>CM038471.1:68597835-69043750 GCA_021464415.1 Lonicera japonica
TGAGTTTAGTAAAGTATGTAAGTAGCTTATACCCTTATTAATTTACAAAAGTTTCATTTTTTTTAGGTTTGGTCGGTCGGTCGATCGACAATTACCGAAAATATCAATGTGACAAATCGTTACCATAACCAACTTTAGTTGGTAACCAAATTTTCGATAACCGACTAGATTCATTCGGTTCGGTTTACCGACCGAAAATGGTCAGTTCAGTCGGTTTACGGTTTGAAAATATTAACCCTAAAACTAACCTAAGAAAAGAAAAAAGGAAAAAAAAAATCCAAGTCATTGTATAACGATTTTAAGTACTTTTTACAATAATCATGGCAAAACTTTTTCTTACAACCAACATAATAGAAAATTCGAATAAACAAAATAAGGGACATTGGAGACAAAACTTTTGTTGTTAAATTGGTGCGTCCCATCCTTATTTCATGGATCCAACGATTTAAAAATCTGATCAACTATTTTGATGTTTTTAAAATTAAGAGGCTTTATTTAGTTTTAAAAAATTAAAAAATTTAGTTTTAAAAAATTTAAAATTTGGTATTTTGGTATTTACTTTCACTCTTGATTTAGAACTATAAACGCTTAATTGGAAATACATAAAATAAAATAACATATCTACCAAAAATAAAAATGAATAGGTGTAAATCTTGCATTGCTTTGAGAGATTGGGCATATATAGTTTTGTTCTTTGCAATGCCATTAACCAAGCTAGCGCGTTTTTGATAAATTTTCTGTTTTAAATGAAGTTTTGAAAATTCAAAAAATAAATAAATTCTTTCAAATCTTACTTGTCTTTTAATTAAAATATTAAAGTGAAATGAAGAATATATATATATATATATATTTTATATATAAAGAGTAGAAAAGTTCTTTGTTTAGAACATTTAAAAATATAAAGAAAGTGATCTCAAACTCGTTATTCTTCTCAACGATCATTTTCATCACTTCCATTCCTCCTCCCATTGAACCCAAATGTACCTCAAAAATAAATATTTGTTTTAAGTTCAAGGGTGATAAAATAATATATATATATGTGCGTGTGTGTAAGTTTTTCAATTTTTGCCAATCTAATTTAACTTTAAAATGTAAATTTCTCAAAATTAATGGGTCAATTGCCCCACCTCCCCATGAAAACACTGTCCGGATCAGATCTGTTCAAGATCTGATTCTAATGCTAAAATGTAGATAAAGGCAAAAAATTAAAATAAACAGAGCACAATAAGCTGATTTGTAGAAATTAAAGGAAGAAATGATAGCGAATTAAGAAGAATATAGATAAATTAGGGAAAATAAGAGACAGTTTATAAAATAATAAAGGGATTGAAGCAGGAATTAGAGAGAATAAAAAAACGTAGATAAAGAAAAAAATAGGATTACAGGGAGAATATAATTTTTTATAATATACCATATCATCTTTCATTTATACAATTTCTCATACTCTCTTTACCACACGGGTGACCTCATTTATGACTTCACATCTCTCATACATCACACACATACTCACGTACTCATAGCTCTCACATAATCTTCACACACTCACACTAATTATCCTCAACTCACTCCATGATTAAAATCTTTGTCCTCAAGGATCGAAGGGTCATTATCTTTCTAGCTTGTCCTATACTAATATTAAACACCATGGGATAAAAAAAATTGTTAATAACTATCAATGGTATCTTCATGTAGTTGCTTGTATTCATAATTTTCATCACCAAAACATCATTTGGATCAGAGATAGATCCAAAAGGCAACATTATAAACTTTGAGATGCAATAAAGTTTACTTTTTGTTTAAACATTTTGAGCAACAAGCTCCCAGTCTTGAACAATGAAAGATAGGTTTAAGGGAGCCACAAGTGGCTAACCTTACATCAATAATGCTTTATGTGTATGGATCCCATTAAAAGGCTTCAATTGAAATGCCCATCTCCATTTCTTCTGTTAGGTTTAAAGAAAAGAGAAACTATATATCTTATTGAATGAATGAATTACATAAGAAAGGGGCTCTATTTATAGAGCTAAACAAGACAAAAGAAAAACCTAATCTAACAAGGAAAAGGAAAACTAATCCAATAAGGAAACAAACACGAAATAAATAAATAATAACTTTAACACCCCCCTCAAACTCAAGAAGGCTTAGAAAGCATTCGGAGTTTGGAAACGAGAAAGTGAAAACGGGCGGTCACATGAGTCTTGGTAAACAGATCAGCAAGTTGATACTCAGACGAGACGAAAGGCAAGCGAATAGTGCCATGAGTGTAGTGATGTCGAACAAAGTAGCAGTCAACCTCAATATGCTTGGTACGTTCATGAAAAATATCATTATGGGCTATCTAAATGGCACTCTGACTGTCACAAAATAACGGCGTAGGAGTAGGAACGTCAATTCCCATATCTTTAAGTAACCAGCGAAGCCAAACAATTTCAGAAGTTGCATGGGCAAGGGCGCGATACTCAGCTTCAGCACTAGAACGAGCAATCACAGTTTGTTTCTTACTTTTCCACGCGATGAGAGAGTCACCTAGAAAAACACAGAATCCTGTTGTAGACCGGCGATCAGTTATATCACCCGCCCAATCGGAGTCGGAATATCCTTGTAACTCAAGACTAGAAGTGGATGAAAAATGTAATCCCTGGAATAGTGTCCCTTTAAGGTACCGAATGATGCGGAGAACAGCAGCAAAATGAACAGAGCGTGGAGCAGACATAAATTGGCTTACAATATGAACAACGTAACTAATATCCGGCCGTGTGATGGTGAGATAGTTGAGACTGCCAACAAGTTGGCGATATAAAGTCGAATTTGGTAGCAAAGTCCCGTCAGAAGCACAGAGTTTGACATTCAATTCAAGGGGTGTATCGGCAATCTTGTTGTCAGTTAAACTAGCTCGCTGAACAATGTCGGAAGCGTATTTTACCTGAGAAAGATAGTAACCAGTAGACAAACGATCAACCTCAATACCAAGGAAGTAGCGAAGAATTCCCAGATCTTTCATTTCAAAACAAGAGCACAGATAGGTCTTGAGCTTTCATATTCCATCGAAATTATCCCCAGTGATAATCATATCATCGACATAAATGAGAAGAACAACAATGCCTTGTGGAGAGGAACATGTAAACATTGCTGAATCATGAGCACTCTGTGAAAAACCATGGTGAATAACGGCTGTGGAGAACTTTTCAAACCAGGCTCTAGGTGCTTGCTTAAGACCATAGAGAGCACGACGAAGTTTACAGACTTGTTCAGGAGAGTGAGGTAGCCCATTAGGAGGCTGCATATATACTTCTTCGGATAGGTCGCCGTGAAGGAAAGCATTTTTGACATCCATCTGGTGAATCGCCCACTTACGGATAGAAGCAACTGAAATAAGTGTGCGAACTGTGGTCATACGAGCTACGGGAGCGAAAGTTTCTTCATAATCAATACCATATTCCTGTGTAAAACCTTTTGCAACGAGACGAGCTTTGTAACGATCAACAGAACCATCGGCGTTGGTTTTAATCTTGTATACCCATTTGCTCCCAACAACAGATTTTCCAGCAGGTAAGGGAACAAGGTCCCATGTATTGGTTTGCTTTAAGGCAGCAAGTTCATCGGCCATAGCTTGTTGCCAAAGAGGATCGGTGGATGCTTCGTGATAAGAGGATGGCTCATGTAGGGACAGCAGGGCGGAAAGAAAACAGTGATAATCTGATAACTTAGCTGGCGGCCGACGATCTCGAGTTGGTCGAAGTGGAGGATCGCTGTCGGGACATGCAGAGTCAGGGCAAGACATAGAGTTGTCAGCAGTGGAGCTATCAGACACTAAGGGAATGGGGTTAGCCGGTACTGGATCAGGGACAGATACTGGAGTGGGTGAAAGGTGAGAGGCTTTTATTGGCGAGGACTCGGGGAATGGATCAACAGGTAGCGCAGGTTCAGTGGATAAGGTGGTATTTTGGGCCAGAGTGTAATATGGAGTATTTTCCCAAAAGGTAACATGTCGAGAAATGCGAAGTCTTTTGGCAATGGGATCATAGCAGCGATAACCCTTTTGTTGAATTCCATATCCTAAGAAAACACACATAGAGGTTTTTGGTGTGAGTTTGGTACGCTCTCTTTTGGGAAGTAATACAAAACAGGTAGATCCAAAGACACGAAGTTCGGAATAATCAGGACGAGTTTCATAAAGACGCTCAAAGGGAGAAATACCATTTGTAACAAGAGAGGGAATGCGGTTTATAATGAATATAGAAGTATGGATGGCTTCCCCCCAAAAAGTGGAAGGGACAAAGGACGACACAAGGAGAGTACGGGCAGTTTCGACAAGATGACGGTGTTTACGTTCTGCAATGCCATTTTGTTATGGAGTGTCAGGACAAGATAATTGAGGAAGAGTCCTTTGAGATTTGAGAAAGTCAAGGAAGGGTTTGGACAGATATTCGCCTCCGGAATCAGAACGAAAAAGTTTGATAGTTTTAGAAAACTGAGTTTTAATCATGGTGGCAAATTCAATATAAATTTTAAGAAAATCGGAACGTGAGTGAAGCAAATAAGTCCAACTATAGCGAGAGTAATCATCAACAAAAATCACATAATATAAGGCACCCCCCATAGAAGCAATAGGAGCTTTACCCCACACATCAGAATGCACATGATCAAAAGGAGAAGATGAAACTGTAGTACTATTATTAAAAGGTAGAGCTGGTTGTTTGGCCAGTTTACAAGCGACACAAGGAAAATCTTTATCTAATGTAACTGGTCCTAACAACCCTTGATTAATCATATATTTAAG
This sequence comes from Lonicera japonica, assembly GCA_021464415.1. Taxonomy (NCBI): domain Eukaryota; kingdom Viridiplantae; phylum Streptophyta; class Magnoliopsida; order Dipsacales; family Caprifoliaceae; genus Lonicera; species Lonicera japonica. Next base: position 68,602,616 of record CM038471.1, read on the forward strand.
ACGAGAAAAAGAAACATGTCCTAATCGAGAGTGCCAAAATGATGATGGGTGTGTGGTAGATGCTGTTAAGGATGTATTGGTTGTAGGGGGAATGTGAAGTGTGTCTGTAACATATAAGCGGCCAACTCTATGGCCTGTCCCAACTTGCTTGCCCGTTGAGCGGTCCTGCACAATAAAACCCAATGAATGAAATATAATGATTAGCCCAAGATCACATAATTGCCCGACAGATAACAGTTGCATTGAAAGTTGAGGGACAAAGAAGACATCAGGAATAGACAAGTTAGGAGTGTTTTTAATGGAACCAATGTGACTAGCAGTAATAACAGAACCATCAGCTGTGTGAATTTTGGGAGATGAATGCATGAGACTGAATGAGTCAAAGTGTGTAGGATCAAAAGTCATGTGGTTTGATGCTCCGGAATCAAGGAACCAATGAGAAGAAGATGTACCTGATGAGACTGAAAAGGCAGAGGCAATGGTATGATTATTACCGGTTTGGGGAGATGGTGGAGCAAGTACGGCAGCAGACGATCCAGTTGAATTTTGTAGACCCCGCATGTATCGAGATGTAGGAGAGGGACAATTCTTGACTACATGCCCAAAACCCTTGCAGTAGTTACATTGAACCTGGGAATAATCTCGGGGTGGTGCCGTTTGGGTATTATGAGGAGGGCGATATGATGTCTGATGAGGGCGTGGTGAAAAGGTATTGTGAGGTGGTCGGTAATTCTGATTCTGCGGGCGAGGAGATGCAACATACGAGGTATTCGAGGCCGGTGGTGCAACAAAAACTGATGAAATATTCGGAGTGATACCCTTGCGAGTTTCTTCAGTAATTAATTCTGTTAATGCTGATTCAACAGAGGGGAGGGGCTTGCGATGAAGAATAGATGTCCTGATCGGTTCAAATTCATCCCGTAATACCATGAGAAATTGTACAAGTCGCGTTTCTTCACGAAAGGTTTCCCATAAACCAAAGTCTGTTGTCCATGGAGGTTCCATGAGTTCCAATTGATCCCAGATAACGCACATGCTAGAGTGAAAATCAGACACGGATTGACCTGGTTGTTGTAGTAGCCCACGTATATCTTGTTCAAGTTTATATTTCTTGGCAAAATTGGTTTGAACATATCTGTGTGCTAAGAAATCCCAAGCTTTCTTTGCGGTATCATACTTTCCAAGCTAAAGACTAATCGATGGAATGACAGTGTTGGCAATCCATGTTAAAATTTTGTTGTTATTAATATCCCAATCAGCATACTTTTCATCGGTTTCAGCATGACAAGTTGCTTTGCCATTAACATAATCCCAGAGGCCCTTTCCTTTCAAGAAATTTCGGAACAAGATAGACCAGTGATTATAATTGTTTCCATCCAATTTGATGGTGATAGGAATTTCTGAGGTTTTCATAACATAAAACTGAACAAGAATTAAGCAAACAGTGTAAGAATTAGTGCACTTGACCTGATTTGGTATCTTAGAGATTGAATTTGGAGAGACGGAGACTGCGGTTGTGTTCAGAATGCTTGAAAACCTCGGGAACCAGTCGTGGTTGTCAGAGAACCGGTCAAAAAAATAAGCAAACGGTGGTAAAAGGAGTGCACTGGATCTGGTTTTGTAACTTGAAGATTGAATCTGGAGAAACGGAGACTGCAGTTGCGTCTGGAACGGTCAAAAACCTAGGGAACCGGTCTGAGTTAGCTGAAAACCGATCAAAAAATAGCAAAACCGGGCAAAAAATTGTTGGCTGAACCGATCTGAGTTGACTAACTGACGGTTGACTGACGGCGTTAACGGACGGCTAACGGCGTTGACGGAATGCTAACGGCGTTAACGGACGTTAACGGTAACGGAGACGGCCTGACGCCGTTAACTTTAACGGAAAAGTACTAACACCGTTAACGTTAACGGCGATTTGACTGACGGTAACGGCGGCGGCGCGTGGTTTCGGCGGGACGTACCGTGTTTCACACTCGCGGCGCGTGAGGGCGCGTGGATGGGTTTTTCGAGGTGATTCTTGCGGCGTTGGAATCGTCTTTGGAAGACGAAGGTTTTGATGTTGTATTTATCGAGGTTTGATATATTTATCGATAAGACGGTGCGGATCTGATTGGTGATGGTTGCGGCTGGTGGCTGGTGGTGGTGATTCAACCTTCCTCTGATACCATGTTAGGTTTAGAGAAAAGAGAAACTATATATCTTATTGAATGAATGAATTACATAAGAAAGGGGCTCTATTTATAGAGCTAAACAAGACAAAAGAAAAACCTAATCTAACAAGGAAAAAGAAAGGAAAAGGAAAACTAATCCAATAAGGAAACAAACACGAAATAAATAAATAATAACTTTAACATCTTCAACCACTGAGTCAAGTGCAATAGCCTCACTTTCCTCTTCCATTATACCCTAGTAAACCTGTCCAAATCCACCATCTCTAAGAATATTTTCCATCAAAAAGTTATATGTAACATTAGCTAAGGTAGAGAAACCAAAATATGGAAGCTCTATTTCATCTTTTTAGCTTTTGACCTGTGTAGTAATCTTATTCAAAGTCATATCACAATCTCCCATTTCTCTTGAGCTTTAGATTCCTCTTTTTTTTCAAGCATATCATGCCAGACTTAAGCTTAGCAATACCATTCCAGCTATTAATGGCAAACTTACTGTGATAATTTTTCCTTTCTTTCCTTCGAAGCCAAATGAGGGGGGGACTATAACGTCTAACTCAGAAAGAGCCATCCACGCATAAATATCTTAACCAACTTCTAAGAACTCTCTAATATCAAGCAAATCATCAAACCAAGGCAAACACTCACTTATTCTATTTTTCATGTCTAAATTTGTGTAAGCCCTGCAAGAGCAATTTTTTAAACAAAACATCTCACATTCCTTTGCATACCTCAATATTTCTTTAAACCACACTTTAACCTCTTCAACTTTCTTTTTATTTGCAAGCTCCTCCAAAGAATGAGGTTTGTATTTATCAACCCATAAGTCTTTGATGCTTTTTCTGTTAATAGCAGATACCTTAAACCCGATGATTATTTCATTAAAATCTTCACCAAACTGGTTCATAGTACTAGATTTAGGATAAACGGTAAACTTATTAAGCATGGAAGATAAATCGCACTTTTTAACCCATCCATTGACATTTTCACCATTAAGCTTTGGGGAATCTAAATTGGGAATTTTTTTTTAATTGAATTGAGTGCTTATGTAGTTGTTCATAGTACCTTTCAAATTTGAATTTGCTCTCTTCTCCTGCACATGCATTAGCTGTTAGAGGTGGAGAACTTGGATTCCCTTTCTCCGTAAGCTCCGTGGTGATGACTTTATGCACCTGATTTATTTCAAATTCAACCACCTTGTGCTCCCACAATTTTTCAATTTCAGTTTCCTTATGCTCCAAATCTGGAATAGGTGCAGAGCTCAACACTCCCCGTTTCAGATTTGCTACTGGTAGCACATTTGCAGCTTCTTTTCCGAGAGGCAAAACTGATGGAGTACTTAACAATCCTTTATGAAACTAGAGATGCATTTGATGAAGACTTACCAGTTGGATCCAACTTCTTCCTAATTCACTCGAATTATAGGTTAAAGCTTGCTAGTAAAGCATTCATGGATGATATTATATCATCGAATTTGAAGACCAATTTATTTTGCCTCTTCCACAGCTAGTCATTCCTTTCCTCCATTTTTAGTAAGGACGTTTTGAACGAGGCCTAATTAGCTTCAACTTGTTGTTTCAGATTGTTCAATGCGCCACCAGCTATAGCTCAATGGAATAGTCAAAAAGTTGCTGCTTTGATACTAATTCTCATGATCACATCTGTTCGGGATTTAATTTTGAAATGTAGATGAAGGCGAAAAATTATAATAAACATAGCACAATAGGCCAACTCGTAGAAATTTAGGAAAGAATTTATAGAGAATTAAAAGAATAAAGATAAATTAAGGAGAATAAGAAAGAGTTTAGAGAATAATAGAGAGATTGATGCAGGAATTAGAGAGAAGAAGAAAACGTAGGAAGAGAGAAAAACAGGATTATGGATAGAATACAATTTTTCATATCATCTTAATTTAATTGTTTCAATACACCATAGCATCATTTATTTATACAATTTCTCAACTCTCCTTACCACATAAGTGACTTTATCTATAACTTCATATATCCCTTGCATCACACACACTCATATGCTCATAGCTCTCACACGCTTGCACTAATTACCCCCAACTCACCCCATGATCATATCCTACATCCTGACTAGTTCTACCCCTGCAAACGTGTGTACGAGGGCGCATAAAATGCTTTGGCTCCAAGTTAAAGGACCAAAATTAAGTACATATATAATTTGAAATAGTACTGTTAAAGTAAAAATGAATGAATTATTTTAAAATAATGATGCGTTAACTAGTGGAATATTACGCTGTAGAAATGTTATTGGCGTACGAATATGACACATGGTGATACAACATTCAACATGTTGACAATTTTACGTTCAATTATATGAGATATTGATTTGACATTTTTACGGGTTAATGTCAATGAATTGTTGAGAAGATTGAAGGCATATCGTTGGTTTTTTGCCATTTTTCTTTCCTTAATTTTCAACCTTAAACTGATTAAACTTTAAGCAACGACTAAAAGTTAAATAATTGAAACTTGAGGCCGGAAGTGGGATATATATTAGCTAGCTAGCTAGCTAGAGCCCCAAATTTCAATGCGCAGCTCATGTGGCTATAACTAATTTTTACTTTTTACATCTAATTTTCGAGAATTTAATTTATTGTTTACAATCAAGAAGTAACATGTGTTGCCGCATGTGTAGATTCTCATTTGGTTGCAGCTGCATGTTTAGATATTTACAATATTGAAAAATTCCAAACTATTTACAATATATTGAAAAATCTAAAGGCACTACAAAATTTATTTATTTAAAAAAACCTTAAGGTAGAAAAACTACAAAATTCAACCACGCATATCACATTTTATTTTGTGGTAAAATTGTAAAAAAAAAAAAAAGAAGAAGAAAAAGATAAAAAAAGATGTGCAGTATTTCAATTAATAAAAAAAAATATTTGAATTATTGTAGAATTAAGAAGTTTTAAAGTGCTTGAAGTACAAACAAGTTAAAAAGTAAAATGCCTTGAATTAAGCATTTTCATAAATTATAGGTGGGGCTATTGCCACCCCCCATATCTCTCCGTAATACTCACACTTCAATTTGGTGCAATATAATCAAGCATGTGCACATTGATTCGATGCAATAGGACCGAATATGTGTACATTATTCGGTGCTATATAGCTAAGTCATTGTATTTTTTTATTCTCAACAGTAATTTAACTCTATTGCACCGAGTAAATGATCATATACTTAGCCTAAATACACCGAGTCAAATATAAGGAGTGTTATGGAAAGATATGGGGTGTAGCAATAATCTCACTCTAAATTATAGACATCATGTTTTAAGGTTGTTTATAAATAAAATATTAAACTATATATTTGTTTATTGTAAGGAGAGAAAGTCTCGAAGTACGTGGAGTTAAAGTAAAGAGGTAATATTGAGTTTTTGGTTAAAGTAGGGTACTTTTTAAACTTATTTAGGAAACTAGGGTACTTTTGAACTTATTTGGGAAAATGGGGTTAACATAAAAACGTGAGAAGGTCTCACGTTTTTACGGTTAAAAACGTGATATGTTATGCCTATTTTACAAAAAAAAAAATTAAATTTGTAAAAGTGTGAGAAGGTCTCACGTTTTTACCCATAAAAACGTGATTTGGTCTCACGTTTTTATGTGTAAAAACGTGAGACCTTCTCACACTTTTATGTTCACCAAAATTTTTCCATGCCTGCTTTTATATTTTTTCCTTATATCATTTAATTTCTTCTTTATTTCAAATAATTTTTTTTAATTCATTCTCAATTTTTTTCTTTTTTAATCACATGAGATTGATGAAGTCAAATTTTTATGCTCTTATTTTTTTTCTATATCATTTGTTTTTGTCTTTATTTAGTGGATAAATTATTTTTGATGCACTTTCACATTTTTTTTCTTTTTTTAATCACATGAGGTTGATGGAGCCATGTTTTTATGTTTTTTTTTCTATATCATTTGTTTTCGTTTTTATTTCCTGGAAACAATTCTTTTTTCTTAATTATTTTTTTATTTTGTATTTTAATCTTAGGACTTATCTTACTTTGATTGTTCGATTATTATTAAAATATGAATTAAATTTTCCTATCTACTATTACTATTAATTTAATTATTTAGACACAATAAAGATAACTACTAATTTTATTTAACAAAATTATTTAAAAAGATATATGAAGAAAAGTGGACTTACGATAAACCATTACATATAGTTGAAATTATAAATGAACATAAAAGGTAGACATATTATTTTAATCAATTTCCATTTGCATCTGTGCATCTGGAGTCGTTGCCATTTCTTCAGTATTGTATACAATGCCCGTGTTCAAAGACTCTGCTTTCCATATGGAAGTTTGGCATACATTGTTCAGCAAATCTTCTGGGTTGTGTCCATGCAAGGATCCATCTGTATTGGTTACCCATTCGAACTGAGTTGGTTCATGACTACCGTTGTCTATTGCAGGCTTTTTCGAATTGAACTTTGCTATCAGAAGGACATGTTTATCAATAGGCGAAGTCAATGGATGCAGTGAGCTTTGTCCGGAAGCAACCACCCTTCAGTCTTCACCAAACACTTCAAACCAAAACTTGTCAAATAGAGTATAGTCATAGTATACCCATCGATTCCACGTAATGTATAAATGTGGTGAGAAAACAATAGGCATGTGATAAGTATTTAGCAAGTACCACAGATATACATAAAATAAAGGCGTCCAAGAGAGTAAAGGCACGAACGCAAGGGGTGAACGATAAGGAAATTCGAGATTATGCCAATGATATAAAAAAACTGCTTGGCCTCAAAAGAGGAGGTGGAGTTCGCAACAACCTTTGACACATTGATATAATTCTACGAGCTTCATTTCGCAATAATCGATCTCGTATTTCTCCTTGAATTTCAAATGGAAGAAGGGGAACCAAATCATTAATTCTGGACGAGTTGGCCATGTTTTGTGGCTAGTAAGACGAGAGTAAGATGATAGCTGGATTTTTGTAGTAAGATTGGAGTGAAATGAGAGTAATATGAACATAATTATTATATAGGAGTGAAATGGCTAGCTTTTTTTAAACATGTATTGTAAAATCACGCATTGATATATGTGTTAATTTATGACTGAAGTTTTCAGTCATAAACACTGTTATCACCTTTCATAAAGCTTTTACAGTGATGTGACAGGACAATGAAAAAATATCAAATTTCGTAAAGCTTGACACATTGGTTTCTACAGTTTTTACAGTGAATGGTCATATCATGTCTTGCAAATCCAGTACCCTTTACAATTTCATTTATATTTGAAGTGATTCATCACATCACTCATAACAACACATTTAAGTAGAGAACACGTGTATAGTAGAAAACGTAGATATTTTTTCATTAATTAAAAGCTTAATACATAACTAGAGACGGAAACTTATATATAAGTGTCCGTGGTTACAAGTTCGATAAAATAAAAATATTACACTTGAAAAAAATTAGAACATAAATAGACATCAACTTAAACATTACACTTGAACAAGATTAGAACATAAATAGACATAAACTTAAACATTACATAGTAGATACCAAATCTTAATTAATAGTGATCTTAAGTTGGCTCCAATACATCTTGTAGGGAAAGTCCACGCCTTCTTCCACCAAGTACATCAGATCGGCATGTTCCTCCTGCAAAAACGAAAAATTTAAGTCTTTAAATATTAAAATAGTGAAAAATTATGTCAACTAATAATTAATAAAATACAATTACTAAAGCAAACTTTTACCATTTCCTTATCTACTTCGCTGGAAAATTTTACGAGGTAGTGGGCCCTACTTCCAGGATAATCAATCAAAAATTTTGGATGAGGAGTAGGCCTTTCCTTTTCATTGTAAAAGCGGTTCCATTTTGCAACCGCTGGTTCTACCTTTGCCCACAGTTAAGCAAGTTGTTCAGGGGTCACAACCTTGTCATTCCATAAAGAGCTCTCTGTCTTAGGTTCTGCATTAAAAATTGCAGCCATTCTCTCCCATGTTTTGGGGTTATCCCTTTCACACCAAGTACCATCACGGGTGACTTGTTTTCAAGCAAAACACAAGTTAATTTCATCAATGTATGAGAAGCCATCGGGGTTATTGTTTGAGCTTGAAGATGCCATTGCTGTTATGAGTGATAGAAAGTAGAGATGTGGTGAAAAAACAAGAGTTACTTTTCATCTTTATATAATGTTTACATATACATGCATTGCTACAATGCGCCGATATGACAACACATTGCAAAGCCTTCGTGATTTGACCTGTCACTGATATTTTTATTTATTGCTATAACTTTTTAAATAAAGTAAAAATTAGGGTTGCAGATATTATCAGTGGTCAAAAATAGGGTTGCAGATAAGGTGGGGGTGGTGGATTTAACATGTCACTGATATTTTTATTAGTGATTTATATAGGGGTAAGATATGAAAACACACGACAATCTGATAATAATTTTACAATTCACTGATGGGTTTAAGTCATTGATAAAAGTGCATATGACTCACGTTGGTCCTTAGGGTTTTTCAGTGATTGATACAATAGCACGATATGAAAACGCACTGATAAGTGCAAATAATTTCACACCTCACTTATGGCCATAAGTCATTGCTTGTATTGTGATATTATGGTAATTGATTAAAAAGATTATATTAGGATTTTAAGAAATTTTTGACAGAGTTTCCTTTGTTTTATAGCAAACCGAATTTTTTTAACCTGTAAGACAAGTATGTAAATCAACATTTGTAACAAATTGTCTTAGATCCCAAAAATAATAAATAAGTTAGACAAATAAGTCTACTATATACATATCTAGTATATAATAATATTTTCATATACAATATCAACCACAAAAAAATTAAGTACTAAGTACCACAAGCTGGTTTTTTTCTTTTTCTTTTAGGCCTCCCATCGTCAACTGCACCTATATGTGTTTCTATAGGTCTTTCATCGCCCCTACCTCTACCCTTGCCTCTACCCCTGCCTCTCCCGATAGGTACATGTGTCAAGTCAAGATCTGTACCCATACCTCTACCCCTGCCAATATCAACCATAGTACTATCTATATGCTCAATATACTCCACGTGTGTTAACACCTCTGTACTAGGCAACGGTGAAAGTGTCGGCACTACTGGAGCCATGTGTCCGGGGGTATGAGGTGATCCAAATGCTGGTAAATATTGGTTGGGTAGCGAATGCGGGAAAAATAAGATGGAGGGTGGTGGATATGCGGTGGGAGGCTGTGGAGATGAGGTGGAGGGTGGTGGATATGCAGTAGGGGTCCGTGGAGATGAGGTGGGGGTGGTGGATATGCGGTGGGGGTTCGTGGAGATGAGGTGGGGGGTGGTGGATATGCGGTGGGGGTGGTGAAGATGCGGAGGGAGGCCGTGGAGATGAGGTGAAGGGTGGTGGATATGCGGTGGGAGGTCGTGGAGATGAGGTGGAAGGTGGTGGATATGCGGTGGGGGTCCGTGGAGATGAGGTGGGGGTGGTGGATATGCAGTGGGGGTGGTGGAGATGCGGTGGGAGGCCGTGGAGATGAGGTGGAGGGTGGTGGATATGCGATGGGAGGACGTGGAGATGAGATGGGAGGTGGTGGATATGCGGTGGGGGGTCGTCGAGAGGTCGGTGGTGGTGGATATGCTGTAGGAGGCCGTGGAGAGGCAATGGGGGGTCGTCGATATGCAGTGGAGGGTCGTCAAGATGTGGTGGAAGGCCGTGGAGATGAGGTGGAGGGCGGTGGAGATGCGATAAGAGGCCGTGGAGATACAGTGCGAGGTGGTCGATATGCGGTGGGGGGTGGTGGACATATGGTGGGAGGTCGTGGAGATAAGGTGGAGGGTGGTGGACATGTGGTGAGAGGTAGTGGATATGTGGTGGTATGTGGTGGACATGTGGTGGGAGGTCGTGGAGATGAGGTGGAGGGTGGTGTAGCTACGGCGGTATGTGGTGGAGATGAGGTGGGCGGTAGTGGAGATGTGGTGGGCGGTGGTGGAGATGATGTGGAGGGTGGTGGAGCTACGGTGGTATGTGGTAGAGATGAGGTGGGCGGTAGTGAAGATGTGGGGGGCGGTAGTGGAGATGTGGGGGTATGTGGTGGACATGTGGTGGGAGGTCGTGGACATTCTATCTCTCAAGTGACCCCATTTTCCCTCATTTGTTTTTTTCTTCCCTTTTTGTTATTCTCTCAGTGGACATTCTATCTCTCTCTCTTGCATTTTTCTCTTCAATTTCTTTCTCTTTCCCATCCGTTTCTTCCTTTCTTTCCTACTCAAACATCTTACTTGCATTAACTCTTCATCTATTCTCTTTCTACATGTTTAGATAATTATAAATCAGAAAAATACAAGATCGCAAAAATCGAAAGGTGGGTGTTAATTCTCTTATTCTCTTTTTTTGTATGCGTATGCGTGTATATTATGTATGTATACTAATTAGATCTAAGAAATATTTTGTCAAAATTTATATATATTTTTTTCATTTTGTATGTATATTATAAATATGTTTGTATGTATGGATTTGTTGGTAGTGAAATGAAAGTATAGATCTGAATATGTTTTCAATTTCCTCTCAATACTTAGACCAATTGGACCGATTAAAAGAGCCTTCACATGTTTCCCATATAAACACATACATGATTATTTACAAATACGCAAAAAATCATTCTTTGTATACTACCTCTAATCCTTATAATAGATCTTACAAAATATCATGTAAAATCAGTTAATCGTTGGAGAAAATCAGTTAACGAGATTACCTTGAGTAGATCGGGTGACAACGACTAGAGGAAGCACCGGGGCAGGCAACTCAGCGAGGGGGTGCTATCTGACTGGCGAGAGGAAGCAACCAAGAGAGGAAATCGAGGTAGAGAGATCACGTTTTGAGCGAATGGAGCCGGCGATGGTGGAAATCGGCGAGGGCCGCCGGCGATAAGCTAGAAATTCGAGAGAGGCAGGGCGCGGGGATGGAGGTGGTTGCGAGAGGGGAAATTGATGGGGAGAGAGAGATGTGACGGGGTGTGAAGGAGGTGGGCGGCGAGGGGCGGCGGGGACGGCGAGGGGCGGCGGGGACGGCGACGTGGAGTGGACGGTGACGTGGAGAGGGCGAGAGGTTGAAGATGGTGCCGAAAATTTGAAAGAGGAGTTCTGCTTTTTTACTGCCTGTTGTTTTTTTTTTTTTTTTTTTTACGCATATAGATATTTTCGGAGAAGGGAGGGTGAAAATTTGGTTGCCTTAAAAGCGTGATTTGCTCTCACGTTTTTACACATAAAAACGTGAGATCAAATCACGTTTTTACGTGTAAAAACGTGATAGCAAATCACACTTCAAAGAGCTTTATTTTATTTTTTTTTGTAAAATAGCCGTTGGAACTCACGTTTTTACGGTTGTTTCTCACGTTTTTACGCTCAACCTTATTTTCCTAAATAAGCTAAAAAGTATCCTACTTTGCATAATAAGTTTTAAAAGTACACTATTTTAACCAAAAACTCGGTAATATTATTCATTGGGAGCAATAACCATACTTCTCAACTAATTGCAGATCTTTGATTTTTAGTAAGAGAAAACGAGGCTGTTGAGATTTTTTAGAGAGAGAATATTGACTTTCTTTTAAAGAGAGAAAAAGGTTAGAAAGAGAAAGGATTTTAGTTTTAATATTGTCGTGATGGATTTGGATGATATTTGTACGATTTTATCGAATTACAGAGTTGATGTGTGGACTTTAAATCTTTAACGGATGATGTGATAGCATTAGATTCGTCGGAATTCGGCGATCATTTGAAGCACCGGAGAGACGGAATCGTCTAGCGGCTCTACACTCATCCGGCGGTGTGCCGGAACTGCGATGGTAACCTCCTCCTCCGGCGACAAAACGAGGCCGAGATTGCAAAGGCTTCAATCGAGAGAGCAGAATCGGACCCACCAGCAGCAGCACAACAGTGGAGGGCGGTGACCCCCATCAGAATCACAAGCTCGATTAACATCGACTTTTCCTGTTTCAATTATGTACTTCAAAGCCTGAGTGCTTCCGTAGCTAGAAGCAATCAATTTCTTCAAGCCCTATTTTCTTAGACCCAATTCTTCTGCCATACTAGGGGTGTTTTCGGTTTCGGTCGGGGTAGAGATTGGGGTACCCCAAACCCTCCCCAAACTTCATAATTCGGTTTCGGTTCGGTTCGGTTTCGGTTTTGATACCTATGGAACCCAAACCCTCCCCAAATGATTCGATTTCGGTCCAATTCGGTCGGTTTCGGTTTTTTTTTATATCGTTAAAAACAGCATTTAGAAAAAATAAAACACCACTAGAACTGCACTAAAACGTGCCTAAATTGGGATTTGATGTTGTATATAAATCAGTCAATACATGTGTAATATTTGAAAGTAATTATTGTTTTGCACTTACTGTAACTTAGACTAAAGACAGGTCCATGAGTAAAATGCGTACATCAGATTGAAATATCTATGAATCATGGCAATGCATAATTATGTTAGGCTACTTATAATTTGGATTCTAGGAAAGGTTGCAGCTACTTTAATTCTTAATAATACAAATAATCGATTCAGTAGTCAGTACATAAATACTACTTAAATAATCTATTAATCTTAGTGTTTCTCAAAATAACAACATCAGCGAGTGTTTCAAGTGACTCAATTCAACAAAAGCTCAGTATTTTCTTTTTATGCTTTAACTTATGTTCTATTACCAGTAATGGGTACTTAAATCTGAAACCCCATCATCTCGACACCGGAAGCTCGTACTACTCGTAAAGAAAGTAAAGAAGATATAATGAAAAAAAGGGAAGCATAGCTTGAAGAGAAAAGGGACTGAGTTACCTTATATATGTAAGTGAAAGGGCCCAAATAAGAACAGAGTATGTGCTTCACAACTTAATACAGGCATTGGATGATACATTCTACACATCAAAATCAAAAATTGCAAACACAACTTGAAGATTAAAAAGATTTAGTTCATATCTAACCGTCTGAGGCGATGAGCTGCGACCTGCGGAGATGAGCGTTAGCGAGAGACAGCAATGAGAGTAAGAGACTGGAGAAGAAAGAAGAGAGAGATGGCACTGTGAAAGACAACATAAGTGAGTGTCAATCTGTGAGTGTGCTCTGCTACGAGATGAGTGAGAGAGGCGGCGCGGAATGAAATGAAATTAGGTCTCTGAGTCTTTCACAGTTTCACTATTTTGATTTTAAATTCGGTCCCTTTCGGGTCAACCGAACCCCAACCCGAACCGACCCGAATTGTTCGGTTTTGATTTCGGTTTTTGATTTCGGTTTCGGTTTTTTTTTCGGTTCGGGAATTTTCGGTTCGTATCGGATCGGATCGGTTCGTTCGTTCGGTTTTCGGATTTCCGACAACACCCCTATGCCATACCACAAGCTCGCCTCATCAACATCAAAACCCATCTCTTCAACTTCGAATCTGAAGCCAATGAAGGCGGAGAAGGAGGATGTTGTTTATAAGCTATTGGTAAAATTGAAAGTTCACTCACCAATTTTCATTGACCGTTAAATTTTTACTTTTTACTAATAGTTTTTGTTAAAATTGGACTCTATAACTTAAGAAATAAAAATTGTGAACCCAAACTTATGATTGTTAAAATTATAGAGTTCAAAACCCAAATGACTCTAAAAAATATTAAAATATATAATCCATTATATATTTTCGGATTTAAATATTCTTGACGCTTGTTATATAGATGTTTTTGTTATTTTGTTGTGAGTTATTCAAAGATGCATGAAAAGTAGAAGAATGATCCGAATGTGTGGTCACTCTTCTTTAATCGTTCACACAATACTAAATTTGTTACAATAATTCAGCCATGAGTTATAGATATTTAGAATGATATTTTGGGATCGGTGAATCTTCAGAGAATTATATATCTTGCATTGGTCTGAAACTTCTTGCTAAAATATCATACCACATTTGACAACTCATCCTCAAATTATTGTTATAATTTCAACTGTGTGGAAAAAAGTGACTATACATTTTGACCCTTCTTCTATTTTAATAATTGAAATTTTGAATAAATGTACAAGAAAATAATCAAAATATATTTGTAAATAGTTTAATATTTGCATTACATATTTGATTTGGATTTTACCTTTTAATTTGAGTATGTGTTTGAGTGATAGACCGAGGAGAGGAATTTTGTTTTGTTAAAATGATTGTAATGTATCTATTAGACGTGGGCTAATGGTATTTTACGAATTTTTATTGTACTTAATTTTGTTAGGATTTCAGTACATGGTCGTATTAAGATTTTTTTTTTTTTTAAAAAATGGTGTACATAGAATTTCAAACACTTTCAAGTTTCAGTTGCACTTTAGTTTGAATTTTTAATATATTAAATATTTTTAGTGTTATTGTTTTTGCACTCACTAGATGAAATGATCACCTCAACCACTTGAAAACAATATCTTTGTATTTTTTACATTGTGAAATCCTAATGCTCAAAGCAATATATAAGGTTTAGGGAGTTAGCTAGTACGTACATACTAAATCTACCAATTAGCAATTAGTTTTGGGTCGGATGTTTTGGACTTTAATATATACATAGTTTCATAAGGCAGGTTGATTACCCACATGTTAATTAGTTAGGTTACATGACAACACATGTCATACAAACTTTATATTACCTAATATAATCAAATACACTCAAATTTATATGATGCACATTTAATCATAAGATGGTTGTAACAAAAAAAGAATTCTAAATTATCATATATATCAATTTCCTCTGGGGCCTCAAACAAATATGGACCAGAAAGCAAAAACACTAATCAATGGACTGTTCATTGAACGAAGAGGGCGGCACAACAAAAAGCACTCAATTCACATGCATTGCATATATACATTTCACGGAATCTCAAATTTAATTTTGGGGACCATTATTTTTGTTTTACCCTAAAAAGGCCAGTATGAAAAAGATTTCCTTGAAGAACAATTGCCATAAGCTAGCCATACAAATATTATCGTCACTCCACCATAAATATCGAGAAGCGCACCAGAAAGTGACACCACAGTTTGGAAAATTAGGATTTAGGGAGACTGCGGACCAAATATTTTGTAATAATGTCAAAGTATAAATAATAGGTGTGCTGATCTGTCACATTAGTATTAAAGTGCATGTAGTTAATTAAGTCCGTTTAATTAAGAAAAATAAGTAGTTAGCTTTAATTAATTAATAATATATATATAATGGAAGAAGTGAAAGTATTAATACCATACTTTAATAAATAAATAACTATTCATCTTAATAAATAATTATATTATTTATTATAATTATTAGCTATACTTACTATATAGTATTATGAAGGAAGTAGATACATCAATTATTTTTCTTATATTCTTAATTGTAGTAACATTAATTATTTATTAATTAATTTTTATACTCTTAGTGAATAATAATAATAATAATCTAATAGTGTATATATATAATGAGAGGAGTGAGAAGAATTTATTGCATAATCTAATAGTGTATATATATATAATGAGAGGAGTGAGAAGATCGAATTTATTGCTTTAATTTTAACAAGGCTCTTTAGCTGCTACGTGTATTTACATTTATTGCATTAATTTTAACAAGGCTTTAATTTTTTCTTTCTTTTACATGAGTTTTGCATTCCTTAGTCTTATCACCAAAATTATACACATATCCTCATTTAATGCACTAAATTTTTAATACTATTGTTTAGTAGCATTCCTTCAATCCATTTTCGTTGTTTTTATAAAACTCCTACAATTGAAAAAAATAGTTATATATTTCTAACCTAGAGTCCATCTAGTTTAAGAATTTTCTTCTCTTTAATTTGGATGGGGGTATGTATATTCTTTCTGTCTCAGTTTAAGGGGAAAAAAAATCATTTCTTCAGGCGTCTTAATTAAATTGCTCAAAATAAGAAATGTGTACTTCTTCCCATCATTTGTTTTGTGGATGGTATTTGAATTTATGAAGATGGTTAAATTATTGTGCACATACAGCTAGCATATGCAATTCACCTATCCATAACTACTTGTAATGATTTTTTTTGGGAAAAAAATAATATGAAATTAAGTGGTTAGCTTTGGAGTAAAGAATGATCTCACACTTGTGTCACCCAGACATTCTTAGTGAAAATCCCATGGTATCGAGTCTGGGTTTCTGATGTATTTGTTCATTTCGTGACATTATTGCGTCTAGTTCGTAACTACATCTCAGAGTTCTGGTGCACAAGAGAATATGGAAGCAAAAATTCATTGGCTTTGCATGTCTTGGTGTGCTGGACTGCTGGTAGATTAATTTTCACAATTTTTAAAAAAATTCCAACATCATTTTAATAATTATTTTCAAACTGCATAAGTTTATTCAAAATAACATTATTAATATGCCTTTAATTTCATGCAAAAAAATATTCAGTTGTTGGAAATTCTCTTACAGTAACATAATTATCACTTGAATCATACCAAAAACAAGAGTTTTCAGCCACATTAACACATTTAGATATTTGTCTATGCAAAATGGATGTGATGTATAAGAAGTTGAAAAACAAATTGAGGCATGTAATGAGATACTCTCCATCTAGGGGTATTGTGACGAACCCGAAAATCAAACTACAAAACCCCTATTGAGTTGAACTAATATGTAAAAAACCGAACCCAAAAAAAAACCCAAATCCGAATGAGTTTGGTTTGGATTTTGGGCGTGACATTGTAAAATTGAACCGAACCGAATTAAACCGAAGTATTGAATATGTGACTCGAAAATAATATTACTTCACTATTTAAAATTTTATATTCCTAAAATTTACAAAGTCCAATGAGAAATTGACTCTTCGGGCTATCATAAATATTGAATATATATTATAATTGCGAAGTTAATATTTTTTCGATATAAAATAACTATTCTTCTAACAAAAATAAGTATTGCTTATAATTTAATTAGTTTTAAAAAAGACATATGAAAACCAAAATAAATCGAGCCAAAACCGAACTTTCAAATTTGGTTTGGGTTTGGATCTCATAATTTTTACCCCAATCGAAACTAAAAACACCCATAATTTTCGTGCATCAAAGTTAAGTTATTCAAGATAATTAATTATAAAGCTCACGTAATAAAGGCACAATGTTTAGAGATGGACAATTATGCATACGATTAGATACGTAAAGAGAGGCACAAAAAGAAAACAGTAAGAATCAAGAAATGGTCGAAAGAAAATTGTAAAAATATCGTACAAATAAGAGATGTGAAGAAAATAGGGTCAAGATGTTGTGCTAAGATACCGCTAGAACAAGCTTTAGCACAAGCGTAGGACCGACCGGACAATTATGCGTACAATAATTAAAGAAACAAGCGCCACTAGTATTCAAGAAATACGAAAAACAAGAGATTAAAGAAGAAAACAACTAACCAAACACGCAAGCAATTAGGTGGTGTCGACAAAACCGCCACTAATCCACCGGGTGATAGCTATTATTGATGAGACCAATTCTAAATACAACGCACAAAACAAACTCTAACCACCAATTAGAGCTCTCAATATTATCTCTCAAAGATATTTTCTAATCTAGCTAATAAATAATATAACACAACTCATCAAATAAAACCTATGACAAATAGTCTATTTATAGAGTATAAATCCTATGGTATAGAATTGCAAAAAGTCAAATCCTATTACAAATTGGATAATACAAATCCAATTAAGATTTGGACAATACAAAGCCAATTAAGAATTGGACAATATAAAACCTAATAGGAATATGATACCTAAACAGAGCCAAATCTTCAATTCTCCACCTTGGCAATGTTCCCAAAACCCCAATGCACTACACCATGATCAATTAATCGAATAAGACCCTATCACCCCTGCCGGTCCCTTAGGACCACCGCCCCTCGAAAGGCATTAACACCGAAGAACATTGACCAACGTCGAACAATGCTCAAACTTGGCCAACGGGACAACCTTTGTCAACATATCTGTCGGATTATCTTTGGTACCTATCTCAACTAGATTTATAACACCGTTTTCAATAATTTCTCGGATGAAGTGATATCGGACATCAATATGCTTGGTTCTTCCATGATGAACTTGATTCTTCGCCAAGTGAATTGCACTATGACTATCACAGTGCAACACCATTTTTTCTGGCTTCAAACCAAGATCACTAACTAAACCACGGAGCCATACAACCTCTTTGACCGCCTCTGTTAAAGCAATATATTCCGCCTCCGTGGTAGACAATGCTACTACACTTTGAATAATCGACCTCCAACTCAATGGACCACTACCCAATATAAACACATAACCCCGTAGTCGATCTCCGCTTGTCTAGGTTACCGGCGTAATCCAAATTCACAAAACCCTCAATAATTGACATTCAAGATTTTTTAAATACTAACCATTTGTCCATCGTACCCCGTAGATATCGTAGAACCCACTTAACGACTTGCCAATGCAGTTTTTCCGGGTTCGCCATATACTTACTAGCAATGCTCATGGCTTGAGCAATGTCCGGTAGAGTGCATACAATGACATACATCAAACTCCCAACCGCACTTGCATAAGGAACTTGAGCCATGTACTCCACCTCTTCCTCGGAGCTAAGAGCCATCGTTGCCGATAGTTTGAAGTGCGGTGCTAACGGGACACTCACCGGCTTTGAGTTTTTCATCCCGAATCGAGCAACCACTTTCTCAAGGTATTGACATTGTGTAAGACACAATCGTCCCCTCTTCCTATCTCGTACGATCTCCATCCCTAAAAAATTTCGCGCTCTACCCAAATATTTCATCTCAAACTCTTTGCTTAAATGAGTTTTCAATACGACGATCTCCAACAAGTTCCAGAAAGCAATGAGCATATCGTCAACGTATATGAGTAAATAGATGAAATTGTCAGATTTGAACATTTTGAAGTAAACATAATTATCAAATTTACTCCGAGTAAACTTCTGTGCGATCATGAACGTGTCAAACCTCTTGTACCATGGATGCGGGGACTGCTTCAATTTGTACAATGACTTTTAAAGTTTGCACACATTATTTTCTTTACCAACAACTTTGAATCCTTCCGGCTTAGAGATATAAATCACTTCCTCTAGGTCCCCATGCAAGAACGCAGTTTTGACATCGAGTTATTCAAGTTCGATATTAAATTGAGCCACCATAGCCAACAATGCTCGGATCGAGGTATGCTTCACAATCGAAGAGAACACTTCATAATAATCCACCATTTCCTTTTACGCATAACCCTTAGCTACCAACCTTACCTTGAAACGAACACCAGACCCTAGAGTTCCGTCTTTTTTAGTTAAAACTCACTTGCACCTGATAGGTTTCTTCCTCTTCGGAAAATCCCATAGTTCTCAAGTTTGGTTTTTTCGGAGAGACTCCATTTCATCTTTCATAGCCACTTTTCACTTCGCATTCTTGCTAGAATTCATAACTTCCCAATACGAAGTCGGATCAATCCTGTAACCTACTAATGCGTATACCGCCATGTCTTCATACCCATATCGAACCGATGCACGTCGAGCCCTAGGCTCCCTTCCATTAGCCAAATATGATATTGTTTGTTGTTGATCCGATTCTACTACCGGAATCTCCGAATCCTCACCGGGAATTATTTTTTTTTCGTTCGACTCTTTTATCGAATTCGTAACCTGAGTCTTAACTGGAGTAGTCACTTCTGTTTTCACCACTATCTCACTCGCCTTGTTCTCATTTTCAACCGGAATCGGAGAACTATCGTTTGTCGACAAGGTCGTCTTGAGCATAGACGCCTCGTCAAAAGTCACATCCTTACTAATCACAATATTCTTGCTTTGAAGACACCACAATTTGTAACCTTTAACCCCATCACAAAAGCCTAAGAATATTGCCTTACGAGCCCTAGGGTCAATTTTTTCATCACGAACATGAAAATAAGTCGGACGGCCAAAAATGTGAATGTTGTCGTAACTAGCATAAGATCCGGTCCACACCTCCATAGATGTCCTGTATTCCACTCCCGAGCATGGCAAATAATTAACCAAGAACGTAGCGTAGAATAAGACTTCAGCCCAAAATTGCTTATCTAATTTGGCGTTAGAAAGCATACACCGTACCTTTTTAAGGAGCATACGATTCATCCTCCCCGCTATTCCGTTCTGTGGAGGTGTACCATTGACCATGAAGTGGCGAATAATATATTCTCGTTGGCAGAAATCTTTAAAAGGATCACAAGTGTACTCTTCACCGTTGTCTGACTTGGGCACTTTAACTTTTCTACCAATATAATTTTCAACCATTGCCTTCCACTTTAAGAACACATCAAAGACCTGGTCCTTATGCTTCATTAGATAGACCCAAGTTCTTCTTAAGTAATCATCAACGAAAGTCATAAAGTAATGATTTTCACCCAAGGATTGAGTCTTTGTCGACCACCAGACATCCGTATGTACATAATCAAGTGCTCCTTTTGTGCAATATACTGCTATCCCAAACTTTACCTAAGTCTATTTTCCAAGCACACAATGCTTACAAAACTTTAGTTTGCAGCTTTTTGCACCCTCAAGTAGCCCTTACTTACTCAAAACCGTCATAACCTTCTCCTCAGCATGACCCAATCACATATTCCATAACCTTGTCGTGTCAGTCTCTTCAGTCGTAACCGAAGCAAACCTAGTAACTGTGCTTCTTTGAAGAAAATAGAGATTACCTTCATTCTTTCCTCGCATCACAACCATAACTCCGGAGAGAACTTTCAAGTTTCTACCCTCGAGTATTATATGATACCCGTTGGAATCAAGAACCCCTAAAGAGATCAAATTTTTCTTTAGATCAGGAACATACCGGACATCACCAAGAGTACGTACTACCCGTCGTGCATCTTTAGCCGGATCGTACGAATCCTCATCGTTTTACATGCATGGTCGTTACCCATCAAAACCTTGCTTCCGTCAACCTCGGTGAAGGTATGAAATAATTTTTGGTTTGGGCACATGTAATACAAGCACCCACTATCCAAGATCTACTCCCTCGAAGAGCTAACCCGTGAAGTCACAACCAACATACTCTCGAAGTCTTCATCTTTTAGTGCCTTATTGCGTTCGTGTTCTCCACCGCACATTTATTCTCTCCATCGCCATTGGTTCTATTTGGACACTCCCGAAGCACGTGTCCAGGTTTCTTGCACTTGTGACAAATTATCTTACTCTTGTCAGCCAGTCCCCGAGATTTCGACCGCGACTTTCTTCGGTTTCTCCGCTTCTTCTCATCGTTTTTCCCCATAATGAATAACGCATCTTAGTTGAATTCTCCTCTCTCCTTCAAGTGCTTTTCATTAGCCAAGATGGCTGACGATACCAAATAGTAGGTCATATTTTTCTTCTCATGAATAAGTGTGGTGGTTAGATGATCATAGGATTCCGGGAGTGAATTAAGAAGCAAAATCGTCTTGTCCTCATCATCAATCTCGACGTTTAACCCCTACAAACATGAGATTATCTTTTTGAACCCGTCGAAATGATTGTTCATGGATGTACCCCTCGAATTCATACCGGAATATCTTATTCTTCAAGTACAGACGATTCTCAATACTATTCGTCATATACTGATCCTCGAGCTTCTTTCAAATTATCGAGGCAGATGTTTCACGCATCACATAGTACATCACGTCTAGAATAAGGCGTAAACGAATTGTACTACATGCCTGCCTATCTTACTGAGCCCAATCGGCATCGGACCATTCATCGAGCTTAGCTTTATTCCCTAACAATGCTCTGTGAAGTGTCAGGCATTTGACATTGCCACATCGCAAAATCCGTCTTCTTCACGTCAAATCTCTCTATATCGAATTTGACCGCTGCCGTCACCTTAGGAGCAGACGCCCCCTTCAAAGGTGGTGTATCTGCCGCCTTGGCACCCCCTTCCGATGTACCAACAGTAGATATCTCTAACTATGACACAATTATCCTAAAGAATAATCCTTCCTCTAATACTAAATTGTTGTGCTAATTAAGATACCGCTAGAATAAGCCTTAGCACAAGCGTAGGACCGACTAGACAATTATGCGTATAATAATTAAAGAAACAAGCGCCACTGGTATTCAAGCAATACGAAAAACAAGAGATTAAAAAAAACTAACCAAACACGCAAACAATTAGGTGGTGTCGGTAAAACGGCCACTAATCCACCGGGTGATAGTTATTATTGATGAGACCAGTTCTGAGTACATCGCATAAAATAAACTCTAGCCGTCAATTAGAGCTCTCAATATTATCTCTCATGTATACTCTATAATCTAGCTAGTAAATAATATAACACAACTTATTAAATAAAACCTATGACAAAGGGTCTATTTATAGAGTATGAATCATATAGTCTAGGATTGCACAAAGCCAAATCTCACTACAAATTGGATAATACAAATCCAATTAGGATTTGGACAATACAAAGCCAATTAAAAATTGGACAATACAAAATCTAATAGGAATAGGATTCCTATACATAGCCAAATCTTCACAACAAACAGTTAAAAAAGTCAAGAGAGAATTAGATGTTGACGTGGTACTTTATAAATGCTCGAAAGGAGGCCGTATTAGTGTCGTGTGAGAAAAAAGAAAAAAAAGTAAATTTTTGTTAGACACATGGCAATTAGGTAAAAGGACAAATGTCACTTCATGGTGCAAGAAGTTTATTATATATATACTAGTTTTTTAATCCGTGCAATGCACGGGAGCATTTATAAATATATATATATATATATATATTTACTTTTTATTTTTTTTATTAGATGGATTTTAAATTAAAGATATATAATTATTCTTTTCAATAGTAGGAGTTTCATAAAAACAACGAAATGTGATTGAAGGACTGTTACTAAATAATAGTATTAAAAATTTAGTGCAAGACTCGTCCTAAAGAAACAAAATATTAAAGACTTGTTAAAATCTAATAGTATATAAATATAAATATAATCCATTAAATATAAATATATGTGGATATAAATAGTATATATACAAAATCTAATAGTATATATAAATATGATGCAATAAATATAATTACATGTGGTAGCTAAAGAGCCTTGTTAACATTTAATGCAATAAATTATTCTCACTCCTCTCATTTTATATATATACTATTATATTAGATTAGATGTAATAGATATTAAGTATGGATAAAAATATGGAAAATGAAATAGTTTAAAAAATAAGTAAATAAAGATTTCATAATAAAAATAATTTATTAATATAATTATTACACTTTCTCGATTTTACTATACTAATAATTATTATAATAAATAATATAAATTATTAAAATAATTAATAATTAATAAGATAGTATTAAGTGTGTTATTATTACGGTAATTATTATAACAATTAATAAGACAGAGGATATTACTTCCTCTGTAATACTAAATGGGAGAGGAAGAATCCTAAAGTGTTTGAATGGTTGGAATCCGAAAAGTTATATACAATGAATTTGGAGAAGTAAAAATAATGGATGAAAGGAGATAGAGGAAGATGCAAAGGGCCAAGTAAGGGATGTTGGACCATCTGTTCTATCCGTTTGAGTTTTGCTTCTCTAGAGAAGATGAGATATAAATGCTCTATTGCTAAAAATCCGACACGTGGCACTTACTTGGTAAGATAGGACTCCATTTTCATTGGTTTTAGTAGATATATTAGTTATTGATAAGACAACACAATACATAATAAAGTAAGATAAATATTTGGCCTAAAGAAATACAACATTTACTTTTTTCTATATCTTTTATTTTTATTTTTTTTAAAACACCCAAAAAGCTGATCATCAACTGAAGCTAGGTCCAAGATCCAAGACGGAAAATTAGAAACGTGCACCTCTGTAGCAGCCTCCCTGCAAGCTCGATGAGCCAAAGAGTGGGTGGCTGTATTAGCTAACCTAGAGATATTAGGGCACGCGACTACTCCAAGTTGCTTCATTAACGACACCAGCTCATTTAAAAATACTGAAGCGTTAGAACGGTCTCTAATCGGATTGGTGACTCTATCGACTATGGATTTATTATCAAATTCCAATTCTGACGGAATAAAACCACAATCTATAGCGCATTTGAGACCTAATAAAAGCGCCAAGGTTTCCCCCACATCAACGTCCAAGCACCCAGTCATTTGCTTTTGAAAAGTAAGCACCAATCGTCTTACATCATCTCGAATCATGCCCCCACCACCATAATGCCTTTACCCTTATCAAACGAGGCATCTGAATTAAACTTCAAACCCCCTGAAAATGGAAGTAACCACCTTGGCTTCGAAACAATCCCCGATAAGGTACAAATCCCCGTAGCCTTAGTGAAAGAATTAAGGTAGCCCGAGACAAAACAAGGTAGCCCAATAAGGTACTTTTTTCTATATCTTGTATAGATCGTAGATATGTTCAACAAGAATTGGTTGAATTTGTAAGAATTCAAACATTTCGGTTTTATTTGATAATACCATGAAAAAATGATTAAAAAAATAGTTGATTTGTGTAAGAAGTTGAAAAATAAGTTGAAACTTGTGATAAGATACTCTCCATCTCATGCTCATTTTTATGAGTATATGTCAATTCCATCATTATTTTTTGTGAAAACCAAAGAATGATTTTTCATGAAAAAAGTCACAAAGTAAGAAGACATTTTACCACACGTCTTAACTTATTTTTCATTTTCTTGTAAAAATTAACTATTTTTATTTTTATTTTTCATATTGTTATCAAACGGACCCTTTATTTATAAAAGTTGGAGTTAGTCTTGACCTTTTTATACTCAGCGTAAAATTCAAAAGATACAATCTTATAAATAAAATATGTTATTTCTTAAAAAAATTAAAAAAAATTATTTCAATCATAAGAGCTTTACATGTCACAAAAAACACATCACAGTTGCAAAGAACCCTACAATTAAATAAATATATATATATATATATATATATATATCTCTCTTGTAGTTTTGAAATCAATATGCATGAAATAAAAAATATTGGTGCCCCCTAATTCTCTCATATAGAATGAGAATATTGAGATTAAGTATGGAAGAAAGAATTGGAGAAGAGCTAAAAAGCCACTTCAATTCCCTACACACGTAGTTAGAGTTTTGGAAAACTGATTTTTTTTTCTTGGAAATCTTCGTTATCAATTAAAAAAATTTCTTTTTTTTAATGTTTGTATATGTAAACAAATATTGATACCCCTTTTAATTTTTATATCTTGGCTGAGCGGTTACCCTTTCAGCCATACCCTAAAGTCGGTTTTGGTAAAACTTTGTTTTGAATGTCGTTGTTAGCATTCCCTTTTGGTAAGCAGTACTGCATTAAGAACCACTGACATATTGTATAATTTAGTTTTGGAGGTGTATTATAGAAATAATCCGTTGGATTAAGGATAAATTATTATTGTAACATGGTTATTCAAACAATTGAAATGGATTTTGTAGAGCGTTTCATGACGTGCTGTCCAAACTTACTATTTGAGCCCAAAAGTGCCTTACACGAAAGGATGTATGAGCCCCACTTTCCTTCTACAGACCAAAAAACAAATGAAAAATTAATTCAATAATGAAATCTCACCATATTTATTTTAAAATAAAAATAAAAATGATAAAAAGGCAACCCATTGCATTCAATCTGATGGCTCCTTCTGCCTAATATAATATAGTTTTCTTAAAGAAGAAAACATATTAATTATCCTGAAGTCAAATTAGTGGACTAGAATATTAAATTTCTAATAAAATTACAATTGCACTGATTTTGGTAAGTTCACTTAAACTTCTTCCTATATATCCAGCATTTAACATCCAAAACATAGGACAATTTTTTTTAAAAAAATTACAATCTAATGACAATTAAATATAATAATTCATTTGTTTTAACGTCATCTAATAAGTGTTTGCGACTCATTTTATAGGACTAATTAAGCACAATAAAAATGAAGACAAACTTCTAAGTGCTAGGTAGCTATATCGCCGCACTAGTACGTTCTAAACATTTTGCGGGAAAAATAATAATTAGACGTAATTGAGATCTCAATTTAAACCTCCCACGCAAATTTTTTAGGAATATATCAAGCAATATAATTGATTAAAACAAGTTTTAATTTGAAAAGAAAAAAAATTAAGTCAAAGGAGCATTAGATTATTACAGATATATAAACATTAGGAGATAAACCTGTACTAAGAAAAATTAAGATCAATAGAAAGAAAGATACCTTATAAATGAAAACTAAGGACCCAATTCATGAACTTAATTCTTTTATTGATGGGCACATAGGCTTATTTGGTACATGAACCAATCCTTTAAATCTCACTTTTGCCCTTCTTGGGCTTTTTTCCCTTAATTTCTTCACTCTTCTTGTTCTTGTTCTTCTTTTTCAACACATTCATCCCCACGAGTTTACCGAAAAATGACACAATGGAGGACCATTTGGCCTTTCTTGGATCACATACCTCCAATCGTGATACCGTCACCGATGGTACAACGCTTGATGCATGATCAGAAACTTGGGTTGTACCAAGATTTGGCAATGTCATAAGATGCTTATCTATGTGGTGGCTAAGTGTGACCAATTCATATGAATCATACAATGGGCTACCACAATCCCATTTGCTTATGCCTTCTAATTCTTCCCCTTTTTCTTCTTGTTTTTTCCTTTGATCCATCAAAAGAGTGTGTGTGTGTGTGTGTGTGTGTGTGAGAGAGAGAGAGAGAGAGAGAGAGAGAGAATTCAAAGACAAACATCTTTCATGTTGCCAACTAAATAGATTCTCTAAAGAAATATAGATTTAAGTTGGCCAAGAAACTTGGGAAGTCCACAGATATAATAGAAGGCATGAACATATTTCGCGAAATTACGGGATTGCCCTCTAGCTAGAGAGTTGGGTTACCTGGATATCCATCTGTACTATAGGGACAAAATTGTCTTTGAAGAGATGGGTTGTCCCATATACATTAAATTAGAGTTATTTACTTGTACACAATACGGTCTTAAGTTTGTTGAAGAAAATGACAGATCTGCTCATTTAATATTTGGCCAACACTAATAGGAAAATGTTAGTATGATTACCTCTGTATAAGATAATAATTGTTCATAGCAAGGAGCATGCACTATTAATTTCCACTTTCCATCTAATTTGAAAAATATTTAACCCAAAATTCTATAATGGAAACTATCTCAACCTATTGTCGGTCCCCCATTTATTAGTAACTAATTTTTTTAATACAAAACGATTGTTAATTAATTTTACGATATTTATGTAAATCGAACTCTTTTTATTACGAAAACAAGATGAATGACAAAGAGAATACATGGTCATTGGCATTAGTAACAAATTTGAAAAAAAGCTGACTCATTTGTTTAGGTCACAAACGAAATTGAAATAGTATCAGTTCATTTGTCCAAATTCACTATTAAAGTTGCAACAATCTTAATTTATCTGTTTACCTCCACTTTTGTTATGAAGAGAATCTCTATTATTCATAAACTAACGGTTAAACTTGAAACTGTGTAGTTCACAATTATTTAAATTTTTTTCTAGATCCGCTGTATATCAAGGCAACTAGCTCGCTGATGGCGACAAATTTAAACAACGTAAACTTATTTGGTCAAGTTTGAAGACTTGAGATAGTTCTAACTATTTTGTTCGTTTTCACAGCAATTGTTCGCTTATTGTGATTCCCAATTATTTGTTATTTCTTACATAGTATGCTCCAATTTATTTGTTTAGGTTACAATTAGTTAGTTCTAATTTATTTATTTAGGCTATCGTCATATGCCTCTGCTTATTTTTTTTTCATTCACATCCAACTTATTGATCCTTTAATTGCACAATTTAAAACGAAATATTGAAGTGTCCGAAATGGAGAGACATAAAACTATCCTAACTCAATAAAAATAATAATAATACTAATAATACCCTAAATAAAAAAATCCCCCAATTGCTTATTAAAGTGAGATAACTTTTGTAGTTGTTCCAGCTAATCAGACACCAATAATTTAGATTACTATTGTGCTCGACCACTAGAAAATGACAAATTTAACGTTAGTGGCATCGAAGGCAGAGGTTTAATGTAACTAACCAACAGTGAGGTGCAACTAACTAATAAATTACTGTCTACATATGGCATTTCTACCAATTTTGGTATATATTGTACCCCACTATAAAAGTAATATAAAATCAACCTAATATAGATAACGGATGACAATAATAATTAAAGAAAAAAAAAAAAACTTGCTAGCATGAAAGTTGAATTATATATTTTACCTTACGGTCAATTTCCCACCACAAGTTTGAAGAAGTTGACCGCTTCCACTCAAACTCTATCTTTAATAAGAAAACAAAAACCTATTACAATTTACGATTAAAACTATAATTATAAAATAATGACTCTATTTTATCTTTTGTAAAAATTCAACCATATTATATTTATATCAGTATTAAATTTTCCCATAACCAATTATGAATAGGTAATGCTCACATACTCCTTTTAAAGCCATAAATATTAGTTCCTCTAAAATAAATCAAGCAATATAATTTTCATCAACTTCTTCTACATTAATTATTACTTCTTCAACATATGGCTTCAATGAATCAAGCGTAAAAAATCTCTGATAACGCACAAAGACACTAAAATTTTAGCGACACGAAGTAACAGTAAAACTTCTTTTGAGAGCAAATTTTAATCTTATTTACTTCCGCTCTTCTAAAAAATTCTAGATATGCCCATGTATAATTTATTTTTTCCACTAAATTTGTACAACACAAATATTTTTACTCGATTATATATACTTACTATTAAAGCGTAAATAGAAACACTTGCAAATCTATTTACTAATCAAAAAGAGCACATCCCCCCACCCCTGGTTTCACTCGCTCAACACCCACTTACATATGTACACAATTCATGGCATATTATAATTATGTCTTATATAAGAAGGCATTGTTTTCATCAATTAGGCCTTGTTTGGTTCATAAAACGGAAATCTATTCATTTGTCTTTTCCATGGAGGTGAGAAACTAAAGTTCCTGTCAAATTTCTTTTCTTGTGTTTAGTAAAGTATGAAAATTATTTAAGTAAGAGTATTATTATCCAAAAATTTTGTAATAAATGCTAGAAAATCACAAGGGAAAATCAATCCCATGGGTTTTGAGAGGAATGACTTTAACCCCTACTTTTCCCTCTTTCAGGAAAGTACTTTCAGAATTTGTGCTTACTAAACAAAAAAAATGAAAAACTTTCCTTCCCTGAGTGCTCACATCTGTGAACCAAACGAGGCTTTAGTGTACAAAGAAGGTTAGAAAGAAGCATATACCTACATAATACATATATTAGTACACTGATTAAAAAAAATCTTATTTAATTTGATTAATATACAATTAAGAATAAAAATTATTTTTATTGTAAAATTGGGTGGATTGATTTTGTCCAAAAAAATAGAATTCTTAATCAATTTTAAGATACCCAAAAACTAGAATACAAAATGAATTTAAAACATAAAGAGTAGCAGATTACAACATAATTAGAATTTTGAAAAAGCTACATATTTTTCTTGTCAAATGCTACTAAAATGTCTATGACTACAATAATTATTTGTGCCTATGACAAATTAAATCCATCATATTATGTGAAGTTAGATACGACTATGGATTTGCTTATACATCTTATTATCATAGCAAATTATCTATGTTTATGATGATCCATTTGTAATGTTAAAATTTATTTCATTAATTCATCATACTTATAATATTTTTATTAATTTTATATAATCTTTTTTTAGTTTTGCTTAATTCCTCGCCCATTGGTATTAGAATCTCCTCTCCTACGTATTAAGAGTGCCCCTCTTGACATGGGTTAATTGTCAATAATAGAAAGAAGGGATAAAATTTGACAATTTTGAAAAGTTAATATAAAAACCCAATGATCGTGACATCGTGTGAATGTGTGGTTAAAAATGGTATGTAAGTTTTAAAACTTATAGACTTTCACCTCATCATTGTCCTGGAGGGGATTGAATGACAATTAAGAGTAGAGAATATTTGTTTTAGAAATTAGATCCATGTTTTCCATTTTTCAAATTTAGTTTTTAAAGTGAGTAGTCTATCTCTTAATTTGAACTTAATTATTATTCGGAAAAGTTGTAATGACTGAAGTAACTTTTACTTATTTTCCATTTTTTGTGTTGCACTCTATATTCAATTGACAGAGTTCTCGTCGGGGCATTACATGTCCCTGTGTTTTAAGGGCCTTAACTAAATTTTGTATCAAGGCTATTTTGTCTCTTTTTTTATATATTAATGTAATATAAGTACAGTAATAAACTTGCAACAAAAAATAAAATAAAATATAGGGGTAACATTTGAAAATTTGCAAAAAGAAAGTAACTAAAATTTCTTTGTCATAATATTTTTTTTATCATATAAAACACCTAATAACTAATCAAGAACCACAATGCTAAAAACTTACAAGAACAAAATAGATTAATGAAAACAGAGAAAAAATATGAGTAAACTAATTTAAAACCCAAGTAGTTAACACAATAAAATTTTAATTGTGATATATAAAATTGCAGAGAAATTCGTGTAGCGTGGCGGCGAGGTGAGTATGTTGAGTTGTGAACTAAAAATAGTTGGATAAAGGATAAAAAACAAAGGTTGAAAACACAATTAGCCTATGTGAAAATGGTGGGACTCTTGAAACACTACTACATTAAAGACCGTTAAGTTAAAGAAAATTTCATTAAAATCGGAAGAAAATAAAAAGGACCCCGTGAAAAGAAGAAACAATTTAAAATCAAGTTAGGCGGGTATTTTGCTACTATTAATTTCTTAGGCTTCCATAGCTGCCTTTTATATATATATATATATATATATAATATACAAATTGATAAAGTTAGGATCAATTTTTTCTATAAAACATGACTTCTTTTCTTCTTCTTTTTTTTTATACAAACTATGAAAATCACAACCACTATATTTAGGATTTGACAACTATGTTTATGTGAACCAAATCTAGGATCTTCATATTATAAGGATATGGAAGATGCCAACGAGTTAGAATATTGTTGGCCAAGTTTTTTTTTTTTTTTTTTTTTGCAGCCTTCGGAACTGTTTTTTAATTAAAAAATAAAAATTAAATTGTGTTACGACGGTTATTTAGTGGGTTAAAAAAAAGAGTGGCAAGATCGTTAATTAGTGGGATTTGGCTAAATGATTAATGATTCAAATTGATTATCACATAATTAATAAGAGTAAACTACTTTATTGGCCCCTAAATTATTGACCTAGTTTTACTTTGACACTTAAACTAAAAAATGCTCCATTTAGGCACTTAAACTAATGCATGAGTCTCTACTTTAGCCCTTCTGTCCAATTTATCCATTAAGTTGGACATAATTAGGGGTATTTTTGTCATTTTAATTCAAAATTTATATATTTTTTAAGTTGGTTCAACATAAAACTAGTCTGGTTTTTTTTCAACATCGATTCAAAACATTTTTATAACTAATATGGATCAAAAATTTTGGTTTTTTGAAATCATAACTCACCCTATAAAAACACTCAAATATATCTACCACCATCACCCCATTCCCCCCGCCACCACCGCCACCTTTATATCTCTATTACCACCACCATCATCATTCATCCTTTCACCACCAAGACAACCACCCCCTTCATCCTATCTCCATCTCCACCTTCCCTTCTACCTCACCCCCTTTGCTCCCACCGCCATGACCAATCACCCCGTTCATTTTTTTCTCTTAAGTTATTTTTTTCTCCTTTCAAATATACAATCTAAATCAATCAATTTTTTTTTCTTATGTCATTTTTCTCTCAGATTGCACCCTCAATTTCCTCATCACACTTTTCAAATCTCCTAGCCCTTTTTTCCATTTCTTAACCTCTTGAAATTGATTTACATATCTTAATTATTTTGACAGATATATAAAAAGTTTGTAAATTTATTCTGATGGCCAGAGATGGAGAGAGTGAAATGGCGATGGTGGTGCATGTATGACCATTCCACACTAATTGACTTGGACCTAAATATACAAAAGAAGGGTTAAGAGAGCTGGGCCTAAATATATAAGTGGATTTAACATAATAGGGGGTAGGGAGGGAATATAAATTTGTTGAGCATCTTTTAAAAAAGGTCATGATAATATTTTTTATTTGATTGATAAATGTAATAAAAAGTGAGGAACACCATAATTGTTTTATTATTTTATTGCATTTGTCGGCTAGGCTATGACTGGTCAGGGCCGGTGATACTGAGGTTAAGTTGGTAAATTTGCTCCTTCAATTGGATTAACATATGCCATTTTTCTTCTCCAATTGATTTGATGATATATTTCGGTCCACCCTTAAGTTTAGTGATGGCGTGCCAATTTTTCATCTTCTATTATTGCTTACTTGTAGTAAGTGTCAAATGAATACTTTCATAGTGCGGTGGTGTTGGGTCCAGCGGTAGGCCCTCCCGATTTTGGAGACCCAAGTTCGAATCACACAAGCTACCGTTCGCAACATCTCTTTCTCCATTTAAGAAAGAAAATTCTCGACTTACAAATTTGAACAGTTTGCAACATTTCTTTGTCTTGAAGTTTATATAAAACACAATCTAAGTGACTCTTAAAAATGCTACATAGTTCATCAAAATATAACTTTAAAGAGGGAGGGGGGATAATGGAGCTATGGAGGAGATCCATTATGACGGATAATGTAATTTATTATACAAATAACTTTTTCTCACTATGAATCTAGCAAAACCACATTACCAAAATGGTGGAAGATCCATTTGACTTTTCACCTCAACAATCCTGTCTATTTTCTTTTACCCACACTCAATCCAAAGTGCATATCAAGTAAAAGGAGTGTTGATAACTAAGTAAATAGATTAAACAAACAAATAATTAAATGAATTAAAGGTGTGCCACTAATAGAAACAGACGCTTGTGAGTGTTATTATCACTTTTCTTTATATAACTGATGGGTACAAGAGAAAGAAAAATGCAATGACAAGTACTATTGACTATAGACGTTACATTAAACTCAAAACAG
The DNA here is from genome assembly GCA_021464415.1 of Lonicera japonica. NCBI lineage: Eukaryota > Viridiplantae > Streptophyta > Magnoliopsida > Dipsacales > Caprifoliaceae > Lonicera > Lonicera japonica. The sequence goes on from CM038471.1 coordinate 68,635,817, forward strand.
AATCAAAAACATAAGCAGATAATAAAAGCAAACAACAAACAAATTCATCAAAAAGCAGAACTAAAGTAGCTCTTGACAACATTGTTACCTAGTATCTGCAACACTGTGGTATTCGCAGGGCCCACACACCGAGGCGTCTTGAACTGGTTCAGAGCTGATCCTAGCCCTACATAATGATCAATAATCCTGTGGAAGGTTCCACTCCTTAACACTCGAAGCTCGAGCGCCCCGATGGCTTTGACTTTCCTCGAGCTTACATATCCCGCATCAACGAATGATTTATCCAAACAGTTACAGCATTCTTTTAATACATCCTCGCTAGCTTCACCACTTACCTCCCAAAAAATGACATAGTGTCCAGGGTCGGTTGAAAAATCGGCGCAGCTCGTAAAGTCAACGAGTTCGAGTTTTTCCTCTGATAATAACTTTGCTGCAGTTTCAACGGACAGTTGCAAGTCTTTTTCTGTGTTCTTATCAATGTTGATTGTCAGCAGGAGATTTCGCCTACACACGAATTGGAGCTCTGGAGTCTTGTTGTGAAAACCCATCACCTTAACCACATCTCCTAGCCTATATCGGTACAAACCTGCAACAAGAATATACAGAAAATTAGGAGGCGTTCGTTTTGTTGTATGGAAAATGAATTTTAAAAAATTGTTAGTTTCATGTCCGAATGCCATTTGCATAGATATTGTTTGTTTCATGTCTGAATACTGAATATTGGTTTTTAAAGAAAGTTCAATAGATGAGCGCAAAAGAGTATTATGCATCTTTAAAAAAATAAGGCTTGAAGTTCTGCGGAAAGAAAGCCTTTTAAGCAGAGGATAGCATCTCAATAGTTTAACCCAACAAACACATTCTAAGACCTTAACACGGTTTATCAACAGCACACAAAAATATTAGTAGTACATGTATGAATTAGGCATATGATCTTATCATCAAATAAATGTTTAGTACCTGCAAAATTCGTGACGATGACCTCATACTCTTCACCAACCTTGACTTCGGTCAAACCCACAGGCTTGGGCTCCAAGGATGTTATGGTCGACTCGGTTTGATCTTGCTCCTGGCCCTCAACATTTGTCCTCAGAGGTATAAATTCAAAAAACCCAATATTAGGAAGCACAGCAAAAGTAGCCGACTCAGGTGGCAACTTTGGGTTAACATTTGCTCCAATCCACCCTTCAGAAGACCCATAATCAGCACTAAGCAGTGGCACCTCCCCTGCATAGTGCCTCAACTTATTCACATACAGTTCCATAGACCCGGTCATAATCCCATAGATGTACTTGGCATTGGGAAATAGCACTTGTATTAACCCATACCAATTACTCAACCCCGAGCACTTTTGATAGATTATATCTGCCAATCCAGGGTCTGGCTTTAGCAGTTTTGAGATTGAGGTTCGGACCGACGGGTCAGTCACTCGGCTGCTCAAGACACCTACCCTAATGTCAGTACATAGCTCTTCCCATACTTCCTCAAAGGTTCTAAATGCATGCACAATGCTGTGGGCAAAAGTTGAGGATATAAGTTGAACTTCATTGTGGAAAATAAGGCCACATAGTAGGTGGCAGTACAAGGATTGGTGGAAGTCGGTGCCATATATAACTTCATCGGGGCTACAACACGAGGATTGCATTGACTTCATTGTTTTCTTGAAATGCGAATTGCGGATCACGTTTGTAGTAGCTGTTCCTGCTGTCAGACCCCCTTTTGTTTTGAACTGTTTGCTGCTGTAGATGAACTGTAAGGCCTTCCCATTGAGAATAGGAAATTCTCTGCAAAATTTAATTATTCACATCAGCTTATGACTTAAACACACCAAGTAAAAGGGACTGAAACAGATCAAAAGAAAACGTGAAGCTTTCCAGTTACTATATGGAATTTCGATGTTTGAGAATATTTTTTTGTAGATGATATTAAACGATTATAAATGTAAAGCAAAACTGAGAACTCAAGTAGCAGACTAGGAGTACTTGTCTCATTAAAGGGCACCGTCCAAAATGAAATTGCCTCAAAAACAAGTGATGTTCTATGTAAAATGTGAACGTTCTAGCTAGCTCCATCACTTATGTACTTCCTGTCACAATTTGACCTTCTCACTTGAGAAAATACTAAATTCGACGAAAACAATGGTAGCTATCTTGAGATTTGGTACGTTGATTTTAGAAACATGATTCTTAGTTTAGAATGTCCAGAAAAAAGGTTTACTCCTGTTTTCAGCCGGAGGGAGTTCTAAATATATGCAAATCATTTATGGTTTCAACAAGGTAATCTCTAATGCCAACCGTAAGCAAAAGACTTATTCAGAATAAAAATATCTTGTAATCAGCAGAGATACATTACCTGTTTCTAAAGGCAAAAGATGTCACATATATCTGCATAGTGGTTGCCATCAATTCGTCATTGAAAGGTACAAACTTGGGCTTGCCTTGAGTAGTCCCGGAACTGCAACAAACAAAAAACTGAATCAGCAACTGAAAGACTAATTGATAGAAGAAATTTAAAAATATGAGAAACAAACTGAACTACCTTAAAGAGATTGTCGTTATTGGTTTTCCAGTGAGAATGGGGGAAGAATCTCCATCTGCAATTCTGTGAATGTAAGGTTCCAAATCCTTATGAGTGACAAGAGGAACACAACTACTGTAACTCTTGGGATCGGTTCTTCTGTCAAGACCCCATTTCTGTAAGTACTCTGTTTCACCATTTTCTTTCAAAATTTTCCTTAAGGTGTCTCTTTGAACTCTCTCCGCATCCTTCGTAAGAGCCTCAAATTCTTCTATGATTTCTTCAGTGTTAAATTCTTTCTCCATTTTCTCCAACATCGCAACAGACCTTTAACAGCTTCTACAATTATACAAATTCTTGTCAGTTAAACTATTCCTAATCAGGAGTCCAAAACTGCAAAAATAATCAATAGAACCTTGATATATAAACCAATTTAACGAAAACAAGTAATCGTAGAATATACTAACAAAATTCGTAAAATAATGTAGAAAAACCAGATCATGAACATCAGTAGACATTAAACAAAGAAAACTTAGTTAAATGAAGTCAACGATAAAACGAATAGTCAATTTCCAAATAATAACTGATAAGCAGTAGACTAGACTGATGGAAAATGAAATATCGGATTCAATGAATGATGAATTCACCAACTTTAAGAACGTTGAAGTCAAACGCCACATAAATCCCTCGAGATATGACTAAAAATTCAAATACCAAACACCACAACTCAAATTACCCTCTATTAACCATCACACGCGCTGACAAAAGGCCTTATAGATATAGCTAATCAAATATATTCAAATAATTAACTTGAAACTCCAATAATTCAAACAGCAGCAGTAAAACGAGAGATGAGAAAAATTGAAGACACAACCAGTGTCCGCTCCCTAAGTTCAAACATTTTTTATTTTATGACACAAACTGTAAGAGACATTTAATGCATCCTTTAAAACTTTACTTTCGTGACTGGATCCTAAAAGCCAGAAAATTGAATTCAGGAATGTAAAATCGGTCCACAAGGGAAAAAAAATAAAAATAGATACCGGTGACGATCGGCGGTTAGAGAAGTTTGAAATCGCCGATTCCGATCGTGACTAGGTGAAGAGGAGAATGAGACAAGAGTGGAGCCGGTCACGTGTTTGTTGTGGAATTTTAAGGTAGAGAGAGAGAGAGAGAGAGAGAGAGAGAGAGAGATATTCAATTGGTGTTTTTTTCCCCTCGGACTGAGGAGGAGAAGAAGTGATTATGGAAGATACTTCTTTTCTGACCCTTATTTATAGGCAACCCTGCCCGTTTCCTATGGTCTGTGAAATGTCATGTGGCCAAAATACATCTATGTCGCGTTCGCGAATTACAAATATGCCCCTTTTCCATTTTTTATTTTCTTTTCTCAAATACCAATTGTGGCCTTCACATACAGATACGGTCTAATTTTATAAATTTGTCAATTTATAATTTATTGGAAAACTCATTGCATTCAGTGAAGACTATACTACTTGTACACGTATGGATAATGTGTGCCGCTTACGTGTATATTTATAATTTAAGGAGAAAAATTTATTTAAATTGAAAAATAGTTTAGTGGTTAACTATGAATGTTGATTTTTTAAGACTTTGAATCTTGTTGCTAACAATTATAATATATCGTATATACTTATCTAAATTAAATCAAGTATTTTGTAACAATTTTGTTGATGTTAGAAATGACAAAATTTGTATGTCTTAATTTTATAGCATGAAAAAGTAAAACGTACCCTTCTCTTTTTTTTTTGAAATAGATGTGTGGTAGTAACTTAATAGCAACTATAATTTACTACTCACTCATATATTTTGAATTTGATTAGAAATAATTCGATAAATAGGTAAAATTGGAGTGTATTCAGAAGATTAGATCTTGCTTATCACCTTAATACAAATGTGAAATACTGGAAGTACTTTACTTGTATCTTTCAAACAAAAAAGTTTCTTTAATCATTAAATTGAGGGAAAAAATGCTTTACATTTGCTTTATGAAATGACAACAATAGTTTCTTTTTATCTAAAATGCCAATCAACATTCTTATAAAGAAAAAAAAATGGGCTAATAATCTTTCATTACAAATTTAAATTTATCTATTAATCTTTACTTTTATTCAAAAGAAAACTATGCCACCCACATAAATGTAAATAATCATCTTCAATGATAGCATACGAGAAGTGGGTAGTGATATATTAGTTATACAAACTACAAGCAATGATTACACAACCACCATATAGCTAGTAAGGCCCGTGGACGAACAACCACCAACATAATGGGTAAACAAACAACAACTAAAAAGGGGCGGGCACATAAAAGGGTTTGATAACCAAATTCATATTGAAGTCAGGACTTCCTTGTTACGAGCAATGTTCTAAAAATCGTGAATCGAAAATCGATCGGCAAGGTGGGGAGTGGGGATTTTTCATTTTATCAGGGATGAATCGGAAAAAATCGGATATGCATTGTTCACCATATAAAGAATCTTTTAAATAATATATTATATAATAATAATACAATATGCTAAATAAAACATAATAATAGGCGTAGCAAATGGACATTAATAGATTAAGGTGTAAAGTGGTAAATGAAAATAATTAAGGGGGTGTTCGGTAATTTGTTAAAATTAAATAATAAAGGAAAAAATCACATCGTGCTCTTTCAGTCAGTCAGTCAGTCTATCTTCGTTCCCTTCTCTCTTTCTCTCTTTCTCTTCGTTCCCCTTCTTTCTTCGACACTTCGTTCATTTCTCTCTCTCCATAAATCTTTCTCTTCCCATGTTTTTGGATCAAGGAAAACAGGTGCTCCATGTTTTTCAATCTTCACACTTTGTAAATCTCTCTCTCTTCGTACAAATGGCGGATTATAGCCAATTTTTCAGAGCAATTGATCTCACCAGTGATGGTCAGTACTTCGATTCAAAAAAAAAACCGAACCCCTAATTCTTCTTCTTTTTTCTCATCATTCTTCAACAAATCCCTATTTTTTTCCCCAAAGCTGTAAACCTAAACCCTAATTTCTTCCCCAAATCAATCACCTGCAACTTCAATTTATCGCCGATTATCGTTTACCGCGATAAAATCCGATAAATTGCCAATTTTTTCCCTGGACAATTCTTTCAGCCGATCATGCATAATCGTATCGAGGCATAGCTGATTACCGATAAATCTGCCTAAATCGCTGATTTTTAGAACACTGGTTACAAGGATAAAAATGATACCAATGGGCTATAAAACAATTGGCAGGAATGAGATCGTGAGTTCTATCCACATGGATCTGGTATCGAACATTTTGTTGTGTTCCATTGTTATAGTGATTATAAAATCATTACTTCAATTTCAGTCTCCTTATGCTTCAAATCTAAAACAGGTGCAAAGCTCAACATTCTTTGTTTCAGATTTGCTACTGGTAGCACATTTGCAACTTCTTTTCCGATAGGCAAAACTAATGGAGTACTTAGCAATCCTTTATGAAACTAGAGATGCATTTGACGAAGACTCATCAGCTGGATCCAACTTCTTCCTAATCCATTCAAATTATAGGTTGAAGCTTGCTTGTAAAGCATTCATGGATGATATTATATCATCGAATATGAAAACCAATTTGTTTCGCCTCTTCCACAACGGGTCATTCCTTTCCTCTATTTTCAGTAGGGAAGCTTTGAACGATGCCTAATTAGCTTCAACTTATTGTTTCAGATTGTTCAATGTGCCACCAGCTATAGCTCAACGGAATAGTCAGAAAGTCGCTGCTTTGATACTAATTGTCATGATCAAATATGTTCAAGATTTAATTTTAAAATGTAGTTGAGGGCGAAAAATTATAATAAACAGAGCATAATAGGCCAACTCATAGAAATTTGGGAAAGAATTTATAGAGAATTAAAAAGAATAGAGATAAATTAAGGAGAATAAAAAAGAGTTTAGAGAATAATAGAGAGATTGAATCAGGAATTATAGAAAAGAATAAAACGTAAAGAGAGAGAAAAACAGGATTATGGATATAATATCATTTTTTCATTCTTTCAATACTCCATAGCATCCTTTATTTATACAATTTCCCAAATCTCCTTACCACATAAGTGACCTCATCTATAACTTCATATTTCACTTACATAACACAACTCACATGCTTATAGCTCTCACACACTTGCACTAATTACCCCCAGCTCACCCCATGATCATATCTTATATCCTAATTGGTTCTACCCTTGCAAATGTGTGTACGAGGATGTAGAGAATGCTTTGGCTCCAAGCAGTGGCGGATCCATGATTTGGAATTTGGGGGGGGGGGGGGGGGGGGGGGGGGGGGGAACAAAACACAACATAAAAATATGACAAGAAGTTTCAAAAAAATATATTTTAATTAAAAAAGTTCTTACATATATTTTTGTAGTACAAAAAGCATGCGTTTCGCATGAATTTACAGTAAGTACAAAAGCAACTAGACAATCTTGATTTACCTACTAAACTTAGGCATCATCAATTGCGCTCCACGATTTTTCATCCCACAAAATTCATCTATGATTGTATCAATGTCGAAATACTGAGAAATTTCTTTCTCAATATACGTGATCAAATAATTTGCAAAATAATCATCTTCCACAACCACTTAAATTTATTATATATTTATAATATAAATAATAATAGGTATAACTATTAACACTCTTTAAAAAAATTAACACTCTAAAATAATTTTTAAAGAAAAAAAAAATTTATAACAAAATAAAAAATACAAAATTTTATTTAAAGAGTGCCAACAATTATATTTATTAAAAAAAATGCTAGTACTAATAAAGGTTTGAAATATTTTAAGGGATCCCCCCCCCCGGTCTGCCACTGGCTCCAAGTTAAAGGACAAGTACATATATAATTTAAAACGGTACTGGTAAAGTAAAAATGAATGAATTATTTTAAAATAATAATGCATTAACTAGTGGAATATTATACTTTTTTGTCTAACTATGGTAGTTTAAAAAGTTATTTAAGTAAATGGGGTACTTTTCAACTTATTTAAGAAAATGGGGTAAAGGGTAAAAATGCCCATGCAAATGGCGTTTTTAAAGATAGAAATGTCAGTGGCATTAACGATTTAAAAAAAAAATTGCTCAAGGTAATATCGCCACTGGTAGTGACGATTTTACAGGTAAAAAGGCCAATGACAATGGCGTTTTTTAAAAAGTTTCTTTTTTTCCTTAATTTTTTTTTCAAATCCGAATATCTTTTCTTGGCTGTTTTTTTCTTCTTTGCTTGATTTTCCCTTTTTTTTTCATATCCCTTTTTCTTATTTTAAATTCTTTTTTTAAAAAATTTGCTTGCTTGGTTTTATTAAAAAATGAAATTCTCATTTAAAGTTATGGCATTTAAATTACAAATAAAAATGAATTTCTCATTTAAAGTTATTGAACTTGCTCAACTTATTTATATGCTTTAACTTGAACCTATATTGAGCCTATCTGATTCGATGCAATTATGAAGTATTATAAGAATATTTAAAACAAAAACAATATAATTCGATCAGGCAGAACTTGAACCCAAACCGAGCCGATGTTTTATTTCAAAATTTTCAAACCCGCCTCAATAAAAAAATGACCTACCTCAAACCGGTTTTAAAATTTATGAGTTGAACTTCCAGATTAAATATGAAAAAAATAATCTATAATGTCTCATCAACATCAATTTAGGACATGAATAGAGGTTCTAATTATGAGTTGAAATTCCATGAATTTTAAGATTGCTTTCAAATACCCGATCTAAATAGTGGTTCTAATTTTATGTTTCTACATTTTCGTTTCCCATGGTATTTAATCCTTGCGTGATGAATTATTTTTTTATTATAATAAAATTATAAACATTTCACTAAATCACCATATATTTTTCTAACTTTTCATAAAACGAAATTAGATTTTGTCATTTTCAACATTTTTCTATCAATCAAACCATAAACATTTTACTGTGTTCACTTTCTCACTTTTTCCCCCTCATATGCGCCCACTCAATGAACTTACATTTCAATTTATGGGTATAAAAGAAATTAAGTCATATTGCATTCACGCTTGTCCACATTGGTCGAAACTTTTAATTGTAAATATTTTCAATTTCATTGCAATCCTACCATCTCGACAAAGTGCTCATCCGAACTAAACATGCTATACTAGAGTTCCTTTAATGTTATTAGATGCCAATGTTGATATATGTGTAAATTATTAAATTCTTTTAATAGTATTAACTATTTTTTAGCTCCAATTCTTCATTAATTAAATACATTTCATATACTAATTTTTAGTGTATTATTTATTTGCCTACTCGTAAAACTGTAAAATCTTATTTGTAATTTTGGTGTGATTTATTTGTAATTTTATTTGTAAAATCTCACACACTAATAATTTTATTTGTAATTTAAATGCCATAACTTTAAATGAGAAATTCATTTTTTAATAAAACCAAGCAAGCAAATTTTTTAAAAAATAATTTAAAATAAAAAAATGGATATGAAAAAAAAAAGGGAAAATCAAGCAAAGAAAAGATATGGAAAAAAAACAAATTTAAAAGAAAATCAAGCAAAGAAGAAAAAAATAGCCAAGAGAAGATGTTTGGATTTGAAAAAAAATTAAAGAAGAAAAAGAACATTTTTAAAAAAGGCCATTGCCTGTTACGTTTTTACTTTGAACAATTTTTTATTATTTTTACTCTTTACCTTATTTTCCTAAATAAGTTACAAAATTACTTATTGACTTAAATAATTTTTAAACTACTCTAGTTAGACAAAAAAGTCGGAATATTATACTATAACATTGGGGTACGCGTATGACACATGTCACATGGTGATATGACATTCAACTTGTTGATAATTTTACGTACAATTATATGAGATAATGATTTGACATTTTACGGTTTAATGTCAATGAATTGTTGAGAAGATTGAAGGCATATAGTTGGTTTTTTGCCAATTTTTTCCCCTTAATTTTCAACCTTAAACTGATTAAACTTTAAGCAACAACTAAAAGTTAAATAATTGAAACTTGAGGCCGGAAGTGGGATATATATTAGCTAGCTAGCTAGCTAGAGCCCCAAATTTCAATGCGCAGTTCATGTGGCTATAACTAATTTTTACTGTTTATATCTAATTTTCGAGAATTTAATTTATTGTTTACAATCAAGAAGTAACATGTGTTGCCGCGCGTGTAGATTCTCATTTGGTTGCAGCTGCGTGTTTAGATACTTATAATTGAAAATTCCAAACTATTTACAATATGTTGAAAAATCTAAAGACACTACAAAATGTATTAATTTAAAACCACCTTAAGGTAGAAAAGCTACAAAATTCAACCATGCATATCAGATTTTATTTTGCGGTAAAACTATAAAAAAGGAAAAGAAAAAAAAAGATGTTTAGTATTCCAATTAAAAAATATATATATTTCAATTATTGTAGAATTAAGAAGCTTTAAGGTGCTCGAAGTACAAAAAGTTAAAAAATAAAAAGCCTCGAATTAAGCATTTGATTATAGACATCACGTTTTAAGGTTGTTTACAAACAAAATATTAAACTATATATTTGTACATGCTAGTTGTAACCCGGCCAAAGGAATATACATTTACCATTTAAAAAGTAGGGTCATTTAAGTTTTGTGATATATAATTTTGGCAATCTTAATTCAGGGGTTCACAGTTTTCGTTTTTTGGACTTTAGGATTTAATTTTGACAGAACTATTAGTCAAAAGTAAAAAAAATAATGATCAATGAAAATTAGTGGGTGAACTTCCAATTTTACCCCTAGCTTATTGTTGACGACTAAACACTAACATTAAGGTTCCGTTTGATTGCAAAGGCTGAAAAGAAAAATAAATTTAGTTAGTTTGTGTGAAAAGATAGAAAATAAGGTGAGAGATGTTGCTCATTTTATGGGTATATATCTTCCATCCTTCAATATTTTTGGTGAAAATTTTTTACTCACCACCAAGCAAAGAAAATTTCTTCATGGAAAAACTTAAAAATCAAGAGGATATCACCTCTATCACTCCACTTACTTTCCATCTTTTCATCAAAACTAACTCAATTTTTTTTTTTTTCCAGTTTGCAATCAAACGGAGCCTAAGACTTTGAGAAACAAACAAAGATAATATAGATATAGAGAGAATATCCGCGTGCTTTATTTGATTTAAAGATAGAAAGTCTTGAAATAGGCGGAGTTGAGGTAAAGAGAGAATATTAATCATCTAGGAGCAATAGCCATACTTCTCAACTACTTGCAGATCTTTGGTTTTTAGTAAGAGAAAACGAGGCTGTAGGGATTTTTTAGAGAGAGGATATTAGCTTTCTTTTAAAGAGAGAAAAAGGTTAAAAAGAGAACGGATTTTAGTTTTAATATTGTCGAGATAGATTTGGATGATATTCATACGATTTTATCGAATTACAGAGTTGATGTGTAGACTTTGATGGATGATGTGATAGCATTTTATTCGTCGGAATACGGCGATGATTTGAAGCACTGGAGAGACGGAATCGTCAAGTGGCTCTACACTCATCCGGCGGTGTGCCGGAACTACAATGGTAACTTCCTCCTCCATCGACAAAACAAGGCCGAGATTGCAAAGGCTTCAATCAAGAGAGCGGAATCGGACCCACCACCAGCAGCAGCACAGTGGAGGGCGGTGACCCCCCATCAGAATCACAAACTCGATTAACATCGACTTTTCCAGTTTCAATTATGCACTTCAAAGCCTAAATGCTTCTGTAGCTAAAAGCAATCAATTTCTTCAAACCCCATCTTCTTAGACCCAATTCTTCTGCGATACCACAAGCTCGCCTCATCAACATCAAAACCCATCTCTTCAACTTCGAATCTGAAGCCAGTGAACGTGGAGAAAGAGGAGCTTGTTTATAAGCTAGGGATAAAATTGAAAGTTCACGCATCAATTTTCATTGACGGTTTGCTTTTTACCTTTGACTAGTAGTTATTGTCAAAGTTGGACCCTAAAGCACAATAAATAAAAACTGTGAACCTAAACTTAAGATTGGTAAAACTATGGATCACAAAATTCAAATGACCCAAAAAAGTATCAAGATATCTGAATCACCCGATCTTTAATCCATTATACGTTTTAGGATTCAAATATCCTTGACGCTTATTATATAGATGTTTTTGTTATTTTGTTGTAAGTTATTCAAAGATGCATGAAAAGCAGAAGAGGATCCGAATGTGTGGTCACTTTTCTTTAATCGGTTACACAATTAGGGCTGGCAATTCGGGTTCACGTGTCGTATTCGGGTCGTGTCAACACACAAATATTACGATATTAGTGTCAACCCGAATACGACCCGTTTAATTAATCATGCCATTTATATTAACTCGAATACGACCTGTTTATTTTACAGGTTATACGACACAATCAGACTAACCCGTTTAATAAATAAGTTGTGTTAAGCCTGTGACTCGACACGACACGACACGATTAACTTTTTAAGATTATAATGACAATTAAGTTTTATGTGAAAATAATTAATTTGTTTTATAATAGTTTTAAATTTTTTATAAGTAATAGTAAGTATTACCCAATACTAAAATTTAATATTTGATCAAAATAATATGATAATAATAATCTAGAGTCAAAATAGGTAGCATTTCATCACCGAAGCAAAAACATAAAAAATTACTAGTTTGATGCATAATAAAATACATAATAACTATCATCTACTATCAATACTCAAAATAAGAATATAATTGTTCAAGTAAGATGGAAAAATAATATATATATAGTTGAAAAAAAAAAAAAATTCGTGTTAATTGCGGGTCAATTTCAAGTTAGCGAGTTAACCCGAACACGGTCCGTTTAGTTTGCGGGTTAAGCGTGTCTGATTCGAAATTGACCCGAACTCGTTTATGCTTGACCCGAACCTGCTAATTTCTTGTCGAGTTCGTGTCGGGTTAGCGTGTCGTGTCAAATATTTCCGGCCCTACACACAATACTAAATTTGTTACAATAATTTAGTGATTAGTTACAAAAATTTAGAATGATATTTTGGGATTGGTGAATCTTCAGAGAATTATATATCTCACATTGGTCTACAACTTCTTGCTAAAATATCATACCACATTTGACTATACTCATCCCGGAATTATTGTTATAATTTCGGCGAGTAAAAAAAAGTGACTACACATTTTGACCCTCCTTTTATTTTCAATATTTGAAAATTTGAACAAATGTACAAGAAAATAATCAAAATATATGTGTAAATAGTTCAATATTTTGTTCACGAACAACTTTACAACATGCATGATATAGTGCATTGCAGATTTGATTTGGATTTTACCTTTTACTTTGTGTATGTGTTTGAGTGACAGACCGAGGAGTGGAATTTTGTTTTGTTAAAATGATCGTGATGTATCTAGTAGACGTGGGCTAATGGTATTTTACGAATTTTTATTGTACTTAATTTTGTTAGGATTTTAGTTAGTACGTACATACTAAATCTATCCGTTAACAATATATAAGGTTTAGAGGGTTAGCTAGTACATACATACTAAATCTATCCGGCCGTTAACAATTAGTTTTGAGTTGAATGTTTTGAACCTTAATATATACATAGTTTCATAGGGCATGTTAATTACCCACATGTTAATTAGTTAGGTTTATGGCAATACAAGTCATACAAACTTTACATTACTTAATATAATCAATTTACGTATTTAACTCAAAATTATTTGATGCACATTTAATCATAAGATGGTTGTATCATAAAAGGAATTCTAAATTATCATATATATCAATTTATTTTGGGGCTTCAAACAAAAATGGACGAGAAAGCAAAAACACTAATCAATGGACTGTTCATTGAACGAAGAGGGCGGCACAACAAAAAGCACACATTTCATATGCATTGCATATATGCATTTCACATCCATATATGGAATCTCAAATTTAACTTTGGGGACCATTATTTTTGTTTTACCCTAAAAAGGTCAGTATGAAAAAGATTTCCTTGAACAATTGCCATAAGCTGGCTATGCAAATATTTTCGTCACTCCATCATAAATATTGAAAAGCGCACCAGAAAGTGACACCACAGTTGGAAAATTGAGATTTAGGGAGATTGCGGACCAAATATTTTGTAATAATGTCAAAGTATAAATAATAGGCTGTCACATTAGTATTAAAGTGCATGTAGTTAATTAAGTCCGTTTAATTAAGAAAAATAAGTAGTTAGCTTTAATTAATTAATATATATATATATACTATATCTAATAGTATATATATATAATGGGAGAATATATATCTAATAGTATATATATATATAATGGGAGAAGTGAAAGTATTATAATTATTAGCTATACTTAATATATAGTATTATGAAGAAAGTAGATATATTAATTATTTTTCTTATATTCTTAATTGTAGTAACATTAATTACTTATTAATTGATTTTTTATATTCTTAATGAATAATAATAATAATAATCTAATAGTATATATATATATAATGAGAGGAGTGAGAAGAATTTATTGCATTAATTTTAACATGGTTTTAATATTTTCTTTCTTTTACATGAGTTTTGCATTCCTTTAGTCCTATCACCAAAATTATACACATACCCTCATTTAATGCACTAAATTTATAATGCTATTGTTTAATAGCAGTCTTTCAATCAATTTTCGTTATTTCTATAAAACTCCTACAATTGAAAAAAGTAGTTATATATTTATAACCTAGAGTCCATCTAATAAAAAGAAAAAATAATTAAAAAATAGAAAGAAAATATATAAATTTATAAATGTGACCCTGCATCGCACGGGTTAAAAAATTAGTATATATATAAGATTTACGTACTAGCAGGCCAGATCATATCATATAATTAATGGATAAAAAGCATAAAAAAGGATTCGTGGGATCGAGACTTGAACTAATTTTTGGTAGAGTTTCTATTAAATATGTAATTAATGATAATGAACATTTCGTAAGCGCATACTTATTTTTTTTTTCTCTTTTCTAGTTTAAGAATTTTCTTCTCTTTAATTTGGATGGGGGTATGTATATTCTTTCTGTCTCAATTTAAGGGGGAAAAAAATCATTTCTTCATGCGTCTTAATTAAATTGCTCAAAATAAGAAATGTGTACTTCTTCCCATCATTTGTTTTGTGGATGGTATTTGAATTTATGAAGATGGTTAAATTATTGTGCACATACAGCTAGCATATACAATTCACCTATCCATAACTACTTGTAATGATTTTTTTTGGGAAAAAAATAATATGAAATTAAGTGGTTAGCTTTGGAGTAAAGAATGATCTCACACTTGTGTCACCCAGACATTCTTAGTGAAAATCTCAATGGTATCGAGTCTAGGTTTCTGATGTATTTGTTCATTTCGTGACATTATTGCGTCTAGTTCGTAACTACATCTCAGAGTTTTGGTGCACAAGAGAATATGGAAGCAACAATTCATTGGCTTTGCATGTCTTGGTGTGCTGGTAGATTAATTTTCACAATTTTTAAAAAAATTCCAACATCATTTTAATAATTATTTTCAAACTGCATAAGTTTATTCAAAATAACATTATTAATATGCATTTAATTTCATGCAAAAAATGTTCGCTTGTCGGAAATTCTCTTGCACTAAAATACTTATCACTTAAATCATACCAAAATTAATAAATTCAAATAAAAATTGAATAACTTAAATTAAAATTCAGTTTTGATTTTGTTACTGAAATGACTTCTTTAATTATATTTTTCCGTACCTTTATTTAATTATTAGGTACGTATGAGTAATTTTTACTATCAGTATCAATTATTTATTAATATTATTACATATATATATATATATATATCTTCCCGTTTCAAAAAAAAATTGAACAAGATTTAATTTGGTGTACATAACAAAGCTCGCCCAATTTACCAAAAAAAAAATTAAACTAAACAAAAGAAAAAAAAACAACGACTAAAGAAAAAAGCCTATAAAAGAGATATTATTTACAACATATATGAATTGCTAGGATAAAAGATTCAAGACCATATCAAATTTAAAACTGTAATGATTTTTTAACTTTGATTTGTCATTTTGATACGTTTGGTTATATAATAATTTTAACGTAAATTTTATTAGGTTATACAAAAGAAATAAAATAAATTCATTATTTGAGTTAAAAGTTTGACATAAGGCGTTAGTTATTATTTTTATATTTTTTGCAATGTTTTGTTATATTTCTCGATTTACAAACTTGTATAATGTGTCATTTTACTTGAAAAATTATGTAATCAAATATAAATCTAAAATTGAGCTAATTTTTAAGTTAACAAAATGTGTATGAAGTTATATAGAAAAAAGGATAGATTTATTATCCGAATTCGAGAAATCCGATAGGATATATAAGAATAAGAATAGTTTAATATACTATCTTAAATGATACGAATAAGGATTTTGATAGTAAATTTAAAAATGGATACGGATAATGGATAGTGTGGTATTCGATTCGTATCCGAACCGTTTACACCCATGTATGGTATATCTCTGTAACTTAATTTGTGTTTTTTTCACTAATAGATAGGTTGGGAGGTTGGGAGCCTCCGCGGTTTTTTTTTCCCTGTTGGAAGAGATTCTACCATGTAAAAAACAATTCTGGTGTTCTTAGTGTATGTGATTGTTTACTTCTCTGAGATATAGGGTTAACAACTTTGTTAATCTTGTTACCGTTACATTCCAATATAAAATAGTTTTTTATAAGTGATAAATTTGGTATTCAAACGCTTTGTTTGATCTAAATTAAACAAATTATTTCAAAATACATATACGGTTTTTCAAGTGGTATCAAAGGAGGATCACTTTCTTCAAAAGATTTCGAAGTCTTAAGTGGTTAATTAGTGTTTTCCGAAAATCTTGATTCATAACAATGAATTTTTTGAAAGGTAGCCTTACTACACGTACCCCAACCTTTGATGGAAACAACTTCCAATTAATATTGGAAAGTGCGTATGACTGTTTTTTTAATGGCTCTTGGGAACGAAGTATGGTATACTGTTGAAGGGGCCGGGGTTATACGTACTCCTCCCACTAAAACTACTGGCCGGAACAAGAGATACAGCTGCAGCAACAGTACGTACCTAAACTTATGTCCGAGTGGAGTACGTACTACTAAAAAAGCTACCTCTCGATCAGTTTAATAATAAAGGCAAGAATGCCATATTTATGGCAGTAGAAAAAACTGAGTTTAAACCTAGCTATAACACTTCCAAAGGAAGTATATATGGGATACTTTAGTTAGTGCGCATGAATTGAAGTTAATGAAAAAATTAAGAAGTCCTAATTGCAAATGTTGCTTAATCAGTACGTATAATGCACTTGTTATGGAGCAATCTGAGAATATGAGGATTTCCATTTGAAGTTGACTGATTTAGTTAATAAGTTAGCTTCAAAGGAATTAAATACCGATTCTGAAATTGTTATAAAATTATGAGATCTTTGATTGAAAAAGAACCAAAGTTAAAAAATGTTTTAAATAACACTGGTTTTGCTTTTAATTATGCTGTTGAGTTTGATTTGGACAATTTTTCTGTGAATGGTAATATTGATGTACGATGCTTGGATGGACAAATTGCTTTATTATATAAGCAAATAATTTTAAAAAATTGTTCAAGTTAGAAATACATATATATGCTGCAAAACAAGGTAGCTAGACAACAACTGCATGTATAATAACAATTTTCCTCACAATAGAGGTACTCAATTCAATGGATCTTTTCAAAATAATAGAGTTAATCAAACCTATCAGTCAAACTAGAATATTCAGAATCAGAATACTGCGAGTTCTGGTAGAGGTTTGAGTCATATTAAGTGTCGGAAGTGCAAGAAATATGGTCATTATGCTAATAATTGTCTTGCAAGTATGAATAATCAAAATAGAGCACACATCCAGCACGATGAATTAAATACGATCAAGTAATATGATAAATAATGTGTTACTAATCTAAATCAAACAATTTTTAATTAGTTATTTAATTTTGAGCCACTGTCCAGCCTGCTTTAAACTGTTGAAGAACCAAAATATAAGTTTAATCTTCATGCCGGAAAAACTAAAAATAAACTGGATTGAACTGCCTAACTTGTTTTTAATCTTTTAATGGCACTTTTAATCATATTTTTTTTACCATACTTTAATCTTATCAAAGTTCTGGTTTAACAAATTAAACTCTAGGCTAGCTGTGAAAATAATCCAATTGCAACTGTCAGTATGCTCTAAAACTGGTACGAAAATTGGATTGGTACATCGTGAACATTTTTGAAAATGACAGACTGAGATGACCAATAATGTACAATACATAAAATATGTCAATAAGTGCTACTCAATAATTTAATTGATCTTGATTAATAAATTTTAAATATATAAATTTTATTAAAATTCAAATTTTTATTGTGTGTATAAAAGACATTCAAGGGTATACAACTAAGGCACGCCATAACATATATGTTAAAAAAATTATACCTTTTGAGAATTTTTTTTGTCAAAATATTTAATAATATAGATTAATAGGTTTCAAATATGTTAAATTTTGAATTTTGATTTTATGATATTCTAAGATTTAATTACAAAGTTTATGAGGGAATAAAATGATGCGTTGGAGAGAGAAAATTAGTGTGTATATTTTGTGTGTGAGTGAAACTTTTTATTGATTTGATATCTTGTTATAATTATAAGTTTGATCTAATGGCTCATAAACATTAACACCACAAATAATCATTTATTGCCTTTTGATTAGTTTACTTATTTATTTTTTGTCAAAAATGGTATTTTATAATATATATATATGTGTGTGTGTGTGTGTTGAGAATAATTAACTCAAACTATTAATTTCACATAAAAAAATTGTATAACTCAACAATAATTAATAAATAGAATAATGTTACCGCATTAATAAAACTTTAAAAACTCTTCTTTTAAAAATGTTATAAATCATGCGGAGATTGTAACCAACTCACAAACTCCCACGCGGAATGTTCGAAACTTATTAATCACGTAACTCGTTAAAGATTTGAGACAAAAAAATTTATTAAAATATATTCAATATAATAAATTAATTACCAAGTTCTGTATTATAATATAAGAATTTTGGGATCATCTCTTTCACCATTTGTTTCGTACAATTCACAATAGACCTTTTGGCTTACGTGGATATTTTTTTAATTCTACGCTAGCGCGCTTTTGCCCAGATGGAATCAACATCGCTCTTAATGTTAAAAATGCAGTAGCAGAAAGGGTGACGTATGCCAAATATCATTTTAACAATGATACTATATTGTCTGCAAAATTTAAATTTGAACACCTTTTCAAATTTGTTAAATTTTTTGCTAAGTTTTAACTCATCTCTCAAAATATTCTTAAGTCTGCTCTTGTATATATGCGATAAGTGTATATTTTCATATCTTTTACGCTCGAGACGTCTTAGAATTCTGAAAACTTTAACAGCAATTTAATTTCGGACAAAAGAAAATGTCTTGAAATTAATTCTTAGATCTAATTGAATGCCTGGTCTTAGTCGGTAGAAAAATATGATAAATTTTAATCTGACGCATGCAAGTTAACATTGAATATCTTTTATAATTCGGTGATCAATCTTGTAATGATTCATAGAGCAATTGGATTGTGAAGTACACCAATATGCAACTATATATATTTATGTGTACGTTCCATTCATTACATGAAGATCATCATATATATATATATATATATCATGAATTCATAATTATCTTACGGTCAGTCTTGAATGAATGGACATCCACATCCAGTACTAAATAAATTTCCTTTTACAGCTAGCAATTAACTTTTCCCTCCCCTCATAGTTCTGTCTTTTTGGTCTCTAAACAAATGGAAATAATTGGTGCTCTAGCTTTGAATTAAGTTTTCATTTAAAAATTAACCTTTATAAAGAGTTTCAACCAATCTTATGTTATAAGTACTTTCCCTTTCTTTCATTTATTTAGAAAAATAACAGTTTATATATTTGATGAAAAATTGTTTGTATAAAAAGATTTTTCGTAGAAATAAAAATATAAGCCAGAGGTGCATGGAGACGGAGAATTTTAAAAAAAAAGGACTCAACCAAATTGTACCGTAAAAACTAATTACATGAAAAAAAATTATGTAATCAAACGTCATGCAGAAAACATAAAATCTTAAACCACGTTTTTATGTATATATATGAAAAAAAAAAAGTATGTTTTCAAGTACCCTACTTTTAAAGATTTGAGTGTTATCTTTTTCTTTCAACAGCTTCTTCCATTTTGCATCCTCTAGTGGTCCAATAAATTTCGGCTGAAGTGCATGGAGGAATTGAAGTCATTGGTCCTTTTCAGGGCTGATTCTCCACCATAATTAGCCTTCAATTTCATTTTTTACATAAAAATTTCCAATCCAAAAATAACTGCCGACATGTTGAACAAAATAATGAAGAAATAACGGCCGACTTTGCGATTTTCTTCGTCATATCTTTCGAAAATTCTGCTAAAGTTTCGTTCTTAAATGATTGGAAACATGAAATTATCAAAACGATTAATGATTTTAAATCATTTCTAAGATAAATAATTGTGTTAATGTATTTTAAAAGTACATCTTAACAACTCATAAATTAAAATAACAAAGTTTTAAGTGTATTAAATATGACACAAATTCTCAAATATTATGTATGTAATTATTCTTTCTATTCATAATATGGTTAGACCATTTCCAATATAAAAATGAATTGGATACTTTTTGACCATGAATATGTAAGCATGTGTTTCCTATGATGGACAAGTATCTTAGAAAAATTAACTCTAATGGAATTGTTCAAGAGATTGTCTATTAATAAATTAATTCATAAAAAATGAATTAATAATTCTATATGTAAAATGGGTCTTGTTTGTTAGATCTTGATTCATATTTTTTTGTAATTTTTATTAATAAATAAATTATAAAATTACGATTAAAATATTTGAAAGCTTAAAAGAAAGTATGTAAACAAAAATGACATGTAACATTCAGACATTGTCTCTTTAAAAATAGAGGGTCGTCATCACAATATATATTTTTATTTTTGCCACATCATCTTCACGTTCATTATGAATGATTGCGATGAAGAGCATTTTTTTAGTTTGTTATCCTTCAATCATATGTAACATTGCATTTTTACTCAATTCGTAGTTATATTGGAGATGCTCTTAGCATGTATTGTTTGGGGAAAAATTGACATTTTTTTTACGTAAAAAAAGTAGATAATCTTTGTCATCTTAAAATTAATAGTTTGATTTTATTATATTAAATATAGTTAATATAGTAGATTTTATGATAATAATTTTATATTTAATCGTTCTATAGAGAAATGTACGTGTGTGTGTTTTTCTTCTTAATAAATTAATTTTTATTGTAACGTACAGTTAAGGGTAACTAAGCATAGTCCGAAATACTATGAACTTCAAATATGAAATTTCAAGTGTAATAACAAATATAAAAGTAAGATGGAAATGGAAGAATCATATTTCAAATGTAATAACAAATATAAAAGTAAGATGGAAATGGAAATGGAAATGGAAGGAAGAATGAGTGAATTTGTAGAAAAACATATATAGCAAAAAAGAAAAAGAAAAAATCAGGCCGGTACTGTTGGCTCGGTGATTGAAAGGACCGGGTGGGTCCAATAATTTCTTCTTCTTTTTTATTTTTGTTTTTATTTTTAAAAAGAAAAAGGAAAAATGAGTTTGTTCACGTTATTTCCCACGAGATAAATGCCGCACACCAAAACTAGTATAGTAAAGCTCCATTTGATAGTATTACGAAAAACGAAAAGAAAAATAACTAATTTATAAGAGAAGGTGAAAAAAAAGTTGAGGAATATAGTGAGATTAACTCTTACTTTTTGCGTTTTTTTATGAAAAAGTTTTCTTTGGGTGATGGTGGAAATTTTTTTTTCACAAAATATTAAAAGATGATAAAGGATATATACTTACAAAAATGAATATGTAATGGAGAGTATTCCATCATATGTTTTAATTTATTTCTCATCTTCTCACCTAAATTAATTATTTTTATTTTTATTTTTCATATTACTATTAAACGGAGTCTAAATAAAAATGAAAATCGACCATTTAAGGCCCAAGACCAACCTTTTTTTTCTTTTTCTTTTTTGAGTTATCCTTTTAACCTGTGCTTTTCTTCACCGACAACTACATGTGCACTTGGGTTGTAATTTGGAGGCATATAATTATTATTACATTATGGATGGATGGATGGATGGATGGATAATATTTTGCCGATGAGTATTTTTTCTTTTGTCTCTCTCCGTTCTTTTTTCCTTTTCTTTTCTGTTTGTATCTTAAAAATAAAATAAAATTACAAATACAAGTTATTTTGTTGAGAATATCTTTGGGTTTTTGGTGGTTACAATTACCATTTCTTTCTTGAATTGATTAGGACGATAAGCAACTTGCTTGCAGATTATAGGCATTAACAAATTTCCATCAATTATTAAAAATAAAATGAGTAAATGACAAAGGTTAAAATCTCATGGAAACTAAGTTTGTTTGTTCTAAAACAGCAGATAATCATCGTTACTAAAAGAATAGAGTTTTGTATCATTTAATTTCCCATATGTTCAATAATTTTAGTTTGACACTAAAATGAATTAACAGATTCGGGATTAGTCAGTCCCCCATGATTCTTTTAAGTCATTGAAGTAGAACCCTTAATTTTCATGATTTCCTATTTTTGGCAACTCTTTTTCTTCTTTTTGTAATTTTTCAGTTCCAACTATATAGTGAAAGGTGGACTATGGGTTATAACCCACAAAAAAAAAAAAAAAAAAAAAAGTTATGGGAAAGGTTAACCCAAGACAAATAAAGTATTACCGAGCTAAGCTTGATTTGGCCCATAGGGTTAACCAAATGGGCAACGTGATGACAGTTGAGCTAATGTCTATGGGTTTTGACAAAATTATGTAATTTTTGGCCCACAAACTTATTCTTTTTATGAAAATATGTAGTCGTATGTGGGCTGTAAGGAGTGAACCCAAATGAAGGACTCGGCCTTCAAACTTCATTAATCTTTTACTATATATCACGCCGGTCCATATTTGAGATTGTTCTTAATTTCATCACAAAAGTTATTTTTATAATTATGTTTAAAAAAAAATAATGAATTCTTAATTTAAAACATGGAAGTGATTGAATGGTAAGAGATAACATATCAGATTTGTCGGGCCATCTTCAATGCCGTTTTCTAAAAATTTATTTATATATATATATATATATCTTATATGTCATGTTACTTTTCCGATATATCTATTTGACATAATTGTGTTGATATAAAAGTTTTAAGGAAATCATCTCCAATTGTGTATATCTTAGTTAACAGCTTATTTTCAAAAATGTAACTAATTTGATTGGATAAAGATCTATGGGTCCACTATATTTAATTGTTATCACTTATGATTGAAAACTTCTATGATTATTTTTACATGAAAAATAACGATAGAAATTTTTTTATGCGACTCAATTGTTACATCACAAGAAAATACATATAAAATCCCATCAGGAAGAATTTTTACCGCTTAAAATTTTTATTATATAAATTTACTTTGATAGAAATACTATTAGAGATAGAACTTACCTAAAAATTCGAGTGGGCTTTTATATCCAAATTAGTATATGTGTAGTTCACTCTTTTTGTTCCACTTTATAGTCCCATCTAAATTATTCTTGTGTCAGGGAAAAGAAAAGAAGTCCGCGAGCATTTTAGCTTAGAACCACATTTTATGAAAACACCAACAATTATCCGATATTTAGCTTGAAAAATATTATTACAAGAGAATGACTAAAACTATATATGCACACAAGTTACTTTTAAAGAGAATGATTATTTAAAAAAAAATATTTGTTTATTTGAAAAGTTAAACAAATATATTTTATACTAAAAAAATACTTTCTGTCTTCAAGAAATTTACTTTAACTTTTACATTATAAAAAAGTAGATTATCAACTATTTAAAATAAAAATTTTAATATTTTATTTTTGTAGCGGAAACTTCGACTTTATAAAGGGTGGTGATGTTGGCACTACAAAATCTCTTGAAAACACTCCCACTTTTCATTCGGTCCTTAACAACCGAATAACGTATATGTTATTCGGTTGTGAAGGACCGAATATAAACTTGCAAAAATTTGAAAAAACTTGAAAATGCCTTACTCGATTGTCAAGAACCGAATATATAGACCTATATTCGGTCCTCAACAACTAAGTAATAGACACTTTACTCGGTTGTGAATGACCGAATTAAAGTGAGAGTGTTACCAAGTGTTTTTTGGGGTGCCAACATCACCACCCTTTATAAAGTGGATGGATATTTGGAGTGGTACAAAGTACAGGGGTATCAGCCAATTCGGAATAATAATGTTGGCGACAAATATTAAATTAAATAGTTGTTGTTTCTTTTTAACTATGGGCACCACTTTTACTTGCTGTTATTAACCGACTCCGCCACCTCCATCATCACTTTAGGCCCTTCACATAGCTAAAGGTTATACATATTTTTTGGTTAAAAGGGAGAACTTAAGACCCTATATATATACATAAATCGGAATGGAAAATTTATGTACCTAAAAGAGTATAACATGGATCAAAAGTTTTCTTGATATACTTTAACAAAGAGATCTAATAGAATATGGGATTGAATAATATCAAACAACTTATATAAAACATACAAGACTTATAGGGCACTAAAGCTGAAATACAAGGCAAAAAGCCCTAAACATAAACCCTACGCAAAAATGAGCATTAGAGGAGCGTTATAACCAACAGCCAACCGAACCATAAATCTATCCTTCATGCAACTTGCAAACACAGGGAAGAGTAAGGAACTTCCCATCTTCGAGGGTTTGCATATAAAAGAAGGCAAATAGCCTTTTCAAATATGGGATAATCCACCGACAAATGAAACAACAGATATAAATTAAAAAACTAACATATCTAGAAACCGATGTCACAGATCGAGTGTTAGATTACGTAGATCTAATGTCAGGAGGACAAAGAGAAGCATAAAGATGAACCGACGACGCAAATGGAAGCCCTGGCAGCAAGAGCAGAGCTTTAAAGAGAGCCGAGGAAGAAAGGATGAGGACAAAAGCCCCATGAAAATCCCGTAAACACCATGTGAGGGGATGGAAAACGATAGTCGAAGGAGGCGATGGAAAAAATGAGTACTTCTCTCTCTAGAGAAAAGCACGGCCCCATTCATTATATACATACTCACATACTATATCTCTACATTATCCTTTTTTTTCTTTTTAAAGGAAGTCTAAAGTCTAAACCAACCCCCACGCTAAACTAATTTAGTGATAGTTGAACTTAGGCTACCACAGTTAAGCTAACCCGCTTATATGATTCTTGTCTTAATTTACAATATTACTTTTATTTAAGAGAAATTTTATGGAAAAACTATTTTGATATTAACAATACAAGTGTAAATTAAATCTTAAAACACGTGGATAAAGCATCCTCAATTTTTTCATGTAGTTGAATCGTGTTGGAACGTATTTTTTACTGAAAACCCTTTGTTTTCTTTTGCTGGGAAACTTAAGAGGCTTAAGAAGACTTTGGTATAATGGAATAAAAGTCATTTCATCCGTTTAGACTAAAATATTAAAATGGCAAAGGCTGCAATTCTTGATGCTGAATTAAAGTTAGAAATTGATGATTCTACATTGGCTCATGAACAGTTTGAACTAGCTATTAAATCAAATGCTAGAGTGCGAGGAATTATTCTGAAAACAGCATGCAAAAGTTAAATGCCTGAAGGACGGCAATAAGAATACGAATTTTTTCCATGCCGTTATTAATCAAAAAAGGAGAAAAGGAAAAGTCCATAGAATATAGGGGATAGATGGGTCTTGGGTAACAGATCAAAAGGCCACCGGTGAGGTGGGTGTTAATTTTTTCAACGACAATTTAGTTGTGAATCAAATAATGTGATGTTCAATTTGGTGGATAGGTATATTTCTTATTTGATTTCTTAGCAAATGAATGATGAGTTGGTGCATGTTACATTAGATCAAAAGGTTTTTAACATAGTGCATACCGTGGATTCTAAAAGTGCAGTTGGACCAGACGAATTTAGTGGAGCCTTTTATAAAGTTTGTTGGAATATTATTAAGCAGGATTTCACTAACGTCATTGCTGCTTTTTTTAATGGACATTCTCTACCCAAAATTTGGACGAGCGCCTTAATTGTTGTTATTCGTAAGGTGGAAAATCCAAAGAGTTTAAATGATATGCCTATTAGTTTATACAACTTGTTATGTCGAAGTCATTTAAAAGATTTTACCAAATAATGGCTCTATTTCTCCCTAAAATTATTTCTCAGGAATAAAGTGGACTTGCAAAGGGTCAAAACATTTCTAATAATATTTTGTTGGATGATGAATTGATGCAAAAACTGGATTCAAATATGAGGAGTTCTAATGTAATACTGAAACTGGATTTAACCAAGGCGTATGCTAGAATTTCATGGTTATTCATCACAAAAGTGTTGCAAAGTTTTGGGTTTTTTGAGTAATTAATTAATATGGTATGGGGGTTGATTTCAAATTGTTGTTACTCTTTCGTTATAAATGCCTAAGTTTATGGTTTTTTCGCTCTCTTAACGTGGTTAGGCAAGGAATCCCTTTTTGCCTAGCTTGATCGTGATTACTTCGAAAGTATTCAGTATATGATTGAAAATTTTGGTTTTATCTGAATAGATTGTTGATTTCTCTACTCCAAGGAATAATGATCATATCTATCACTTGGCTTTTGTTGATGACGTGATGATATTTACTACTCGTGATTTCCAACCTTATGAAGTTTCTTGCATCATATGAACTAAAATCTGGTCATGCGATAAACAAGCAAAAAAGTTATTTCGTAATGAGGAAGCGTACTTATAATATTAGGATACAAACGATCTTTATAGTCACTGGCTTCTCTACGAAATATCTGCCTATTGAATATTTAGGGTGCCAATTGTTCTTGGGTGGGAAAAATAGTGCATATTTTGGGGAGTTGATTGCTAAAATGAAAAAAAAATTGCTAGATGAAAGGTAAATTGTTATCTCAAGTTGGGATGCTAATTATGATTAAGCACGTTCTTCAAAGTGTACCATATTTTCGTTGTACTTAGTTTTCCAAAATCAGTGATTGCTAAGCTGTAGTCAATTTTTTCCAACTTTTTTTGAGGCGACAATAAGGAAATACAAAAATTTCAATAGATCATATGGAGGAATTGCTGTGTTCCAACTGAAAAAGGGGGATTGGGGCTTCAAAGTTTATGGGATATTCACATCGCATTCGCCATGAAGAATTGGTGGAACTTAAGAACTACTACATCCTTATGGGCCTTGTTTATGAGACAAAAATATTGTAGTAAAGTGCATTATTCTAATTGTCACAAAGGGTTATTGGGCTTTACAACTTATAAGAGAATGATTATGGTGAAGCATTTAGTTGAAAGTAATTTATATTTATTAGTGGGGAAATGTGAAATTCATTTTTAGAAGGAAAGATAGTTTGGCGGAACTCGGTTTGCAGACTTGAGAATCCCTCCTAATTATGTTAAAGATATCACGGTACGAGATGGCATTAAGAATGTTGGGGTTACTTAAAAGTATGCAAAAAGATTATCCAAATTCAAACAGTACATAACATCAAAACATAGAGCCCTGGCTAAGTGGGGATGGAGATAAATGTGTGTAAGTGGTATCTCAAAATGGTAAATTCTCTGTATCGTCTGCTTGGAAAATTTGTTAAAAAAAAGAAAGCTTTTTTTGCAGTTGAGTAATCTAATATGGGTTTATTATATTCCTCTTAAATTGTCTCTATTAGTTTGGAGAGCTATTCAAGATAAATTGCCGTTGGATCAAAATTTGCATCAAAGTGTAACTGCTATAGTTTTCCTCACCTTGAATCTATTAATCATGTATTTTTACTTTGTGATAAAGCTTAAAAAGTGATACTATATTTCGAAGGTAAAATAAGAATTGTGTGCAAAGCAACGTCTTTCAAATTTAGGCTTTTCGAATGGTGGTTGTTTAAGTTTAGATCTCAATGCTTCAAAGTTCTTTTGATTGTGGTTCTTAAATACATTTGTTACAAAATTTGGAAAATTATGAACAAAGCCATATTTGAAGAGGTTAGTGGAGATACAGCATTCATCATAAAAAATGTTGAAAGCAATTTTAAAATAATGCTTTATAATGTAAATTTGTTTTCTAAGCAGTACAACCAAGATGGTAACTTGATGAAGGAATTTAGGTTAAAGTCTTGTATTAGTGTGCCAAAGCATGACATCATTAGTTGGGTGTGGCCTTTCAATTAGGATATTTAAATTAAATGCTAATGGATGTTCCAAAGATAATCTGGGTAAGAGTGGAAAGGGAAGTTTATTTAGATCAGACTATTAATTTTATAATTCAATTGAATATGGTGGCTGAAGCGAAAGCCTTGCTACAAGACTTACAGAGATGTCTATAAGAAGTGACGACGTAGCTTGATATTAAAGCATATTATCTTATCTTAGTTCAAGTGTTGCAGTACTTAAAAAAATAGACCATGCGTTGATGCATACATTTAGAGAGAATAATAGTGGAGCAGATTTTTTAGCTAACTTAGGTTGTGTAAGAAAAAGAAGGTGAGTTTTGTAAGTGTAAAAAATCTGCCAAAGAAATTGTGAGGAATATATAGAATGGATAGGATAGGTATACCAAATGTGAGATTTAAGAAGCTATACGTAAATTTAAGTATTGAAATAAAATTCGGGGATCTTGTTCCTTTTTGATTAAAAAAAAAAGTACTTATTAAATGGTCAAGTTAAGAGTTCAAACATATGTAAGTAACTGCATTAATTAGTAATTTATATCTAGTACATTAATCAATATGATTTTTACACATCGTTTAGTTCTTAACTTAATCATTCAAATTGATCGATATATGTATTGTTATCGTTCCTCTTAACTTTAAAATAACTTAGACCGTAATGATAGTTGAGTTGACAAAAAATTACTTATATTGTCATAACAATTGTACCTTTGTCAAAATATGATAATAAATTTAAAAGTTGTATCATATGTTTCTAATATCTTACATAACCACAATTGATTTCGCAATAACAAAAAACCTAGCCTTTATGCCTCAGCAACCAATATTTGAGTCCCTCACTCTCCAACTTTATTTTTATACAAATAACCTTGACACCAATTTAATAATAATAATAAAAAGACAGTACATAAAATATGTGGCCCTAGTAATTCATTTAATTCTTGTCATGATAATTTGTATTAAAATTTTACAAAAAAAAAGACTTTAGGCCTTTGTTCATATCATAATATTTATTTAATTTTAAAAAATCAAATAATATCCGAGCCAAATTTTATGCGTTCTCATCTTCTTCTTATTTTTTTTTTTTTGCATGTGCAATCGTAAAACATATGTAGCTTTTGATCAAACTGTTGAATTTGACTAATTTTTGGATATGTTGTTTGGAAAGCAAAGTTGTTGTAATTACGCAAAAAATCAAGACGATCAAATGTCATTTTGCTATTGAAATCAACCAATTTCAACAGCTCTGTGGGATTTTGAAAAAAAATAAATCTAATTGTAACTTCTTCTTTTTTTTTTTGACAAACCCTACGTCGACCCATATATATATATATACATATAAATCTCGTGGATGTTAATTTTGTGAATGTTGATCTCATCAATTTTGTTGATATCTATTTTGTAATGGTGAAAAATCATTTTAGTATCAATGTTTTAGCACCAATGGTCACAATTGGTGGTAAAAAGATTTAGCACCATTGTTGTTAAAACAAATTAATGATAAACATATTTAGTACTATTGTTACTAAAACAAATTGGTGCTAAATAGATTTAATACCATTATTGTTAAAACAGACTGGTGTTCAACAAATTGATGGTAAACAAATTTCGCATAATTTGTATTAAAACAAATTGATGCTAAAACAAATTAATGCTAAACAGATTTAGTACTATTTTGATAAGACGTGAAATATTATAAAAAAAATAAAATTTTTTTTGTATAATATATTTAATTTATATAATTAATTTATAAATATTTTTTATAATTATATTATTATTGAAATGATATCTTGACCCAATTCTTTCCAAAGAAATTTTGTCGATCTTTGTCAAAAACTAACGAGTCGATCTTTCTCAAAAACTAATGAAGCCGCAAAAAGAGGTAGGTAACAAGGGGTTGTTTCCGAAAGCGACTTTGGTGTTTTTATCGGGGCACCCATTTTCCTTTTCAATATATATTTTTTTTATTTGACAGCAGGAGGTTGGACATGTACACGTCCAAACAGTGAAAAAGTCAGAATAAGCGCAGTCACACTCCAAAAGAAACACTCGCACACTGCCGCATTTCATCCAACTCAGCCGTCGCACTTTCGCCTGCGACTAGGAGATTTAGGGCTCAAACGGTGACTCCGATCGAGCTTCTCTCACCTTCCAAACATTTATTTTTATTTAATCTATGGCTTCGGAAGATGTGAAGGCAAGCGAATCTGCGGTTTCAACTTTTGTAAATCTAGCTGAGGAAGCTAAGTTTGCGAGAGAAGGAGTTAAGGCTCCGAGCCAACAGATCCTTAGTATCTGCAAGTCTCTCGTTGCCGGTGGAGTCGCCGGTGGACTGTGAGTTAATTCAAAACCATGAAAATTTCTTTTTTTGGTGATGATTTCAGAGTTATTTGTGGATATGTGCTTGCTTGTTTCTCTGATTTGTTGCTGAGAAAATTTAGGATGAGAAATTTTGATTTTATGTGTTGATAATTGATTTCCACTAAAACGTCGAAGATTCCCCTTTTTTTAAAAAAAAAATAAAAAAAATTGAACAAATTATTGAAAGGAGATGATTGATCAAGTACAAATGCATGCAACCGGAATCAATAGCACATAAAACCGCGTGTATGTGCTAAGACATTTTCACGATGCTATGTCTTTGTTTCGGCAACTGAATAGAGGTCGAGGTTTGATCCATATTTTGTGGTACTTTATGAGAGGACCTTTTTTATTAATTGAATTTACCTGGAAGAAAATAATTGCTTTTGAAATAAGCAGACTCTTCCTGGTGGAGTGATGGTATCGAGTATTATTTAATAACGTAGAATTCCATTACACAATGTTTTACCAGTAGCATATTGTTCCGCGGAGCTCAATATTGAAGAAACAAGCGTTTCCAAGACCCCACTACCCAGTTAATTCTGGTCCGCTTAATCCTCTTTCCAGCATGGCCGCAACTCTTTTCGGAAGACGATTAAATCTCCCAGGCCATTTTTTATTGACATAATGACACCGAGCCCTTATTGCAGCCCGTGCTACTAAATCAGCTGTTCTTTTTAGTGCCAACAATTAAGAGTTGTTTTCCCATACTCGCTGCATCAAAGACCTAATTACGAGCTTCTAATAGAAAAACGAGTAGTTTTAGTAAGATTTGTAATATTAGTACCTTTAAGCCATCCACTACATTCAGATGTTGAATCATATCATTTTTTAAAAATTTGTTCTTTCAAGGCAAAGGACGAAGAAAAAAAGAAATATTGTTTGTCCAAAAAAAAGAAACCTGCACTAGACTGTTCTACAAAGTGAGAAATGCTATGCAGCCCAAAAAATGTCCCAAAAGTTGTAGCCCAAATGAATTTGAACGGACATTTGCACCAGAGTTTGGGAGAGAGAATAATATAATTGATGGAGACTGATTGAAAGTTACTTTTAGGTGATACTTCAGGATTTTATTTGAGATGAGTAGCATTGCTCCTACAAAGTCTATAGAAGAATATCATACTCAATCAAATACTTGTAATGATTTCTAGTGTAACTCAATGTATGGCTACTCCCTTCACCAACAATTACCACTCTTCTTCGCTGACCTGGAAATTTTTGATCTTTTCGTTTGATTGTTTTGTGAAGTTGCTGTGTACATGTTAACAGCATAATTTGTAGTTTTATCAAATGCGCCTAAAGTGAGTTCTACTGCACCTTATTTGTTTCGGTTGTAATTGATCCTACTTTGATTAATAGGAACTTCATGTTTTGGGGTTGTTTTCATGTTCAGGGCATTATGATACGTTTCCAGTTAATCTCCTAAATATGTTCATGCTCTGGGAAAGAGCAGCGAACTATGAGCATCATAAACTCCTTTAAGAATTATAGCTTTCAGTACAAAAAGGGTTCCCTTCGCATTAAATCCACTTCTTCCCGAACTTAGGTGAACTTATCCTAGCAGTTCCAAAATGTATATCTCATTGAATACTCAGTGATGCCAATATGACTACAACGTGCATGATATTTGCTTCATGAAAATTTTCATACAGGTTTTGTTGTTGAAATTTCACTGGTTTGTGTATTCATTGACAGGTCACGCACTGCTGTAGCCCCATTGGAACGGTTAAAGATATTGCTACAGGTTGACTTTCATTCTCCTGTGGATATGTAAATTAGTTTGGGCCTTTGCACCCTAATTCTATGCTTTGTTGTATTAACTTCTTCTCTTCTCACACAATCATGGCTTCATTTGTAAATTTAGTCTTGAATTAATTTTCCTTTTGGCAAAGTGAAAGCTAATATATATTTATTCTTGGACCTATCATTTATGCCAAACAAAAATGGCTTATTGCCTAGTCCAGTCTTAATAGCCTTAAGCCCTTAACTAAGTAACATGAAGAATCAGGTTCAAATCAAAGGCAACCACTTTGTAAAAAAAAAAGTCAAAAGTTTGTATGTACCTTGTTCACCCCTCCCAGCACCTTAATTAATGGGGTCTAAGTTGCCAGTAGCCCTTTTGGCGATACATGATATTAATCATGAAAGTCCTAGTTTATGCTATCACCATAGTAATAAGCTTGAGTGCTTGACTCCTCTTTTTTGGCCCCATTTTGATGTTTGATTTGAAAATTCTATAATACCAAGAAATAAATTAACTTGTTGAAGAAATGGTTATATGTGGAGTCGTGGACGGAGAACTATGTTATTGTCAATTTGTCATTATATCTGGAAAACTGAAGACTGAATTGGTCGAAATTTCATCACAATATAAAGCTGGGTTTATTTGACTATGCTGGAGTATACACTAGACATCATCGTGGATAATCTATGAAGCAGTCGCCGAGTCCAGTCGGGTGCGGGTGCGGCCCTGATTCGCACTCAAGAAGAATCCAAATTAATTAGTTAATTTTAATTTCTTATTCAGCAAGGATTCTTCAGGATTTGTTTGGGACTTGGGAGGGATTTGAAAAGAGGCCAATTTCCCTATTATTTTCTTAGTGTAAGTTGACTTTTTTTTTGTTAACTTGTATATATATATAATGACAATAGCCCACAAAATCTTTCACGTTACTTTGAAATTCCAAAGCTTCTCACATATGACTCTAGCTTCCCGACCAAACACGATCCTTCCAAAGTCCAATCTCTTAAACGACAAAGAAAAGCTCTCCATACATGATTGATGCTTACTTCAAGTTTCTTCTCCATCAAATTTCTTCTTACCACCATGAACCCTAGTTTTCTAGTCACCGCTATGAAACCCCAATTTTATTGTCATCGATGTGGAAAACTTAAATTTCTTGTCACCACTCACCAATATGGAACCCTAAATTTCCTTTTTCATTGTGACTATAGGTAATTCTCCTACATGCAATTTAATTAATTAATGTAATTTATATTATTATTTTATTATCCCCTGCACCTGCATCTTGTTTTTTTGAAAATTCTCGAATTGCAGCACCCGAATCGAGTTGCGCTCGAATCCCGCACCCGCATCTGCGCTTCATAGTGGATAATCTTACTTTTCAGTGATGAAAAACGATATGGTCACTTGCAATCTTCTTTATCTATATATCTTATAGATCGGAAGCCCTCAACTACTTTGAGTTGGCCACAATATTTCTGGTACCAGTCATCTTCATCTATAGCTAAATTGCCTTAAGTACTTTGTTGCAATGTATGCAAACCAGTTACTCCGTTGGCAAGTACATATGATACGATTGCACCATCAAAATGTTTTAAGTCAGTTCCAAAGGATTTTATCAGAATACTATGTCAATTATTCCCCTAACAAATGTATTTGGTTAGATTTGGTATGCTGCTTGCATTAACTAGGTCCTTTGATATGCAGGTTCAAAATCCTCATAACATAAAGTACAATGGTACCCTTCAAGGCTTGAAATATATATGGAAAACTGAGGGTTTCAGAGGATTGTTCAAAGGCAATGGCACTAATTGTGCTCGTATTGTGCCAAACTCAGCCGTCAAGTTCTTCAGCTATGAGGAAGCCTCCAAGTACCATTCTGTCACAAATATAATGTTCATTGAATTGTTTATGATGTACACTTTTTTAGCGTTATCTGATAATACTATGGTTGTAGTTATTTCAGGCGGCCTTAAAGTCGTTTGGTTTTTTGTCTTTATCATATTCACTAAACTACATAATATTTCCGTGGAACACTAAATGTTCTTTACTCTCCATTGATTAGCTACGTGGTTATGTTTCTCATCTGACAACTTACTAGTGTTTACATGAGGTGGAAATAGAAGATTTATCCATTCTTTTAAATAAAAAAATAACCAGATTAAAGAAAAAAAAGTACCAGCATAGTGAATAAGGTATGCGAAGATTGTGATACTGCAGAACAGGCAGTGTTACAGAACTGGTCAGGGTACTCAGTTATTTGTAAATTGCAAAGATTGTGATACTGCAACCGTTTAACAACAATGTCCTTATATCTGAAGTCGTTGAGTACTGTTAAGCATGATATTCATTACGGTTCCGGTTCCTTCTCCTAACAGCTTAAGCTTTTGGGAGACATGGTTCTTAACATGGTATCAGAGTTTAGTTTTCTGGGAGGTCCAAGGTTCAAGCCTTGGCACCTCCATTCCCCATTTGTTAATCCGAAATTCGAAATTTGTCTGCTCTCCACGTGCGAGTATGGGGTCGCACATGAGGGAGGGTGTTAAGCATGATATTCATTACGGTTCTGGTTCCTTTTCTTAACAGCTTAAGCTTTTGGGAGAGATGTTCTTAACAAGTACCATGTGAAGTTCTCTATTAGGATGTGGGAGAAATTTTTGTGGAGGTTCTCAGCATGATAGATTTTTTAGTTTAAGTAAACATGTTCCGGCGGACTAACTATGTAATACTGCTTCCTTCATTGATCATTCCTAATTTTATTGGTACAGGGGCATATTGTGGTTTTATAGGCAGCAAACTGGCAATGGTATGTCCATGACTCTTTTGCCTTTTTTGTCTGTCACTGTTCTTGTTATAAAAAATTCATT
Organism: Lonicera japonica; assembly: GCA_021464415.1. Lineage (NCBI taxonomy): Eukaryota > Viridiplantae > Streptophyta > Magnoliopsida > Dipsacales > Caprifoliaceae > Lonicera > Lonicera japonica. Next base: position 68,670,687 of record CM038471.1, read on the forward strand.
TCCCAGGCTTGACATGTCATTTTAACAGTTTCTACTTCGTACACATTTTTAACTGAGCAATTTTGATTGGACGAATCTCGAGAAAAAATATGAAGGTAATTTGATCCAATGTTATTTTTGCAGAGGACGCTCAGCTCACTCCTTTACTACGCCTTGGAGCTGGAGCCTGTGCTGGAATAATTGCCATGTCTGCCACCTACCCAATGGATATGGTACGAGGCAGGTTAACTGTACAGGTATGTTGTGCAACTTCTTGATGAAAATTAATCTGTTTGACAACATATGGCAGCCTCTTGCATTGCTTTTGGACTATCATGACCCGATTTACTTTGTCTTCGTTTTTACAGACAGAAAAGTCCCCATATCAATACAGAGGAATGTTCCATGCTCTATCAACTGTACTTCGTCAGGAAGGCCCACGAGCTTTATATAAAGGCTGGCTTCCTTCTGTCATTGGCGTTGTAAGTCCCTTATTTGTCATAGACTCGTAGTCAACCAGGAACTTATGATCAGCAAGGGTCTGTTGACGTTGCCCCCTGTTTTATTTAATTTTGATAATCCTCTTTGGCGGGTATCACAAAGGATCACGTGTAAGGATTATCATAAAGGGGAGTAATCCCAATATTACATTAATAATAGTGGGAAAATACCCTTTCTAGTAAATATCATTGAATTTTTGTTACAAAGTTCAACCTACAATAATCCGTGATTCAATGGAAAGCAAAAGCTTATAACTGCTTTTATCTTGAATCTTGATCATGCAGTCATCTAAACATCTGTTTCTCAGCACATCGTCGGCAATCCTGTGATGTTGAAGGAAATCCACTGTCATTACATGCCAGTTTTTTGTTGTTACTTGTGAGTTTGTCGACTGATGTTAGAGAAGAGATGATTCATGCATTCATTCTTCAGCAGGGCCTCACTGTTTTTAAGCAGAAATTAGCTTACCCCTCCTTTGATAATCCCCGTTTTATCTCAAAGGATCATGGGGATATTGGGGTAACGTCTAATACTCCCTCTGTCCCAAATTAGAGTCTATGCTTGACTCTTCACACATTTTTAAAGATGCACTAATTTCAACATTATTATGGTTAAGCATAACACTTGTTTACCATCCTGAGATTTGGTACATCGATTATATCCCAAAAATAAAATTTGACTCTTTGTTTGGGACGTCGCTAGAAAGAATAGTGAACTCTTAATTTTTGATGCATGGAGTAATTGTTTATCTAAATCTGTTCTTGTGGCACTGGCCATGTTTTTGAACCCTATATTCTAATTGGGGTGTTTGCATTTTGCAGGTTCCATATGTGGGTCTCAACTTTGCTGTGTACGAATCTCTAAAGGACTGGTTGATTAAAACCAGACCTTTTGGACTAGTTGAAGATTCTGAGCTGAGCGTAGCCACAAGGCTTGCATGTGGGGCTGCTGCAGGAACTGTTGGCCAAACTGTTGCTTACCCTCTTGATGTGATTCGCCGAAGAATGCAGATGGTTGGATGGAAAGATGCTTCTTCCATTCTCACTGGTGATGGGAAGAGCAAAGCCTCCCTCGAGTATACTGGCATGGTCGATGCTTTCAGGAAAACTGTTAGGCATGAGGGTTTCAGAGCTTTGTACAAGGGTTTGGTCCCCAACTCCGTTAAGGTCAGTGAAACATTTAACCCTTTGTATAGAAGGGACACAATTTAAGGACACATATAGGGGACAGTGATGTGTCACCAATACATTGTCCAGTTAATTCGGTTCATTAAAATTGGATTCTGTTTAAGATCCATTGTTTGACCGATGCACTGGTGACACATCACCTTGTCCCTTAAATGTGTTTTACTTTTTCCCTAATGTATTGTTTCATTTCACCTGAAACCCGAGTAAAAAATTAGACATTCAAACTATGATTTCAAGGGAGGATTGATAGAGGGTAGTTGTTACTGCATTTGGTAATAGACTAATATGTCTAGGCATTCAGAAATTCATTTCAAAATGGCTAATAATAGAAAAAGAAAAAAATAGATTCATTTGTTAAGACTTTCATAGTTTTCAGATCGTGATTCAAAAATGTGTGATAAAATCAAATCGTAAGATTTGGCACAAAATAAAAGAAATGGTGAATAATGTATAGATATGTTAAAAATAACAAAATATGTTAAATTATAAGACATTGTCGTGTAAAAATCTACTTTATAACATTATTACTTCATGTAATTAAAACACACTTTGCCTTCATAACAAGAATGAAAAAGTGCGAGCTCTAATCCCAACTTACATATGCTACCTATGAAAAACCATAAATTTGTGATAGATGATTTCTTTTGTTACAAGTAAAGAGTCAAAGAAACGAAGATAATTAATGGTAAAATTACTTTGAATAAAGTAAATAAATAATTTGTGAAGAAAAGAGAATTGCAAGTTAAAAAAAGTGCAATTCTTGATTAAATTGATAAAAATTGTAAAATTCATTACAGAGTACAAACAGTTCTCTTTAGATTGGCTTTTTGATTCATATGTTCTGAGCTATGAATCCTGAATAGAGGGAAATAGAAGGTGGATTTTGACAACCATGAAGACCAAATCTTTCTGAGCTATGAATTGTGAATAGTGGGAAATAGTAAGGTGGATTTTGACAACCATAAAGACCAAATCTTTTTATAGTATAGTTTGCCTGCTAGTGTTTTAAACTTGAAAATGAATGATTGAGCTGTGCCCATTTATAAGAGGGAATTGCTATGGCTATTGTTGCTGTACATTGTGCTTTAAGCTTAATGCATTGCTTTTGTGAAGCCCCGCTTTGGCAATAGAATTACCCTATATAGAGACAAAATCCAACTGATGTTAACTTTGCTTTGTTCAGGTTGTCCCATCTATAGCAATTGCTTTTGTGACATACGAGCAAGTGAAGGACATCTTGGGAGTTGAGATCCGAATATCAGACTAGCATGTGAGATATTTATTATTCATCTTGTTTGCTATTTTTGTAGACGTGAGAGGAGAGAGTGAGAGAGAGAAGGTAACATAGATTAGTTTATGTCATCTTTCGCAGGTAGAATTTAGACACTTTTCTAGCCTTTGCCTATATTGCTTCTCTGCGTTTAGCAATGTATGTTTTATGTTCGGTTCATTTTAGACGCGCTTTAGCCTTTACCCGTTCATTTGTTGTGACAATAAGTCTTTTGTGACAAACAATGCAGTAACGCATCGCTGTTGTAGTCAATAAAAGCATCTCTCTGGTCTTTTGATTTGTTAGTAGCACAGACACTTAGGCCTCGTTTGATTCGGGTATTAAAAAGTGAGATGAGATTATTAATACCACCTTTTTTATAATACCTTGTTTGATTCGCACAAATGTGCTGGGATTACTAATACCGGTATTAACTTAATACCACTCTTTGTGCTATAATTTAATACCAGGAGGGAGGTGGTATTGTTTATCCAGGATTAAAAAAAAGAATCATATATTTTTCAAAAATGCCATTACTACTATAATATTTTCAAAAATGCCACTACCACTACTACTATATTATTATTATTATTATTTTAATTTATTTTAAAAAAAATATTTTTATTTTGTTAGTTCAAAATATAATCCCGTATACGAGTTACATAACAAAACATGGTATTAACATGAGCACGAGATATTTTAGAATTAATATTACATGAATCAAACAGGGTTTTGGTATTAAATTAATACCAAAATTAATAGTCCAGTACTATTAATACTAGTATTATTAATCCCACTAATCCTAATACTTGAATCAAACAAAGCCTTAGATTATTATAGGGTCATTTGATTTCGTTGAAGTTGTATTTTGGATGTCTCGTGAAAATGCAATTATTTTGTTTTCTTATTTTAGATCTAGTTTAGAGTTCAAAAGAACTATTTTTCGGATGGATTGCTTTCTCTATGAATTTGATTTCTTATGTTGAATCTTTTATAATTCATCAATTAAATATGTCTAAAATAATTATAGATGCTCGAATAGAAAGATGAGAGAAATCGTGACAATCAAACATGCCCTTAATCGGTTTGACCTAGAAGATAAACAGATTATTCTGTGACTGCTCTAAAAAAAATGGTGGCTGCCATTTGCATACCATTTTTTATTTGGTTTTACTCTACTTTTCATTCGCTCAATAACAAGCGAGTAAGCGCATGTTATTTATTTGATGACAAGTGAGTAACAGTTTGAAAATGTTTTACATGTCATCGGGCAATAAACATGCACTTTGAATAAAAAATGAAGCGTTACCAATTGTTTTGTGGAGTGTAAATAGCGGCTACCAAAAAAATTGAATAGCCAGTCATAACAATACAGGGATTACCATTGATTGTAACATTAGAAACATTAATAATATAATTATTGATCATAGCAGAATAGCGTATCAGTAAAACTATACAGTCCAACGTTAGCAAAATTCTTACAAAAAATGGAAAAAAATAATTACGTTCTGATATAGTTTTCTAAATTCATTTTATGTTAAAATATATCTGTACTGAAGGAAATCAAAATTGTAAGCAAAATCTTGGTGCTTTGCTACTGGTGAAACAAGAAGGCTGCTATTCTGATGTCTCTGCTCACATTCTTCTGCTATGCCTTGACAACAAAATTTTAAAAGAAAAGAGAATAAAAAATTAGTGCCAATCTGGTAAAGGGCAGGATGCAATTTTTTATTCCAATTATAGAGCTTCAACTTTAGGATTCTAATTAACGAATTCAAGCAAATTGGGTCGTGTCACCCATTAGTTAAATTGGTCAAGATTTAATTTTTCTTTCTGTTTATTAACAAATCATGTATGGATGGAACCCTTTTTCACTTGGCATGAAGTTTACTCAACACGAACCTGACCAATTGCAAGCCTAAAGTATATACAAATCGATTACAAGGTGCAAGAGAAGAATTAAAGCTTATTCTTATATCCCTCCCTAACTATCAATGTACAAAATTTCAAAATTTTAGTGTACCTGCAATCTCTAATTTTAGTCTGAAACTTTGGTGTCCTTCGTTCCAAAGCCTTGAATTGATCTACTTGTTGCCTATGCATTTGTGATCTTGAAATTGCAAACTTCGCATCATTTTCCATCTTCTCTATCTCCTCGCAGCTTAAAAATTCCTCAGTCGATAAAGAGAGAAACGAAAGGATCAAAAGAAGATTCAACTCGGTTAGAAATTTTCTACTGGTGTCTGCATTCTCTTCTTCTTCTTTAACTCTTATACTAGTATTGCTATTATCTTCCTGCAAGAATTTTTCTACAGATTCGTCCATTCTAACCTATTATATACCTGTGTCAAAGAATTATACCACAATATTATTACCAGTTCACATTACAAAACAATTTCAAGAAATACTAATCAATGTGAATCCGTTCGAAAGAGAACAAGAAACTTTTCACCCTTCAAAATGTTAAATAAATGAAAACTCACATGTTGATGATTAGAAATTTCTGTATTTTGTACTTCCCCTGTAAAATGGGAGATATTGAGATTCTACATTCCTCCCTTTTGAATTGAAGGGGAAAATGAAGTTGTTTTTCTTGGGAAAGTCAACAATAAGAAACTGATATTTGGAATTTATTAAAGCCTATGTTTGGATGGTAAATAATTGGCGTTGACAGTTAAGTTAGTTGAGTATTGCTATTTATAGATGACCAATTGTACTATTTATAGTTGAGTATTCTAGATTTTTTTCGGTTCAAACCATTTTTAGGTAAACTGGTCTATTATATATTCTACCGTGATAATTGCCGAAGAAAATGGCAAAGTTACTTTTCATCATTATGTGTATTACTTTTTAAACATAGTGTATAACTAATTAATACACGCATTATGCAGCTATCTTTTACGAAGCACATGCACTCGCTTAATGTTTCAAGGTTAAAATTTTAAAAGTGGATAACTATACCGTGAATTAAACATAAAGTGATCAATTTAAACTAAATGATATCATCTTAGTCGTTGTGATAAATCCAACTAATTTAATTATTGCTATAAATCTAAACTAACATAATTAAAATTAAATAATAAATACAATAAAATTAAACTTACCTGGCATGAAACAAATCAAAGTATAATTGTGCTTGGCTCTGATCTCAAAATATTGAAAGTACAAAAGAGGAGAAAAAATATATAAAAGGAAAGAAGAGCCCCTTTCACCGTTAGGCGTTAGTGTCACCTATATATATACACTTGTGCCCAAATGGTTTCTCAATTTAGATAGACCAGTATAACATTTCATCTAGTGTCAGGTTTATTCCTTCTTCAACATTTCTTCATTTTTTAACTCATAACTTTCATCATCCTTTTCGAAACCTACAAAACAATATATATATATATATATATATGAGCAAAGTTTAAATTACACCGAATATAAAATAATTTTTTTACACATGTCAATAATTTTTTCATAATTTCATCAACCTATCTGATAGATTATATTATTATTATATATTAAAAAGGCATGCAAAAAAATAATTAAACCAAGCTGCAAAAAGTCTTTTATCATATCCATGTTATATATTAAATTATAAACCTTATCAAATTTAAATAAAACTAAGTATATCGATTTAAGGGTTACAAAAAATTGATTAATTTGAAACTTTGTATGCTTGATAAACATAAAAAAAAATAGCTAATCAATCGGTGGAACTGATGAATTATGAATCTGAGAAAAAGTCATAGGTGAGTGTAAAATTCTTATACCGATGTAACTTAAACTTTACCCTATATATACTAGTAATGTTCGTGTCTATGTCACGAAAATAATAATAATTTTAATTTGGAAATATTGATGGCATTACGAAAATGGATGGACTCGAGGCCAGTTTGGCTAAACTAAAACTCAACCTATTTAAAAATGAGATTAACCCAACTCTAACTTTGGCATGAAAGAGAGCTAACTTTAAAAATGCAAAACTTCTGTGTTTATTATATGGCTGAATTTAACAAGCCTTGATATACATTGATATATTATAATTATATAGTATTATAAGAGTATTTAAAGAAAAACAATTATATATACATGGTTGGTTTGGGTTCAACGGGCTAAATTTACATAAACCTGAATTCAACCAAATTTAAGTTGTATCTGTATTACTTATAGCTACCACAATTTAAAAACAAACACCCATTAAGGTTTGATTGAAAACTCGCTAAGCTGTGATTTTTGTTATTCTAAGTGCTATATATTTTAAAGTAGTTTTGACCTTTACCAAACCAAATAATATAGTTCATAATTTTTATTAGGTTTTTTTTTTAGTTTTTCACCTTAATAATATTCATTATTTGAGTTATCTACACTTTGCTAATCATTTGAGCCCCCATGATTTGTTTAATGGATAACTCAAAGTATTAGTAAAATGGATGTATCTTAAATTATGTGTATTATTGAAAGAATAACTCAAAAAAATATCATTATGCATTTATTACCGAGTCTTTTTACTTTTGCAATATCATTAATTTATTTTAAAATATACCATTTATAAAGTATCATAAACTATAAATACAAATGTAAAAATTAATTATTTAATTCTTGTGTGGCCCACATAATTGACTTATTTTATTATTTAGTGATTTATTAAGATAATAAATAAATAATGAGAAAATGGTAAAATCTTGAACTTTAGGTTTTATTGAAGATAACAACATATTTAACTATTTGAGATAAACCTCTATTTATTAGAGGTTATTAATAAATATCTCTAGTCAATTAGAGACAAGCATCTACCAACACACTTTAATGAAAAGTGGGTGTCATAGATAAATATGGAATTGGGTCCTCTTTCCTATAATTATATGTAACATTTCATCAGTTACGTATTTCAAAATTACGATACAACATATAAGTGTATAGGCCAAGGGAGATAAATCTAATCCCAGTGTTTTGAATGCTGCCATCAATATATTCATCAATTGGTATGGTTATGGACTGAGGTTAGTAAATCTTCTCAATTAAGTTATAAATGTATATCATGTTAATCCAAGATCCGTATATTAATTTGTATATATGCATGAATGTTATATCCGCACTTGTGTTTGTATTAAGATTTGTACAAAATTAAATTTACAATAAACACCAATTAAAACTTATATACCTTTATATATATATATATATATATATATATGTTCAAATTGTGAAGTCTCATTCATTATAACACAAATAATTCAAAAAATATATTTTTTTTTAAAAATAAACAGCTTATTTGTTTTTCTAATAAACTATAAGGATATATATATATTATTTATTTAAATGAAAATACTCGTTTATCTTATTATATGGATCAATCATATCAAATATGTTATTCAAACAAAAATATGGCATTGTAAGTATTAAAAACATAAATTCTTTTAAAGAAAGAAGTAAATAATAAATAACTATATATCCATAGATAATTGAACTTTAAAGGTTATTGTATTATAGTTTTCATAATTCAAAATAAGAAAAGAAAAAAAATAAAAAGAGAAAAATTGTTATATCCACCTTATGTGGTGGTTGTATTCCACCCATTCATACAATTTATTGTGGTGGTTGTAAAATTATACAAAAAACAAAAGTTGTGTTATTTTATCATCGCTCATATAAAAAAAATCACGAAAATAAAATTTACACCAATTCTTTTATGCCTCATTTTGAACTTCTATATCCCAAAAGATTTTAATATGGACTTTTATATCTCTTTGTTGCCTTTTATTGTAAAAGAAGAAAATAATAATTTACCATCATTTTTTACTAATAGTTAGCAATATATAAAGTAATTAAAAATTATTTTTTAGTGTTCTGTAAAATTAATTTAGACTAAGGTATCAACATTTGGTAGTATGTCTAAATAACCAGTCAATTTATAATGGATATTTTATTTATTTTGTAAAGTGAAAATAAATTTACTAACAATTATTCAAAACTATTATGACTTCATATATTGACATGGCCGATGCTTTGGGGGGGAGGCGGGGGGCGGATTGACCCATTCTTTATTATTATTATTATTATTATTATTATTATTATTATTATTATTATTATTATTATTATTATTATTTTACTAAATATAGGATATATTTTGAAAAATAAAAAATTATATAGGTACCTACATGCAAAACTTTATACATCAAGATATCTAACTGTAAATTTTGATCCCCAGAAGAGGTCATATGATTCTGATGCATACTGGAGTTTAAACTTTATGGGTCATTTAAAAGTTTAAATTTTACTTAAATCCTCCAGCAGACTCCATTTCATTAAACGGATCATATTTCCTTTTTCTCTATTGTTTTCCCTTCTTCTATTTGTTTATTGTTTCTCTTCACTTGCTTAGTTGCTTTGCACATGTACCTCTACCGGCTTCCACTACCATCTGTCACATGCCATAAGTGAGTCTATTTCTTAATCTTTTTTATTATTAGGAGTATTTCTTTATTAATATTAGGTGTACTTTTGATTAATATTAGATGTATTTCTTAATATTAGGTTTATTTATTAATCAATTGCCTTATATTAGTTCGATTCTTGATTATTCTCATAATATTAGGTCTATGTTAGATTAATTAAAGAATTGATAGTGATTACTCAACATTAGGTTTATTTTTGGAATAATTGATTAATTATATAATTTTAGGTTTACTTTTTTATTAATTGATTAGTTTCATAGTATTAGGTGATTTAGGTCTAAACCCCTATTTTTTTTTTGTATTCTATTGAGAAGGAAGACGTATTGCAATACTTTCAAATATAAAATTCCGTGGAATGTTAGTAATTTGTAGTATTAATGCAATGCTTGCATTAAAATTTTATGGCTTTAAATTTATATTTTTGTGCGCTTTAAATCCCTTCCCATTTGATTAATTTCTTGGCTCTGCCACAGTATATAGACAAATAACACAATAAGTTACATGTCAGAGTAAGATTATCATACCATATGAAAGAAATTTTAAAAAATACTCAACATAATTTAAAAGCTCCTATTCATATATTTTTAATAATTGCCATTATTATGTCAAAAAAAAAATCAAAAGAAAGTATGGATATTCCAAGTTCAAGTTTTACTAATTGCATGTACAACCGTTTTCTCTGATTGTTAATATAGCAGTAATGACTTTTTTATTATTATTAAGGAAAACATATTCTCATTGAATTTATATGATATTATTTTTTATTTCACTTAATGGGTGGATAAAAAGAAAATAAATTTACCAACAATTATAAAAAAAATATTAAGATTTAATATATTAACAAATAATAAAATGGGTTACATGTTAGAGTAAGATTACCATACCATATGAAAGACAATTTAAAAAATACTTAGATAATAAACTATATGATATGAATTTTTTTTCCACTAAATGGATATATATTCTTCAAATATAATTAGATAATAAACTATTAACTGATAATGACTGGTTTATTTCACTAAATCAATTATAAATATATCATTTGTTAAATATTTCTCATATGATAAGATTTTTGTTAAGATAATTTACAATTTTTTGATATATATAATTAAATTATTGTAAAATACATTTTAGTAGGGAGTTGAAAATATATAAACAATCTAATTTTATAAATAAATATTTAATTTAATGGATAAAGTTATATTAAGATTTTTTTTATGTTTTGAACACTATCATATTCATTGGCGAATTAAATAGAAATCCATCATTATCATTTATATTATAAATATGCCATAATAATCTTGATTTATATTAGATAAAAATATAAATTTTCATATTAAATCTTGACCATCAGTTGAGAACATAAAGAGTCATGATATATCAAGATTGACTTGATTTATTAATATATATATAACTAAAATAACACAAATACGAGTTGGCTAAAGCATAACTTTTTAGGATCAATATATCTTCAATGATTCATGCAGTTGGCCAACTATGTACGTTAACGCAGAGTAGTGCAAGCTTGTCGTAGGGGGTGGCAATCGGGCAATGTATGTTTTAGTATTAACTAGTATGTCACCTGTGTGTTGCACATGTAACACAACATGAAAAATATTGTTATAGCGAAACAAACATCGCAATAATGAAGTAGAAAGTCAAAAAAATTAGATGCAATGAAAAGGAAACAATAAATTAAAATCAAACTGAACCACTAAATTAAGTTTACAATGTGGGATCTGTAAAATCCATATCACAATTCAATGAATAGAAAAGATTAAAAACGGGGCGTACCCGAATCCATTTGTGAAGACGATTGAGCGGAAGCTAATCTCTTTTGGTTTTCCAATTGATACGTACTTTCTCCAAAAACCTTTTTTTTTACTCTGTAGATGGGGTTACAGAAGAAGAAGAAGCGTACGTTCTATTGGGGACCAAAACCCCGTATGTTAGAAAACCACTTTGGTAACTGCCAAAGTGGTTACTAACTTTTTAGTATTTATAAATTGGCCCCTCATCAATTTAAAAATACAATCTGATCTCTACACATAAATTCCATAACAAAAATACCCTTAAGCCTACTTAAAACTTAATTATATCACTTAATTAAAAGGCTTCTTAATGATAACACACATTAATAATTTACATGTGTGGTCCCAATTAAGATTAATATAAATTTAATCTAACAATCTCCCACTGGACCACATATGTAACCTGATAAATGCGTTTAACTTTAGTGAGCTCATTAATTCGTTATCATAACTTGTTACATTAATCGTAACTAAACCCATCAATGGTCACGTATACCAACACAGTCAAATAATATAGATCAATCATGAATGTGTAGCATGAAAATTACATGTAAATGTGATCCACACATACCTATTTTCAACTGGTCATACTTAACTTTATTAAGATTAATACTTCAAAATACTTAACATAGTGTATGATAAACTGAATATTTTATTTCTGTAGAAAATAAACTGAATGTAACTGTAGTTAACATAAAGCAACAAGCTAAATACAAACCCCACTAAACTAAAGTATCCTTAAATAGACTAACACCCATATGAGCAGTGTGCTCATGAAAGACTTTGGGTGGTAATCCCTTAGTAAGTGGATCCGCTATCATGGAGTTTATTCCAATGTGCTCTATGAAAATCTGACCACTCTGTACTCTTTCCTTTACAACGAGAAACTTGATGTCAATGTGCTTTGACTTTGTTGAGCTTCTGTTGTTATTAGAATATAAAACTTCTGATTTATTGTCACAATACAGTTTGAGTGGTCTTTCAACACCCTCCAAAATTCGCAGCCCAGTGACAAAATTTCGCAACCATATTCCATGATTAGATGCCTCATAACATGCTATAAATTCTGCAGCCATGGTGGACGAATCAATGAACGTCTGCTTAGCAGACCTCCACAAAATCGCTTCACCAGCTAACAAATAAACATAGCCTGAAGTGGATCTCCTGATGTCTTGGCATCCAGCAAAATCGAAATCGGAATACCCAATGATCTCTAACTGATTCGATCTCTTATATTTGAGCATGTACTCATTTGTTCTTTGTAAATAGCTCATAACCCGCTTGGCTGCCTTCCAATGATCCATACCAGGGTTACTTAAATATCTGCCTAACATGCCGATTATGAACGCAATATCTGGACGCGTACATACTTAAGCATACATTAGACTCCCTACAGCCGACGCATAGGGAATATTCTGCATTTCCTTTATTTCAAGGCTATTCTTCGGGCATTGACTGAGATTAAACTTGTCTCCTTTAGCGACTGGAGTTTCCCCTGGTTTGCAATTTTGCATGCCAAATCTATTGAGAACTTTCTCAATATAGTTTCTTTGTGACAATCCCAATATACCCCGAGAACGATCCCAGTGTATCTCAATTCCTAACACAAATGAAGCATTATCAAGATCTTTCATTTCAAAATTCTTTGATAGAAATCTCTTGGTGTCATGTAACATGCCTATGTCATTTGTGGCAAGCAATATGTTATCGACGTACAAAACTAGAAAAATGTGTTTACTCCCACTGAACTTGTGATACACACAATCGTCAACAACATTCGTTTCAAAACCATATGAAGCAATGACTTGATGAAATTTTAAGTATCACTGACGAGAAGCTTGCTTGAGTCCATAGATGGATTTTGTTAATTTGCAAACCATATTCTTTGGGTCTCCCGATACAAAGTTTTCTGGCTGCACCATAAATTGTTTCTTCAATGTCGCAATTAAGAAATGCTGTTTTGACATCCATTTGATGCAACTCAAGATCAAAATATACAACAAGCGCCATAATTGTCCTAAAGAGTCTTTCGTAGAAACCGGAGAGAAAGTCTCTTTAAAATCAAGACGTGCTTTATACCTCTCCACATTACTATTCGAATCCCTTTTGGTTTTAAATACATTTACAACCTACGGGTTTCGCACCATCTGGTAATGGAACAAGTTCCCAAACTTTATTATTTTGCATAGACTTATACTCTTCATTCATGGCTTCAATCCATTTATGAGAGTTGGAACTTTGCATAGCTTGACGGAAGTTGATTGGATCATCTTCCGACATTCCACTTTCTACCTCTTGTTCTTGGAGATACATGACATAATCGTCCGAAATTACAAATTTCCTTTCTCTCGTGGATCGTCTTAATGGCGCAGATTCTTGAGGTTGTTGAGTTTGTTCCTCAGAAATGGGTTCCTCGGGAACAATTACCTCATCTTGAATGAGGGGTTGAACAAATTTGCCCTGTCGAGAATTTAAAGTAACTTCTTGATCAATGACGGGTATAGAAACCTGCACATTGTCAAAAGTAGTGGTAAAAATTGGGATTGCTCCATTTTCCTCCTCGAAGACAATGTTCCTAACTTGATTTCTCCCCCCAAACTCAACATCCTCAAAAAACATTGCAGTTCCTGTCTCAAAAATCGACTTACTAGTGGGATCGTAAAACTTGTAGCCCCGTGATAGTTTTGCATAACCAATAAAATAACTACTAACCGTTTTGGAGTCTAATTTTCTTTCATGAGGCTTTTATGGCCTCCCTTCAGCAGGACATCCCCAAACACGCAAGTGCTTTAGACTAGGCTTTCGCCCAACCCAAAGCTCATACGGCGTTTTTGCAGCTGCTTTTGTTAGTACCCGATTTAGGATATAAGTTGTTGTCTTTAGAGCCTCACCCCAGAGTGACTCTGGTAAAGTAGATTGACTAATTATACTTCTTACCATATCCTTAAGAGTCCGGTTTCGTCTCTCAGATACACCATTCATGCTAGGCGAACCTGGCATAGTGTACTGTGGGACGATTCCACATTCCTCTAGGTATTTAGCAAATGGTCATGGACGTTGTTCACCTGAGCCGTCGTATCTGCCGTAGTATTCACTACTGCAGTCAAATTTAACGTTATTTATTCGTTTCTTGAGTTGTAACTCAACTTCAGCCTTAAATCTTTTGAACACATCCAAAGACTGCGATTTCTCATGTAAAAGAAATAGGTAACCATATCTAGAATAGTAGTCGTCTATGAATGCTATAAAGTATTGTTGACCATTCCAAGAAGCTGTAGGGAATGGACCATAAATATCCGTGTGAATTAATTCTAAGACGTCCGTAGTTCGAGTGGCACCTATTTTCTTTGTTTTAGTCTGTTTTCCCTTGATACACTGAACACAGATATCAAAGTTTAAAAAATCAAGGGAGTCCAAAATTTCATCAGACACAAGCCGCTCAACTCTAGATTTAGAGATGTGACCTAGGCGTTTGTGCCATAATGAGGCTGAATTTTCTTTATTTAATTTACGCTTAGTACCACGTGATTCCACATGCAAGGTTTCATTGTAAGATGAAATAGTTTTAAGCAAATATAGATTATCAAAAGCACTAAGTAAACCGGTACCAACAATATTTGAATTTAGAGATAAACTAAACGTAGAATTTCTAAATGAACAAGAGTATCCATATTTGTCCAAAACAGTAATTAAAAGCAAATTTCGTCTAAAAGACAGTACAACAAAAGTATTTATCAAATCCAAATAACACCCAGTTTTTAACAATAATCTAAAGTGCCCTATTGCCTGTACTTCCACCGACTTTCCATCACCCACATAAATGCGTCTTTCAGCATCAGTTGGCTCTCGGTAGTTCAGGCAACCCTACATAGAAACAAAAATGTGAGTAGTAGCACCAGAATCTACCCACCAAGTGTTTCTTGGTACTGAAGCTAAATTGATCTCAGAACAGACCAAAACATGATATGTACCTTTCTTTTCACACCATGTGGCATATTTGGCACAATCTTTTTTCTTGTGTCCGGTCTTACCACAAAAGAAACAACTATTTTCAGTTTTCTGTTTCTTTTGCTCCGGACCCTTAGGAATAGCAACTTTTTTCCCTTATCCTTCCTTTTGCCCTTACCCTTAGAGGTACTAGCCAGATGAGCACTTTCAGTCCTATTTTGCTTCAATCTCTCTTCTTCTTGCACACAAAATGAAATGAGCTCATTAAGAGTCCATTTCTCCTTTTGACAATTATAACTGACCTTGAATTGACTAAATTGTGCAGGCAGAGAGATCAAAATTAAATGCATGAGCAAATCATCCGATAAGTCGAGCTTTAGTGCCTTAAGTTTTGAAGCAAGATGAGACATCTCCATGATGTACTCCCGAACATTACCCTTGCCCTTATACTTCATTGAAATCAAGTTCGCTAAGAGCGTACTTGTTTCAGCTTTATCGTTTTTGACAAAACGATTATGAATTTCCTTAAGGAACTTACTGGCAATGATATTGTCATCCGTAATTGCACCTCTGAAGGCCTCTGGAATCCCACGCTTCATGATCATGAGACTTAGCCTATTTGAACGATCTCACTTTTCAAAATACCCAATTTCCTCAGGAGTACTTTGTTCAGTGAGATCATTCGGTTTTGGCATTCTCAATGCCAAGTCTATGTCCATGCAGCCAAGAATAATTAATATATTCTCTTTTTAGTCCTTAAAGTTTGTTCCATTTAACATTGGAACATTACTCGTGTTTGCAGATATAAAAGTAGTAGATATTAAAGCTGAATAAATAACAAAAGTAAACTAAATTAATAATAATGCTCACATCAAATAATCAAATAGCTAGTCTATAAATTGATTAATTCTATCGCAACATCTCAAGATACCTAGCACAACATCAATACTAAGCCTTTGGATAGTGACATTAATTGTAAGTGGTGCTCTTGTGGTAATGGTCAAATATTGACAATAAGTTATGTCAAATAACAAATCTATCTTTGGATTGATTTATTATTCACATTAAGTTACCTGGATAATTGTCACATATATACCATCACAAATGTGTATAAAATTCAGCCAAATATGAACCCCTCTTTGGATTGGTTAATATTCGCACGAATTAAATAAACACAAACATCTAATCATTCTTTATCTACACAAGAGAGGTCGTTTTGGTAACATCTCATGTAAATTGGCCTTCATAGAATGTTTAGACAAGTAAAAAAAATAGATGTCACATGTAATTAATCAAATTTATGATAAACAGGAAAATTCTAATTACTTTGTCACTGTCGAAAACAGTGATAAACTGAAACTAATCACAGTTAAAAACTGTGACAATTATGGATAAACTGGTAACTGCTGTAAACAGTGACAATTATAACGCGGAAAAGAACAATTTATCTTCTCCATCAAATTTTCTGAAATTTCGCCCCGTATATATATATATATGTATTTATTATGTTTTTAATCTGACCATATATACATTCGTTAAATAGCAATTACATATATATATATATATATGCATGCTGTGTGGTTGCATATATACATATAGTTGCCGTGTATATATATATACATATGTTTGCTGACATATATATATGTTTGTTGTGTATGTCATGTGTATATATATGGATTCAGACAATAGACTTATCAATTATTCATTATGGCCCTAATTGTTGCCTGCATCTTTGAATTTTGTTGATGATGACATGGGTGAGATATCTTTTTCTTCTGTAACCCCATCTACAGAGTAAAAAAAAAGGTTTTTGGAGAAAGTACGTATCTATTGGGGACCAAAACCTCGTATGTTAGAAAACCACTTTGGTAACTGCCAAAGTGGTTACTAACTTTTTAGTATTTATAAATTGGCCCCTTATCAATTTAAAAATACAATTTGGTCTCTACACATTAATTTCATAACAAAAATACCCTTAAGCCTACTTAAAACTTAATTAGATCACTTAATTAGAAGGCTTTTTAATGATAACACGCATTAATAATTTACATGTGTGGTCCTAATTAAGATTAATATAAAATTAATCTAACATACAATAATATGTATTAAATTAAATAAGGAACACTAAAATCTAAAAAAAAAATACTTAAAGATAGTTTATGATGGAGATAGGAAGACTAAAATTACTTATAAAAAAATTGGTAGACAATTTTTTTTAAGATTAAAATAAGTAAAACATAAATTACAATGAATATCAAGGAAAATCATAAAATATTTACATTTGTTGTCAATGAAAATAATCTCTAACAAATCAAATAATTATTGAATCACTAAAATTAAATGTAGGATTATATGAACAACATTTAATTAAAAAAACAATACTTAAAGACAGAATCAAAAACCGAAAATTTGCTAAATGAATAAATATACTAAAGAGCATTTATGAATTAATGAAGAGTACAAAAAAAATGTAAAAATCAAATCAACACGCATCATAAAAAGTAAAGAAAAAGAAAAATCGGTTAACAATATATCATTAAAAGTAATTTTAAAAAAATCACAATACTCAAATTACTCTAACAATTAATAGTCAAATTACTATTTCACAAGAAAAAAATAGATTAAAATTTGATTTTTCATGCATGACTTTACATATTCCCGTAACAATTAATAGTAAAATTAACCACAATACTAAAATTACCTTACCTAATTACCCATGCACTGCACTTTGTGCACTGCATTAACTCCATGAATTCTTTTATTATGTTCACATACATGCAAACTTAATAAAAAAAAGGAATTGAAAAAAATTTAGGCGGGAAATTAAATCAATTTTTTTTGGTCTGGCTAACCCATTTTTAAATAAATATAGATAGTAAAATTCACAAGGAATTTTTTTTGGAAAGCCACAATACTCAAATTACAATAGCCAATTACCCATACACTGCACTTTGTGCACTGTATTAACTCCATGGATTCTTTTAATATGTTCAAATGCATGCAAACTTAAAAAAAAAGGTATTGAAAAAAATTTAGGCGGGAAATTAAAACAATTTTTTTGGTCTGACTAACCCATTTTTATATAAATATATATATAGATTTCAGGTGACACTATTATTAAAATAACTATCACTGATATTAAAGTAATATACAATTTTTAAAGTATATAGTATAATTTTTAAAAACAATACTATATTTGATAAAGAGATAGTTATTTTGATAATAAAAGTACACCTAATTTATCTTTACAAAAAAAAGTAAAAAATAGAACTACATTAACTTTGCCTTACTTTAATTCTGGAAAAAAAATAGAGAGAGAACTATTGTGAGAAAAATAAAAAGACTACTTTTTCTATATTTTTAATTTTGTAGCCTCCGTGGGAAATCGGGTCAATTGTTGAAGATATTAGATATAAACCTAACTATTGACTCCTTTTATTGTAAAAAAAAAAAAATATAGACTCCATATATATAATGCATGTGCTATTTTTAGTAAAAAAAAAAGAGAGAGGATAAATTGAGAATAATTTCAACATATATTAATATAATATCATTGCTTGAGCCTTAAGGTGTTTGGACATTATTCCCCATGTATGAATGTTTTAAGTTAAAATGGAAAAATCGAAATCAAGCACTATGAATGTGCACATAAATTTGGAATGTTAAATCATGTTAATAGGTAAATTTGAAATCATATATAGAGAGGGGGTAAATTTGAAATTTTGGTGATCGATAAATTTGGTATATAGAGAGAAATGGTAGATTTGGAATATTGCAATTTGGTGAAGGAAATGATAAATTTGGGATATTGAAATTTGGTGAAATGTAAATTTTGAATTTTTTATTTTAAGTTATGATATTTTTAATATAGATAAAATAATTATTGTGTGAAAGTTTATTATGTGTATATTATTAGTGTAAATTTTGATACGATATCTTAATGTATGTATAAAATTCATTTAATAGTGTACAATCAAGACATAATATAGTATGAGCTATTACAATTTTATACTACTTGAAAAAGAAAAGAAAAGAATAAAAATAGTGTTTTTATAATATAAATTAGAGAATATTTTGTTATATTTTAGTGACGATATTATGCAATCAAAATGATTGCCACGAGGGGTGCGAGCGTGCTAACAAGAAAAACTTTCTTAACACAGGTGTGTCACCTCACATTTCTACCTTAATATCTCAAGCCAATTAAATATTACCACTTGTTAAGTATTTTTTTTTTTAAACATAACAATCACACAATACAATTGTTTGTTTGTTTGTTTTAAAAAAAAATTTTTATTAAAAATTGATAAGTGGCGATATTTAATTGGTTTGAAATATTGAAGTGAAAAAGTGAGGTAGCACACCTGTGCCAGTAAAATTTTTCTCCGTGCTAACATCGGCCCTCTCACGTGTACTATTCCCCTTGTGCTTGACGACGTGGCTCTCTCATACCCACGTGAAGTTGTCGTGTCGCCAACCTGTAACCTCCTCATTTCCTTTTTTGGCAACTTAAACATTTCACTTCAGTTTAAAAAGATAGAGTTGCTGTTAGGATCAAATAAACAAATTAAAAGAATGATTACGGGTAGCATTTCTCTCTTTTTTGTCAAACAAGTTGACTTTCCTTTAGTTTTTTTGACATAATAATATGTTGATATCAAATAACCTTTATTTTTACGACTAAAAAAAATCAAAGATTAAAATATATATATTTTTTACAACTTTAATGATAATTAAGAATTTAAGAGGGAAGGTTTTTCTCTTTTTAACGCTAGTTTATTTCGAGTATTTGTTGTTTTATTGATAAGTATTAATTAAAACCAAAAATAAGAATATAATAATTGAAAGGCTGAGATGAATGGTAAACTTCTGGTCTGAGTTGGTTGGGACAGGCAGAACAGATCTGTTTTGAAAAAAAATGCAAAAAATGAAATATAAAACGAAAGGTATTATTGCTACCGCAAGTAGTACTACCAGCAGAACCACAACCACAACCACAACCATATATATATATATTTATTTATTTTTGACCTCATAAAATTGATATATATTCTATGGACGGCCAATGGAATTGTGATAAGACTTGGCCCCTTCAATTTCTTTCTTAAACATTGTAAGTAAGTTATATATATATATATATATGTAGAGAGAGAAATAATAAAATTGGGAGGACATACTTTTTATCCATTTGAACTCTTCACTGCATATAATGTTTTGAAGTACTAGGGTTCTAATTATTATCATTTCTCAACCGATCACCCCTTTAATAGCCCTTAGTAGAATGGTAATTGATTGATACCTTATCTTTATTTATATATATTGGTTTGAAGTTGAATTTGAATTTGATGTAACAATTCTGCTGCTTTTATTTTTTTTCTTTATCTTTCAGTTTTTAGTAAATTTTTTGAATATATTGAACTGAACAGGTAGTTTGTTGTGTAAAAGGATTTGTTATTTCCATTTCGCAGTAGTCATCTTACTTAGATTATGAGTTTTTCTCCTCCTTTGCTTCCTCATATTAACTTAAATATTTAGTTCCTAGAGATGTATTTAGAATTTTGCTTTTGTTTTGTTTCTGTTTTTGGCCCGGAATTGTAAACAAATGATGCAGTTCTCTGTTATAAATTGAGATTTCTTTGGCATAAACCAATATACAATGTTTTGTAATTGCACTTATGGTGTGTTTGGCAACTCAGTTCCAAACTTTGGAATTGGGCAAAAGCTAGCCTACACAATTCCGAGTGTTGAAATTGTGTAGGCTAATTTTTGCTCTGGATCTCGGAATTGTGTTGGCTAATTTTTGCCGAAGCTTGGAATTGGGTTGCCAAACACGCCCTTAAGGTTTGTCTGGGACCCTCGTTTATAGGATTGGAATTGCAGCAAAATTAGTTCAAATCGAATTCCAACTAAAATTTATAGAAATGACATTTACAAACACACACTCAATAATTTGACGATTATGTGTATATAGAAGAATTTTTCAAATCAATGTTCGTTGCTGATGATATATGCTGATGGTTGCCTCTCAATTTCATTGAAATTAGATGTCTTTAACTTTGTTTACGCTTATATTTCTCTTCATTTCTAGTAACTTTTGCAATATTGATGTGGATAGGCAATTCGCATAAGCCACACTTGAATCAATCTGCTTGGACAGTTAGGAATGGGACCCACCGAGGAGGAAATAGCCACAAATGAACTAGCATCGAGTGCAGAACTTAAGACGAATGAGTTCCCCAAAAGTTCAGCCCCAGTTTACACAGACATGTTAGAGGATAATATTTTAAATAGAAGCAAAATGTCATTAGCAGGTTATGAATTTTCTTGCACAAGCCCTTTCTCCACTAGCATTGCAGGTCCAATGGTCGAAGAATTGACTGTGAGAAATTATAAAATCCCAGACTCATCGTTATTCAGCAGTTCAATTGGTAGAGAAGAATTGCATTGTGGGCAAAGCCACTGGCAACATTTGTGGGCTCAAAGGAACCTTCATGCAGATTATATATTTGGCGATGAGAACCCGATGCGATTGAGCCCAAGAAAATTGCCCCGTGGCCTTCAAGATAATAAACCATGGTCTAGTAAGCAAGACAATCAAGATTTAGATGGTATGAATGCAAATTTGATAAATAATTACAATAAGATCCCCTCTTCGTCTAGCTTTTCTCAGTTTTTTGTGAAGCAATCTTCGAAGGGCAAAGGGGTTCTATCCAAAAGCCCAGAAACTTTTGCTGATTTTAGAGCTGCTGCCATGGCCAAAAGTAAAGAGAAAAGGAGTGTACATAATAAAGCAGCTTCTGACGCGTCAACGAAATCAACGGCTAAAATTGAATCATGTGTTGGTGGGATCAACTTGAGGGAGTGGTTGACACCCATGCGGGGTGAAAAGAATAAAGTTGAGAGGCTGCATGTGTTTAGGCAGATTGTGCAGTTGGTGGATTTTGCACACTCTCAAGGAGTTTTTTTGCGCCACTTACGACCGTCCTTTTTCACTGTATGGCCATCAAATAAGGTTAAATATGTTGGGTCATCAACTCAAATGGAGAAAATGAGTATTATGAATCAGAATATAAATCGGAAAAGGCCATTGGAGCAAGAAATGAATGAATATAGTAAACTGGGAGTGAAGCAGCAGAAGATCGAGGATATGAAATTGTTCAGATATGGAATGAGTAGTGAGGGTATGGAAGAGATTGAAAGCAAAATTAGTGGTCAACAAGATTTAGATTATACTAAACAACAATCAAAATCTGTGATTGTTCAATTGGAGAAGAAGTGGTATGCTAGTCCAGAGGAGCTCAGTGGGAGGTGCCTTTTATCATCAAATATCTACAGTCTTGGGGTTCTCCTATTTGAGGTAAGGAGATAATTTTAAATTACATTTTTTCATTGCAATCAAATCGGTCAAAAAATCTAAATTTGAGGCCCATATCCTTTCAAACAAAATGGGAGGTGCTATGTAACAGAGAAAATTCCATGATGTATGGAGTATTTCTGCTAAAATTTGAGAAGATATATATCTTTCAATACTTATAGAACGTTAAGGCATCCAAATTTGGCTCTTAATCAAATATTTTTTTCTTATTAGAGACTTTATTATGCTTGATAATATAGATCACATCATTTTACTTGCATACACTTTGTGAGCTCGGAGCCATGTACTCCCTCCGGTCCTATTTTAGGGTCCCACTTCCCTTCCCTTCTAGGATATTCCAAAATGAGAGTTTATTATGTAAAACATGGTACCGAATCCTCACTAATATGGAAATGTGTTTTGATTTTGACCGATTAATAAGTCAAATTCTCCTTAAAAAGTTTTGACTTCCAAATGGGAAATATAATACGATGATTATGTCAACTGTAGTCATTATGGGACAGTTACAAAAATTAGTTAACCTTCACTTCTCTCATATTTCCTAGTTATGTTATATATGCATTAGTGTATGTATTTCCACAGTTTGTTTTTTGTTTTCACTCTTTAGAGTTGCATCATAGGAGTGAAGAAGTGTTTTTACTTTAAACTAATACGAGTTGTTTCCAATCAGTTGCTCTGCTGTTTTGAGACAATCGAGGCCCATGCTGCAGCAATGTTGGAATTGCGCCAACGGATTCTTACACCAAATTTTCTTTCAGAGCACCCGAAGGAAGCTGGCTATTGTCTTTGGCTGCTTCACCCCGATCCTTCTTCTCGTCCAACAACAAGGTACTAATATCTCAGCATTAAACGTTTTTTCCCCAACATGTTCAAATTTTCCTCCTTTTTTTTCTTTTAATTTCTTCCTCCACTCGAAGTATGAACTTCTCTATGCTTTTAGGGTATGTTTGATAACAACATGGAAAAGGAAAAAAAAAATAGTTGATTATTATGAGAAGTTGGAAAATAAGTTTAGACATACGGTGATATGTCTCCTTACTTTCGGTGGCTTTTTCAATGGAAAAATTTTCGGTGGTTGAAGGAGAAAAAATTTCCACAAAAATTAATGAAGGATGGAGGACATCTCCTTATAAAAATGAGCATGAGATGGAGAGCATCTCATAATATGCCTCAACTTATTTTCCAAGTTCTTACCCAATTCAAGTGTTTTTCTTATCATTTTCAATTTTATTAGAGCCTTAATGCTCCATATAATCCACATCTCCAATTATATTGTTAAAGAGCATGATATACATTGCTGGCCCACTACCTAACAGCTTAAGCTTATTTATTTTTGAGAGTTGTATTATCCCCCCTCACTTTATCATCATATATATAATGCTTAATTACATTGCAGAGCAAGATTACCTAAAATACCTCCAAAAGTAAACTTACATAAACTGCCTCACTACAAATAAACCCTTAATTTACTCAATAACAATAAATTTTGTACTCTCTAACACTCCCCTTCAAGTTGGAGCATGTTTGTTCAACATGCCCAACTTGAAACAATCAAGACCAAAAACGATAGCACAACAATTGAGTGGAGTGCCATATCCATGTAGCCAATTACCATCGAAAGTCATATGTATCCATAACCAAAGTGATATCAAATGGCACCACACCCAAGGTGGACTTTGAAACACCAATCAACAAGTACTTCATCGTCAATCACATGAATACTTAGCCGCATCACGACATCAACACACCAATAAAAGGAATTTCATAACTCACCCACAAACAATTTATGAACCTTCACTAAGGTTCTAAGAAGAGGTGTAAACACCTGCCAACACAGGATTGTACCATCACTCGAAAACAAATGAACCACCACTAAGGTCCAAACAACAAGAGGTGAGAAACACCTTTCAACAAAGGGCGAAATAAAACACCCATCAACTAGGAGCGATGGAACAAATCCTGTTAACAAAGAGTGAGAATTCCAATCAATAAACAAGATGATGAAAAACGTACAACAACCAACAACAGGAATAAATGACGCCCGAATAGAATAAAAAGTGAGTGATGCGCCATATTGTCATTTTCTCTGACCGTGGGAAGAAGGTAAATGGTTAGAAAGGTGGGAAAAATATTTTCCTGGAGAGAGAGCTCTATATATAAAATAAGTGTTGGGAGCTACAAAGGCTTGCCCCCCAGGCTAGATAAGAACCACTAGGGGAATAGATACATCAAAAAGGGAAAAAAAATGAACTTGTTGCCAAATGCCAAACAAGAAAACTAGAGAAATCCAAATAAAATGATAACTGGATCGGGAGGCATATAAGAGTGGCCCAATCCAATATACAACATAGAAGAGCACCTACATAATCTAAGCAATCCATAGTGGGAAGGGCTATTTTCACTTTGCCCTTGCATACGGAGAAATCTCAAAGAATTACATGAATTTTTTATTTTTTTTGGTTTTTTTTTTTTTTGGGGGGGGGGGGGGGGGGGGGTGTTTGGTTAATCAAAGGATTACAGTAGAAAATTTGAACATTGCTACGCCGCTCTTCTTTTTTTGATGTAATACTTTGAGATTCCACTGCACGCAGGGACAAAGTAAGAGTCTTTTTGACTTCATGATGTGGCTTTCTAAAAAATATGTTCATTTCTTACAGGGAGATCCTACAGTCCGAAATTGCATGTAAATCTGAAGAGTTGTACTCACGAGGTGATTTGTTACCTATCAATGAGGATGATGAAGATGAATCAAATCTTTTAGATTACTTTTTACTTTCAATGAAAGAAACTAAGCAGAAACATGCCTCGGAGCTACTAGAAAAGATAAGGTGCTTGGAAGAAGATATCAAGGAGATTGAAAGAAGGCATTTGTTGAAAATATCCTCCGATTGTGGGGCCCATCCTAGAGATAATATATGTTCCACAACATCAGTTTCCGTGTCTAATTTGTTCAAGGCAAGATTGACGAAGAATATGAGCAAACTTGAAAATGCATATTTCTACAAGAGATCCGAAATTCAATCTACGGAAACCACTTCCCTGGACCGATCGGATAAAGAATTGCTAAGGACTCATTTGATCAAGAAGACTAGCATGGAAAGGAAACCCGTTGATTGCCTTACGGATTTTTTCGAAGGCGTATTTAAGTTTGCTCGGTATAGTAGATTTGAGGTGTGTGGAACATTAAGAAACAGTGACCTACTAAATTCTGCAAATGTGATTTGCTCTTTGTCCTTTGACCGTGATGAGGACTACATTGCTGCTGCTGGGGTCTCGAAGAAAATCAAAATTTTCGAGTTTGCTTCGCTTATGAACGATTGTGTTGATATTCATTATCCAGTGGTTGAGATGTTGAACAAATCAAAGCTTAGCTGCGTTTGTTGGAACAAGTACATCAAGAACTATTTGGCTTCAACTGATTACGATGGTGTGGTTCAGGTGTGTGTTTTCCTTGCTCTTCAGAAGTCTTTATAATAGGCTTCTTTTGAGTTTGTCCCCCATTCTTAATGCAAAATTACTACCTCATTTTTTCATAACCATTAGACGTTGCCCCTTGCATGCAAGGGAAACTCAAAGAATTGTTTAAAATGGGTACTATTTTTTTTTCAACGTGGTTCTTTGATCTAAACCCCCATTTTTTATTTTTATTCTTTGAGATTCCCCACATGGAGGGGAAAAGTCTAACAATTATGAAAACAAGTGGTAAGTCTAATTTCACATATAAAATGGGGCGCAAATTTTTTTTAAAAAAATTAAATAAAATTCAAAGTTATTGAACCTTGAGCATATGTTATTCTCAGTGGCATATACTTTCTTGAAATGACAAGCTGTTTATTTCCCTTGATTATTCTTGTGTTAACTTAATGAGCGATATAACGGAACTTTTAGGAAGAGTGTTTACACATAGATTAGGGCTTGAAACTACTAACAGAAGTTTCAAAAATTCAGTTTGAATTTGTCTGGGAGGGTCAACAATGGAAGTAACAATCTGTTCAAAAACATTTGTTAAATTTGTGGTTCATAAAGTTGCTATGGATTTTTGTTCTTTTTCAAAGATGCTCAGTAGTGATTTATTAAATTGTGCTTGTACTGATTTTTAATGAACTAAATGTTCTCTGCCTCTGGTAAAGAGCATATAAGCTTCTGGTTTCCATTTGGACCCTTAACTTTTGCTGTTATTTTAGACTATTATCTGGTTTTATCATCGTTGTTTGTGTTTACTGATTATTCTATCAGTTTTTCCATGATAATAATTTCTATATAATTGGATTCAGATGTGGGATGCAAATACTGGTCAAGGATTTTCTCAATATGTAGAACACCAGAAAAGGGCTTGGTCTGTTGACTTTTCTCAAGTTGATCCAATGAAGTTTGCCAGTGGAAGTGATGATTGTTCTGTGAAACTGTGGAGCATTAATGAGGTATGTTATTTGTACCCTATTTATAAAATGATTTTACAAGCGAATAATTGTTATTTCCAAGATTCATAGTCGCAGTTGGTTTCCCATTTCTTTTCCTTAAGATTCTGTTTGGTTCATTCTTTGGATCGATCCTGGAGTCCTAAATTCCCGTTCATTCAAGATTCCAACGTTTGGTTGGAGTCTCGGAAAGGAATATAGATTCCCAGGAAAGTAGAGTTCCCCTCATCCATTCCCAATTTCCCATATTCAGTGGTGGGAAATCTAGAGTATTCCCAACAATCATTTTTTTCTCTTTAGACAAAATTACCCTATTTTTAACGAGTAACAAAATATTTTTCTTTTGCATTTATAAGAAAGTATTTAATTTAAAAATATCCTATAACATTGTAAATAATTATAATTAAATATTTTAAATTTAATAAAGAATAATATATTTGCAAGTTATCTAAATATGAGGAGAGGAGAGTCCCCTTCTTAGCTAAACAGTGGACATGAATCTCAAATGCCAGAGAGGAGCTTTCCTGGAATCTGAAAAGCCAATTTCCTTTCCTAAAACTCGAACCAAACGTGTTATTACATGCATATCAGTGAGGTTATTTCTACACATTTCTTAAGTGAACTTTAATCATCCGAAAGGAAAAGACGAAAATATTGAATGTGATTGTTTGTGCAGAAGCATTCTATTGGCAATATCCAGAACCCAGCCAACGTTTGCTGTGTTCAGTTCTCTCCTTACTCCTCGCATCTATTGGCCTTTGGATGTGCAGATTACAAAATCTATGGCTATGATCTTCGACATACTAGAATCCCATGGTGTACATTAGTTGGCCACGGAAAGGCCGTTAGCTATGTGAAATTTTTAGATTCAGAGACCCTTGTTTCCGCATCCACAGATAACACTATTAAGCTTTGGGACCTCAACAAAACCAACTTAGAAGGGTTGTCCCCCAAAGCTTGTACCTCCAGCTTTAGTGGTCATACTAATGAGAAGGTTGGCTTCTCTAGTCCCTATACTGGAATGATTTTTCTTTTTTTCACTTTGCCTCCTATTAATAAATTGAAACTAGAGTTGCCCCTGTTCTCATAATCATTAACTTTGGCCCTTGCATCCAGGGAAATCTCAAAGAGTTATGTAAAAATGGGGGCCAATATCTATTTTTTTAACATAATCCTCTGACATAACCCCTCATCTCTAACTCTTTGAGATCCCCCCAAAGTCTAAAAGATTATTAAAACAAGGGGTAAGTCAAATTTTGCATATAAGTTATCTGTTTTGAGGGGTTGGGTTGTTGAGGGGTTGCAAAAATGCCCTATTAGGAATTATTGAAGCATATTGTGAGTTTTTTGGTAAGTCTAACTGTTTGTTCTCTATTTCACAGAATTTTGTTGGTTTATCTGTTTTCGATGGATACATAGCTTGCGGTTCTGAAACTAACGAGGTAATTTAATTTTGTCTATTAACGTTGGAGTTTTTTGCTCCGTAGTGACTATTGCCCCAATAAACAACTTAGTTCTCATATTCTGCTGTTTCGAAAAGCTTTTACACAATTGAACCTCATACTGTTTTAAATTTCAATTAGTGAAACAAATCAAGTACTTTTAATAGACATGTTTGTAGTGTTTCTTGACCGTTGAAATTATCAGTATAAATTATGAGAGAGGAAATCCTTTTCTTGTACTAAATGATCATCTTTCTAAGTGTTTTTTTTCCCAATTTAAATACCTTAACATGAGAGAAATGCAAGATATGCGGTTTCCCTTCCAGTGTTCCACCACTTTCGCCTTATAATTTGTTTTTTAGTGACTAAAAATCTAGAATAATTCAAGTTTAACTAATATTGATTGTTTTCCTCGCAGGTTTATGCTTATTATAGATCTCTGCCAATGCCAATCACTTCTCACAAATTCGGATGTGTTGATCCTCTTTCTGGACAGGAGGTTAATGATAGTAGTAATGGGCAATTTGTTTCAAGTGTGTGTTGGAGAGGAAAATCAAACATGGTTGTTGCTGCTAATTCGAGGGGAAATATAAAGCTACTGCAGATGGTTTGAGGGGAAACAAATGATTCTGTGCACTATTTTCCTACGGATCAGAACCACCAGAAATTTCATTCCGGTTCGTCTGTTTGTTTGTTTGGGCCGAAATTGAGCCATCATGGACTACTTGCTGAGGTACAGAGTATTCAATTTTTTTAAGAGGGAGATACCACTTTTTAATTTGGGATCGTAAGTTTCTTTAGTCTTTATAGCCAAGATGGGAAAGAAATCCCAGGTAGAAATTTTAGGCACACAAAATAGTTTTAGATGTATTTTATTGTATTGGATTTTTTCTATATTGGTGAAAAAGAGAAAATGAAGAAAAATTTGTTTATGATGGCGTTGAGTGTCTCTTTATGTTTGAAAGCATTAGAATTGATGCAAACGCAATTCCTAAGATATTTTAGGCAGAACCCCTCGCTTGTTTCTCTTTAGTTCTGTTATTTTCCCCTAAACTTTTTCCCGCAAAGTGTAGTTCTAATTGCTATTGTTTGATTGCCAACTCAAATAAAGCATATCTTAAAGGGCCTAAATTTCCCCACTGAAAATGAATCTTACTGAGTGGGAAATTGAACATTATCTACGTAGGTACTACTGACTATATTCACATACATGCGTATGCATATATGTATATATGTGTACTAGGTTGTAATTCATGCCAAATGCACTATCACCCTTATAGAAGAATCTTTCAATCTCAACCACACAATTTTATCCGTGATACAATTTTAAGATTCAAAAACCATTGCCCTTGTGATATAAATGTATATAGTCAGCGAAAAGATTTAAGGGACCTAAATGTTTTGAGGCTGAAGCGTACAATTGTCAGCTAAGGAAAAAAAGGACACAGGAGTGGGAAGTGTATGGAATAGCGTATTAGGATCTTTTTAATTTTTGCCAAACTGTGGTTTTTGACTATCAACGAAAAAAAGTTAACCAATTAGAGACCTGGAGAAAGAAACTTCCTTTAACTTGTTCATGTATTTTACATAATCGGCTGGTCCATGTAACATAAACTGCACCTACCCTATAAAGTTTCTTTAATGAGACATGCATTATTTACAAATGATGAACTAACTATTCGAATCTAACAATCTTTATATAAATACGTCAATATATCCAATGCGGGTAAATTTCTTGATGAAATCATCAGCTAGTATGCCGAGATAGGGGCCTAGCAGAGTTCGGAATCCGAGGCATGACCGGATAATCGCCTCGGTTTTGGACTCCTCACAATCAGCTGGCTTTCGGAATTCATCCTCATATTGCGACCAGAAGGACTCGTTTGGGGCGGTCTTAGTGACCTAGATCTCGGTGTCCCTGTGAAATACCAACCAACAAAAGGAAAATTTTCGAATTTATCAGCATATATAAACTTGTAATTTTAAAAGAGAAAAAGGAGAACATATAGCTTTCTTATTTCGTTAGGTCTGTATATGTGGTGATGTATTATGGGTGCATTTGGTTTCTCTTTATTCCCAGGGATAATTTCAAATTTTCATTTTTCTTGGTGTTGATTGCATACTTTTCCATTGAATCAATTTCATTATACAAGTAGGTTTAGCTTAATTTTCTCATTTTCCATGTAATCAAATTCCAAGGAATTCAATTGCTTTCCATAAAAACCAATCAAACACACCCAAAAGGACCTAAAACACTAGATCCATTAGCAAAACCTTGGAAAAGTTCTCAAGTAATATTTGTGCCCGCTATCTCCGCCACCACCCCCACAAAAAAAATAAAAAATGAAAATAGAAGAAGAAGAAGATAGAAACACCACCACCCTGCAGTATATAATATCTTTGTATTTCTTGTACTAGTGAGGAACTTTCTTGAATGTTTGGTAATATATGTAAATTTTTTGCTATCCATTCAGAAGTAAATACATCAAAAAAAAATCCGAGAGAAATAGAACCTGTCTGTTTGTTGTTGACTCTCCCAGTCCCATCTAAGGACTTCCTCGATGCAAGTTTCTTGACCAAAGTTTCTGCAGATATCAAAGGCTTCTTTTCAACCAACGAGATGAATTGATCATTATCAATCACATTCTCGTCCCCACAGGCCGAAGATTTATCACTCCCCGATTCTGAAGGTTCTTTATGACTACTTGTTCCATTCATTTTCTCCTTCTCCGCTACTCTACAAGCAAACATTTGAAATGGGATTTGTGTAACCGGTAATAAATTGGAACTTCCCCAATTAGGGAAGTTCTTGAGTAACCCTGCTTCGATTTCCGCATAATCCACCCGTGGCATTGGTGGGTCCGGTTGACTTTGATCAGGATTTATAATCAAGAACCGCTTTATGCATCGTAGAATTCTACAAATAGATGAGAAACTCGGCCTTTGATTGGGATCACTATGCCAGCATTTTTTTGTCAAATTGGTCAAATATTTAGGCGAATTATGAGGGAACAGTGGTCTCTCGCCCGTCCGAATATTTCGGCCCATTTTATCTCCTTGAAGGTGGCCATCCTCAAAAGGGACTTTACCGGTCAATAGCTGAAAGCAAATCATCCCAAAGCTATACACATCGCACTTTTCCGTGTTCTTCAAATTCCCTATACTTCCCATTTGTTCTTGCTCAGCTAATACTTCAGGAGGATACCATATGAATGGAAGGGTCCCGTTGTTTTGATTCGAAGAGGCTTTCAGAGTCGGGCTAATAGAGGATGATAGGCCAAATCCTGCAACTTTTGCATGCAAGTAACCGTCCAAGGAATTGCTTCTTGCTTTTATGAGGACATTTGAAGGGTTCAGGTCCCCGTGGTAAATTTTCTTCGAGTGGAGATATTCCATTCCTCTTGCAATCTGAAGCATAAGATCAACTGAAACAGGAAGGGAAAATGAAACCTTTTTCTTTGGGAAACAAGCCTCTTTTATATAGCCCGTGAGATCTCGATTCATGAGTTCCATAACAAGAAAACACTCTTTCTTTTCCTCGTCTGTGAACCCACAAAATACGTGCATTATATTTGGATGTGAAAGATTGAATTCTTGTGTAATCTCGGGAATTAGTGGCTCAATGTTCCCGAAAAAGTGCCTTAGAGCAAAGCTTTCGCCTAGCCACTGAATCTCCTTGTAGTGGCTACTGGTCCCTAATCGCCTCTTCACTTGGAAATCATTTGAACCCACTAAGATCTTAGACGGTAAGAGCTTAGCATGCAATGGCTCGGACCCACTTAAGTTCTTGAACAGAAGGTCCTTTAGCTGCCTCTCTTGCTTCATGGAGGCCGATGAACCCAAATTCCTTTTCTCTTGAATTTTCTTCAGGAGAAAGCTTCTATCTTCTTCCCAAACAGAACTTATCCTATTACAGATATCCTCGGAGGCCAGGTATTGCTTTCCAAATCTCCATTGGAACAATTTAGGGTCTCTAAATTCTTTTTGATACTTCATCGAATACACCGCTCTCCTTTTCTGAATCTCCTCTTGGTCCAACCCCGAAATCTCTCCAGCATTTTCGATGGCTTCGATCAAGACAAAAATGCAGCAGAACAAGTTGTGTATGTGAAACTCAACACAGTCCTTGTTCTGATAAAGGGTAATAGCTTTAGCTAACCAGTCCCTTGTTTCCAAACACTGCCTTATGTAAAGCTCTCCTTCTTTAAACACCTTGTAGAGCTCTCTTAATGGCTGCTCAAGAACTTTCCATTTTGTTTGTCTCTCTTCAAACTCGAGGTTCTGTTTAATCTCCTCAGTGATTGATTTGTAAGCCGAATCAAACATATCGAACAATAAACAACACTGCTTCTGATTAATTTGGATTTCGCCTTTGAATACCATCAAAGCCGTTAAACTCCCAATTACCTCTCCAGTATGCCTCAACTCTTCCATTTTAGAGTAGAGAGAGATCTAAAAGAAGCTTGATTGCTGAGATTTAGATAAACCGTACTTATTTATTTTTGAAGATATCAAAGGGTATTAACTCACCAAGGATTTATTGCTGAATGAATATGGAGAAGATAACAAAGTTGTCAAACAGGATCAGAGAATTGTTTGTTGAATCAGATCCCGTTTGTCCTTGTTCAAAGCCGGCCGGCCAAGAATAGCCGAATTTTCTGTTTGGATTGATGTGAAGAGAAAGGAAAATCAGAGGCCGGCCATGAAAATTCTGACTTTTCCTTTTGGATTGTTGTTGAATGTATGTATGAGCAGTGAAATTGAAAAGTGGGATTCAAATGAAAGAGAATTTAAAAGGGTTTATGGGATTAAAATGGAATGGTGGAAAGGACTTGGGGGGAAACTGAAGAAATAAAGAATTGGGGATTTGAGAAAAATAGTTGATTTTCTCGGGAAGCTGATGAGAAACTATGAGGAACCCAACACTTTGCGGATTGGAATTGGTTGGGGAATGCTGTTGGAATTTTGTTTCAATATGTCAGTTTTCCCGCGAGTTTCGTGGGGGGGCTTTACTGTAACTTTTATGGTCTTTTGTTGCGTATTGTTGGATGCTAACTGTAAAAAACTATAATTGGTCCATTTGGCAACTGGTTTGTTCTTGTAACTTTTTAAGAGTAATACATATATATATATACACCGTAAATAGATGAAAGTCAAAATTACCACATGTATTCGGAAATGTATCTGCATTGCTATGTGAGCATACTATTTTAAGGGTGGTGATGTTGGCGGCCTACAAATCTCTTGTTAACACTCCCACTTTTACACTTTTATCTTAATAACACTCTCATGTTATACCTAACACTCTCACTACTCCCACTTATTTTTAGGAATTAATCTCATACTTAATTAATTAAGAACATGATTAAGTAATTAACTACATAATAACATAAAACAAATTACTCCAAAATTTTTCCACCATCTTTTACATCTTCTCAAATAAGCAAAATTACCATCTCTATCATCTTCTCTATCTATTTGGTAGCACCAAAACAATAAATAAAACTTCCATTAATGCAAAACTCTAAGTTTGGGAAGAATGGTATAAACAAAACAAAACTTCCATTGATGCAAAACTCAAAATTTGAAAATAATGGTAAAAAAAAAGAGAAACTTTGTAATAAATGAAAGAAAACAAGTAAGAAAGAGTTAATGAAGGAGAGACATACATGTTTTTATTTTGTTTTATTATTTATATGATTTTTATAGCATACACATCAAATATATAAACAAAAAACAAAATTTTCTGTTTAAAACACGAAAAAAGCTTATTCGGTTCTCCGTAACCGAGTTGCAAGCTTGTACACTCAGCTGCTCTCAACCAAGTATGAAATTTCATAAAATGTCATGCTCTCGGGACCTTCATTCGGTTGAGAGCAACCGAGTGTTGTTATATTATGCTCGGCTGTGAGCAGCCGAGTGACATTAATCACACTCGGTTGCTCTCAACCAAATGAAGGTCCCGAGAGCATTACATTTTATGGGATTTCATACTCAGTTGAGAGCAACCGAGTGTACAAGCCTGCAACTCGGTTACGGAGAACCGAGTAAACCTTCTTCGTGTTTTCTTTCATTAACTTTTTTTTACTTGTTTTCCTTTTCTTATTTTAAAGTTTCTCTCTTTTTTCTACCATTATTCTTAACTTTTGAGTTTTGCATCAATGGAGGTTTTGTTTATACCATTCTCCTCAAATTTAGAGTTTTGCATTAATGGAGGTTTTGTTTGTTGATTTTCTTATCTTGTTCCAAAGTTTTCTTTTTTCCTTTCATTCTTCTCAAGCTTACCCTTTTGCATCAATGGTGGAGATCAAAGTTTTATTGCCCATTTTGGTAGAAGAGAGGAATTTTGGAGGGAAATCTAATTTGGGGATAAACGTTTGATTAATTTTGGAGGGAGATTTATTAACTTTTGTTTTAAATTAAAACAAGTGGGTGAAAAATTAGTTTATGGTTAATTAACTTTTTTACTAGATTAAATGAAATGGGGTGAAAATAACAATTTATCTTTTTTTTTAGGTGGGAGTGTTACCAATGGATATTGGAGGTGCAACATCACCACCCTATTTTAACAATAGCACCACCTTTTTTTTAATTTTTACCGGTAAATTCATCATATTTAATATAACTTTACACGTTCCAAAGTTGGTATGGTTCTCTTCTTCTTTCTTTTCACTCGTTCTATTTTCTCTCTCTTCATTAATTTTATGGATATATAATAGAATCGATATTTTGAAATTTCAAATAAAATACAAATTTTGATTGTTTATGAATTTTTGATGGAATTCAGGTGTAAAATTTTGTTATACTGAATATATCTTATTACAGGTTATGTATGTACAATTTTAAATCTATCTTTATAGAAAAAATATGAAATTTCTTTTTTTCATGTGAAACTATTTTTTTCTAATGAATAAAAGGTAAATTGTAAATGAATGGTTGTTCAGCTTTTACAAACAAAAAGATTGTCCTTTAAATTATTTCAAAAAGTTATTATTGTGGATTTTTGTTTTTCCAGGTTATTAATTCATTTTGTAAGAGCTTTCTAAGATATAGTCTTAGATTAACAATGGTGTGGTGTTAACTTATTTTTTATGCACTAAAATAAACATTGGAAATTTAAGTTTAAACCAAATCAATAGAGATCTATAACAAAATCACAAACTGAACATGTCGTAGTATTAATTTCTCGCAAATACAGCTCCATCATAATATCCATACTTTTTGTTCACACAATTTATGAAATAATTTTGTGAATATTTTAGCTTGCGATGAAATTTTCGTCGCTATATGTTCTTCCCATATAATCATATAGGTTTTAATAAACTCGTCGAGAGTTTTTTCAAAAAAGTTAGTGGAGTGAAAATAAAATTCTCTCAAATTAATGTGAGAATTATGATTTAGTGGGTGCATTTAAATTTTAAAATCAATGAAAATTATATGTTATTCTTCTTCTAAACAATGACAAGGTTCCATGAAAATCTCATTATGCATGCAACAGAACAACATGCTTAAATAGTTGCTCACGTTTAGTCATCAATTCAAAGCAAAAAAACACTCGCACTATTCTCATGACTCTTTCTTCCCCATTTTATTATTCTTATTTTCATACACTAAACTATTTCTAAATATTTTCCTATTTGATGTGCCTTTTATAGTAACTTTTAGAGATGAGGTTACATTTTATATATTATATACAATATATTAGGCATATTTCGTCTAACAAAGTAGTGTTGTATAAACAAACTTCTTTACAAGCTTGAATAGTGTGATCGACTCGATCATTTGTTACCTAAATAACAAGTAACGTGTTTATTATTATAGGCTTGAGTACTTAGATATATAGTGTTTGAAACACAAATAATTCCTTATAAACATTGGCAATGCCATAGAGACTTACTGTTGTAGTCAATCCTCTTCATTCTCTTTCTCTATACTATCATATTGCATTCAACAATTCAATGTGTGAGCATACTCTTCTTCTATAAACATTTAACTTAGCTAAAAAATGTGTTAATAAGTGAAGAAATAGTTAAATGGCAATGTGTCTTTTCTTTTAACTTAGACCTCGAATGTTTGAAACCCACTAAATGATTTTTTTATTGAAAAACATTAGTAAGTGGGCAAAATTGGAAAAGCACTCTTGATTTAGTATTATAACATAATGACTTGGCTTTCGGTTTATACATAGAAAGATAAATAGTATTTTTTAACTTTCAAATAATGTCACGTAAAAGTTCTAGTTTGCTAGTTAATCAACCGTTGTTATATTAGATGTGATATTGTTTCAAGTCACTCGTCAACATCAACTCAAAGCACAAGTTATTTTTGGTTTTAAAAAAAAAAATACATTTGAAGCAAAATATAATATTACATGACACTCATGAACAAAATGTATCATGATTCGTTACTCGACCAACTCCATCACGTTATTTCACAATGTTAAATAAGATCGTTAATGCATATTATATTATATTCCATGTATGATTAAAGTTTGACACTATTCATCTTATTATGACTCTACTTGTACGTATACTTTTAGATTGACAAGTGAAAAAAAAATTATTCTTAACGTGAGAAAGGAAAGAAGGTGATGACGAGAATAATTAAGAGTTATTTTATAATATATTTAAAAACAATACATCTAAACTTACTTATATGTGTACGACAATTTTATATAATAATAAAAAAATTAATGTATTAATGATCCAGCAATTCCTTTGATTGGACTACATCTGTTTTTTATTATTTTTTCAACAATATATAATCGATTGCCAAAAAAAAAAAAAAAAAAAAAACAATATATAATCAAATAAAAAACAATACCACAAAAATAAAAAATAAAAAAAAAAAAAATTGTTTGAGTGAGGCGTACAACAACGAACTCAAATTTATCGTATCGCGATCTGAGTAATTGAAGGAGGGAGAAGCGAAGAAGAGTAGCAGTTTGTTCTATCGCTGTCGGTGTTAGAGTGCTTGGACATCACTTCGATCTACTCCTCCCTCGCCAACACCAATCCTGAAAATCGGAGGACGAATAGCAAGGTACTTTCCTAGTTAGGGTTTCAATTTTTCCGACCTTATTAGCGATTAGTTATGATTTTTCTTCCATCAATTTTCTCCCCCCTATACCTAAATAATGCCAACATTAGTCGCTAGTAGAGTAGAAACTAAAATCTTACTTTGACTTATATCTTGTATCGCCGATAGAGAATATTGAACGGATTTCTCGATAAGAAATCGTAAGTTTGTTTCCAGATATATTAGGATGTTTACTGGTTTGAAGTTATAGTTGTCAAGCTAGGTCGGCATGTTTGTTGAGTTTATTTACTTTAAAGAATGGGAGCATTAGTTGCTAGAAGAAATTTGTACGTAATATGATCTGGACAAACGAAATCTTACTACCCGAGGATCTGTTAATCCACATTGTTTTGTGCTTATATTGGGTATCTTCGATAGAGAACTTGAACGGATCTTTCATTAAAAGCATACAATCTAACTTCTTAAAGCAGTACTATACTAAGGCAAAAAGAATATTGCTTTGGCAATATAGCTACCCAAAAAAAGGGTGGCTGCCATTTGCGCACTATTAAATACTTGTTTTACTCCATGTTTCATTCGCCGGAGAAAGTGTATGTTACTCGCTTGTTATCGGGCGAATGAAAAGTGGAGTGTTACCAAATGTTTTGTGGAATGCAAATAGCACCCACCAAAAAAAATTTATAAGTTACTTGCGAGATATGTCAGGATGTTTACTAGTTTGAAGATGAAATATCGGAGAGGGATTTGATATGCTTGTCAGTCTCCTTGTTTGGCTTCAAGGCTGGGGATTTTCGGAAAAAAAAAAATGTACTACTGTCAAGCTTGGTCACAAATTTGTTGTCTTTATTAAGGGTAACGTTTAAGTACTACTCGTAACCCACCCCAAAAGGCACTGTCCATTGTTGTAAAAGCATATTGCAATCTTAACCACACATTCTTTTATACCTTATACATTTTTAGGATTTAAAAACCATTTCCCCTTATTATATAATTAAAAGTTTTGGAATTTCTTTTAGTCTTAGGCCCATTTGATAACGAAGTTGGAAAATGGCAGAAACAATTATTTTTATGAGAAGTTAAAAGATGAGATGAGTAATTTAATGAGATGCTCTCCATCTCATGCTTATTTTATGAGTAGATGTCCTTCATCTTTCCTTATTTTTTGTGGAAATTTTTTCTTCTTCACCACCCAAAGAGTTGTATTCAACGGAAAAAGCGATAAAGTAAGAGTAACGTCTCTCCAAATCACTCAACTCATTTTCCAAGTTCTCACCCAAATCATTTGTTTTTGCTATCATTTTCCAACTTGTCATCATACAGAACCTTAGTGACAGTTTTTTTTTTAGGGCAAAGTAGCAAAGAATGATAGTGTGGGGCTAGGATAGGATTGCTTACTGCAATTTACTCTCTCTTAAATAATTTATTGGCTGGGCTGCTCTCATAATTTGATTCAGAAGTTTTAAATTTTGAAGAGCCTAAAATAACATCTTCATGAACGAGGGAAGTAAACTTAGGCCATAACAATCCTTGTGAAATCATTACTATAGTTCTACTCGCATTTGTTTTGTTTAACGTTATCAAACTAGTAAATGGAGCTTGCCAATTTGTTATTTTACAGTGTTTTAAAAGGCGAAGGCGTAAGCCTAGGCGTTTGCTTGTTAGAAAGCGATGCGTAAGCCTTAGTGCAATGAAGCGTAAACCTTTCGTGCAAAGCATTTTTATATTAAAAAAATAATAAAAAATAATATAAGGCAAAGAAATCAAGTCCAAATGTCAAATAACATAGCCTTAAGAAATAAAAGTAGTTAGTACAATCAAAATAAAGTCTTT
Source organism: Lonicera japonica (assembly GCA_021464415.1). Lineage (NCBI taxonomy): Eukaryota > Viridiplantae > Streptophyta > Magnoliopsida > Dipsacales > Caprifoliaceae > Lonicera > Lonicera japonica. The sequence continues at coordinate 68,709,927 of CM038471.1, forward strand.
AGAAACTAGAAAGTAGATACTAGTCATTCTACAATCAAGAATTCAACATAAATTAAAAAAGTCTCTTGTTCAATCCGAATCTTCAAAAGTTTCACATTTAAAGTTAACACCTTCAAAGTCTTCGGAATTTATCCTCCTCTCTCTCTCTCTCTCTCCGTGTCGAAGCTTTGTTTGTGATGGCGTGTGTTTAGGCCTTAGGGTTTAGACAATTGAAGCCTCTTTTTTTTTCCAACCAAAACGGTGTAGTTTTGGGGCTTGTGTATTAAAAAAAAACACAAAAGGTGTAAAAAAGCGTAAAAAGCGTAAGCCTCGAAAATAATGCGTAAGCCTTATATACATTTCGCTGTTCTCTTTGAGCTTCAGTGTGTTTTTGCTCTAGGGCGCCCTAAAGCGCGCCCCGAGGTGCGCATCCTGACACATTTTAAAACACTGTTATTTTATAAATTGAGTATGTACAAACACTATAGGAAAGGGTTGCTGGAGCAATTTGCTATGTGGTAGATTATTGTAATGTTCTTGTTTATCTCTCATCTAACCTTCTGCTGCCCATTTTTGAAAGTACAATTTTTAACTTCATAGCTCTGAATCATCTAGGAATGGGGATTTTTGTAGTAACATGCTTTTATGGTTTTACACTGTTTCTTCTTATTGCAGGTTTTGTAGCACAAGGTTTTTCCCTGCCGTTTAGCTGTGTACTAGTAATTAGTTGTTCTTGGTGTCATATTGGATTAAAAGATTCACCTTGCCTATGCGGGATAACATCGGAGAATGAAATGCAGTGGTACTTTGTGGCTTCACTTCTCACTGTTCTCACCAGTTCTCAGGTCGGTTTTTAATCCCAACTCTCATCAGTTTTAGAGGTGGGTTTAAATGATTTAATCCCATCCGATCTTTTGGTTTTTTGATTAGCTTATTGGTTCGTCAACCTTACCCTTTTGTCTAGTCCATTTGCTACAGAACTGATTTTGTTATTGACAGCAACTGAAACGATTCATTTGAGGTTTTATGCCACCGTTAGCACTATATTTGCAGCAGTTTGAAAGTAACACATGTTGTTTGGACTGATATAAGCATATCAAAGTAATTTTTAGCGAGTCAAAGACCAAATAAGTAACTTTTAGCAATGGAAGTATGTCTGCAACGTTTAACATTTATTTTTATTTTGATGATGCATTTTTTACTTCGACTATAAGGTAGTCTGCACAATTACAGGAAAACAGAATCCCTGATCTAATCATTCAGCAAGGACATGCAATATCCATTCCATTCTAGTTGCCTTTTTATGACAAAAAATTCAGAGTACTTTAGAAGTTACACCAGATTTATAATTTGGGGATCATGAAATTCTGACCTTTTTGACTAATTGTGACTAGTCATAAAGATGGATGATTTAAGTTTACTAAATATTTTTATAACTCTTAAGCTTCCTAGACAATGCTTATTCTAAATATTCTGTGTTATGCAGGGAATTTTGACAACATTGTCACAGAGTAATGGGGGGTATAAATATGATTATGCAACTGTTCCTTTTCTTGCTGAAGTTTTTAAGGTACTTCACAATTTGCTAAATCCCGTTGAACAGGTGAATATAACTGTAGGATGCATTGATGTGATCAACTCCCTTCCTCTTCTCCTCCTTAGAGTTCAATGAAATTGATAACTTCAATTTAAAGAGGGATAACAAACATATGGGTTACAATGACTTGGTTCATTATAAGTCAAAAGTGAAATCGTTTTTCATTTATAATGCTTCTATCATTTTACACCGACCTTTTTTTTTTCATTTAAATGATAATATATCATTAATTTTTAATAGAACTACTTGTGTAATTGCAGCTTCTTGTGTCTACTGTTCTTCTTTGGAGAGAGCTTCAGAGATTGCCTTCTCCAAGAATGACAACAGAATGGAAGAGCATTCGCTTATACCCAATACCTTCTGTCATATACCTCATCCACAACAATGTTCAATTCGCCACCTTGACATACGTTGATACATCCACATACCAAATTATGGGCAACTTGAAAATTGTCACTACTGCAATATTATTCAGGTGTTGTTCACTTGTTCTTTTTTTTTTGTTTTACCTTTGTCATGCTTTAATTTGTTCTGTTTTTATATTTTGGATATCTATGTTTTTTAGATCAAATGTCTACTTTGTTGGATCTCTTGATCTTGATTTTCACAAATCAGCAGATATTTTGATCTTTTGTTTTAGGCTGTTTTTGAGGAGGAAGCTTTCTAATTTGCAGTGGATGGCAATTGTTCTATTGGCTGTTGGGACAACCACAAGCCAGGTGGGTACTGGAATCTACCACTTACATTTCTCATTCGGCTCTGCTTATTCATTAGTCATTGCGTTTCGAGTTTTAAAATTCCTCCTTTGAGAATTGAGATGTAAGCTATTAGAAGAAAACTAGGTGCTTAAGGCGTCCGCATCTACCATTCTTTAACTAAGAGTTCACCTGTCAACGGGAGAGCAAACATAACTTAGGTAGTGAGATGGACCACTAGGATCCACACATACTATGATTATTATTTAGTGCTATCTTTTTCTGAGATTACTCCATATCGTTGAAATTCATTTTCAAAAACCTCCATATAATTCCAGTGTATTCCCTAACCTTTTCTTATCTATGCTGTTTCTGTTAATATTATAGGTTAAAGGTTGCGGAGAGGTTTCATGTGACTCGCTCTTTTCATCACCAATCCAGGGGTATATGCTGGGAATATTGTCAGCTTGTCTTTCAGCACTAGCTGGTGTTTATACTGAATTCTTAATGAAGAAGAACAATGACAGCTTATACTGGCAGAATGTTCAGTTATACACGTACGTCTCTTTTCTTGTGACCTAACACAACTCCCCACAACTTATCCGAAAATCAACTCCATTAGATTATGCACATGCCTGTAGTGCAATATAAGCTTTCAGGACTCCGCTGTCTTTTAAAATCCTCTCATAGGCCCTAAGCAGCAGAATTTTGATGATGGTTTCATAATTCAAATTTTTTTAATTTTTTTTTAGATTCATGCTCCCTCACGGAAACATAAACTTAGGCTCCTTTTGATAATAACATGGAAACGGAAAATAAAAACTCTTGATTTGGTAAGAAGTTGAAAAATAAGTTGAGGCATGTGATAAGATGCTTTTCATTTCATACTCATTTTATGAGTAAATGTCATCCATCCTTCATAATTTTTTGTGGAAAATTTTTCTTCCTCAACCACCAAAGAAAATTTCTCCATGGAAAAAACCACAAAGTAAGAAGACATCTCACCACATGTCTCAACTTATTTTTCAACTTCTCACAAAAATCAACTGTTTTTTGTTTTCTTTTCCATGTTGTTATCAAATGGACCATTAATGATTTCTATGCGTTAGAGGATATTACTTGATCAACATGTTATTTGAGTAGTGACAATTGATTATTAAGTCTTGATTAAGATGCAATGTTTTAAAAGGCGCGAGGCGGGTTTGAGGCGTTTAGCCCGGGCGAGGCGAGGCGTAGGCCTCAAGGCGCATTGAGGCGTAAGCCTCACTTTTTTTTAAAAAAAAATTCCTAAAAAATTACAAAACTATCATAATATTGATAATCTATACTAAAAGTGCAAATAATATCACAAATACAATAACAATCTCAAATCATCACACCAAAATAACAAATAACAATGTCACCACATAATTAAAGTCACTACGATAAAATTTAATCATAAATAAAAATCAAACAATACTCATATATATTAAATTATTAATATTTATCACATAAAAATATAAGGCAAATAATAATAGAACAATTCTATGGGGGCAGTGAGGTGAAAATTTCGTGGGGCAGTGAGGTGAAAATTTCGTAGGGCAGTGAGTGTTCATCAAATCGTGGGGCAGTGAAAATTCCGTGGGGCAGTGAGGTGAAAATTCTGTCTAGTGTTTCCAGAAAATACATGCTGTCCACAACTCTTTTTGATGATCATGGTATTGAATACATGTACATATATGTATATATATAACTATTATATATATAGAAGAGGAAGAAGAAGAAGAAGAAGAAGAAGAAGTAGAAGTAGAAGAAGAAGAAGAAGAAGAAGAAGAAGTAGAAGTATATAGAGAATAAATGTGAAAAGAACTTACAAAGAGTGAAGAAGAATGAAGTATTTCAGATTTTAGGGTTTGGGATGATGGTGTATACGATGCTGAACTCTCTCCCTCTCGTCGATCGTTTGAGGCACAGCTCTGCTTCTGTCGATCGTTTTTGCAAACCGTTGTGGGGCTAGGGTTTAATTGTAAGTATATTAAAAAAAAAAAAAAAAAAGTGCAAAACTACGTAGTTTCGATTAGTTGCGCCTCAAACGCCTTGAGGCCTACGCCTCAAGGCCTACGCCTCAATGACGCCTCACAGTGAAGAGGCGTAAGCCTCAAAAATTGTCAAATAATCACGCCTCAGGGGCGTTTTTCCTTCGCCTCGCCTCGAGGCGCGCCTCGAGGCGCACGCCTCAGACGCCTCTTGAAACACTGTTAAGATGAACAAATTGCAGCAGTTGTTGAAGGCCAGTAAAAGGGTTGGTTAACTGATTCAAGATGGAAATTTTCTTATATTCAGGTTTGGTTCAATTTTCAACATGGCGCGACTTCTCGTTGATGATTTTAGAGGAGAATTTGAGAGAGGACCATGGTGGCAACGCCTTTTCTATGGATACAGCATCACAACATGGCTAGTGGTGTTAAATCTAGGTTCCACTGGTCTTCTTGTCTCATGGTTGATGAAGTATGCGGACAACATTGTAAAGGTGACCCTTTTCATCTTAGCATTAAGTTATCATAAAAAAAAACCCTGAAAATGCACTTGATGGGCTTAGCTGTCTTTGATAGACAGTTTGGCAAATACTTGATAAACTTTCATTTGTTTTATAATTCCTCTTGGGTTCTTTTTGGATCATTTTCGGAATTCTAAATTCTCGATCATTCAAGATTCCAAAGTTTGGTTAGAATTTCGGAAAGGAATCCAGGATTCCTAGGAAAGGAGAACTCCTTACATCCATTACATATTCAATCAGGGAAAGCTAAAAGGATTCCTGGGAATCTCTTTTTCTTTTTTCTGTTTTTGACAAAATTACCCCTTTTAAAAAAATAATTAAACATTTTTATTTTGCATTACAAAGTTATAGTTAATAATATGGTAATTAATTTACTTTTTTTTTTGTTTAATAATATATTTAATGTTATTCTCAATATGAGGAAAGCGGATTTCCACTTTTGGTTAAACATTGGAAAGGAATCTAAAATATTGATTGGTTTCCTAAAACTCAAATCAAAGGAGCACTTAATATTTTATTTTTTTCCTTTTTGCTGCTTCTTTTAGGTTTATTCCACATCAATGGCTATGCTGCTTACAATGGTTTTGTCTGTGTTCCTCTTCAATTTCAAGCCAACGGTGCAGGTAAGTATCCAATTATTGTCAGTCTCTTCATCTTGTCCCATTGCAAATAAGTTTGTTCTTTAGTCAATTTCATATGGTCCATCTGGGCACCATTGTTACCAGACAAACAAAATAATCTCATCTCATTGAAATCATATTTTTCTTCTTTATGCATGTGCATGTTTCCCAATTTGGAATTAACTCTTTATTGTAAATTTGATATTGTTGTCGATGTTCTTGTTTATTGTAGCTGTCATTTTATATCCATATTTTGGTATGACTGATGCTTTTATCAACCAAGAAAAAGTCAAGTACGACAACAAGAAAATGAAAATAAATCTTAAAAGAAATGGTGAAATGTAAGAAAAAGAAAACAAATAAGTTCGTGAGAGAATAAATACTAATTTCTTTTAATAAAATAACTACACGTGATGTTCAGTTAATGTGATAATGATAGGCAATAACATACATTACAATAATGTTTTCAATATACACAAAACTTAAAAAAGAAAGAAAGAAAGAAAATTCTTTATAACTTGTTATCTACACTTATCCCTTTGAACGTATCAAAATTGATTGAAATGAAATCAAAGTTCAACTTGTTTTATCGTCATCAAATACTTGTGCTTAGAATGTATCCCCATTGTTAGACCAATAGACCTATGCCCAAACGTCACAATTATTTAGTTGAGTTTGTTCGAAACAATAATCCTTTTGGTTTTGTTTTTCTATTATATTTTCTTTTGTTGTAGTGTAATTACAACCACCATAGTGCCATAAGCACAAGTTATACATTGTTCTTCATGTCTCCGCTCATGCTCGTGCTCGTCCAGATTGATTGATTTATTTACTTCATCCTTACGTCTCTTTGCAGCTCTTTTTGGGTATTATTATCTGCATGATGTCGCTACACATGTATTTTGCTCCTCCAAATGTGCTGGTAGATTTGCCTTTGACAGTGAAAACATCTCTTGATAGCGCTATTGAAGTTTCTGCAGATCAAAAAACAGAATCCTGATGTATTTGTCTTCGTCAAAGAACAACAATTATTTGGTATGTCTTGGTCGTTATAAGAAATTTTTATTCAATCTGCTCTTCTATTTTATGATTTTTGTCCGTCGGACCTATATTATCTTACGTATACCACAGCACAGCAATTGTATAATTAATCGATCCTAACAAAAACATAGATTGATAATCATCATTAGGAGGATCAAACAAGATTGCACTCAGTTTTGGTTTATTGCACATACTAGATTGCGTCTGTGTCTGCATACAAAATATAATATAATTAGGAACCATGTTAAATTAAGATTAGAAAGATAAATATAGTGGTTATGTAGTCAGTTGAGAGAATAAGACCGCTTGAATAAGGTTATATTTTAGGTTTAATATTTTAGCATTTGTAATAAAGTTATATGAGTCGACACAAAAAGAAAAGTGAAACTATACTAGTTGGGAAGAAGTATTAGTTTCCATCTTTCCTTTAATTTATTTGGGATATTAGAAAATGGGTTTTTTTTTAAAAAAAAAATTTCTGCAAAGAGCTAAAGAATAAATATTTTTGTAAATTAAGTGTCTATATTTGATTAAATTTCAAAGTGAATGTATGCGGTAGATTGAATTGTAATTTTTTATGGTATCGTGCAAAATTAAAAACTTTATTTTTTTTTAGTGTATTATTATATCTAAGTATAAAAATTGACGGTGATTTAAAGTTATTTCAACAAGTTACAAAATTTCAAACTCGTTTATCGAGTTCGTATGGTTGTCCTCTAATGTACCAATTGAGCAATTTAAAATTGTTTAATTTGTGAATTATGTAATTTAAATGTTTGGTTGCAAAAATGAATTAGTATATAAAGTTATAAACTTAAATAAATAGCTAAGATATTAAATAAGAAAACTTAAAGATATAGTTGGAATTACATATATTATAATTATGTTCATACAAGAAAAAATAACATGACAATTTTTTTTGTTGGGATGAAAAAAGTTACAATTTGTTAATTTATAAGGAAACAATTATAAATGTGATAATTTACACAATCAAACAAGTCCAATAAAACACAAATAATAATTTTGTTTGCACTATTTTGTTTTATAATACATTACTATGTATTGTAGTTTATTTGACCTTACTCTAGAGTTACATGAATGACATAAAAATACAATTGTTAAAAAATATAAACATATAATGCAAAACAAATTTATAATAAATTTTTTGAATTGAAAATTTAAATTTATACAAAATACAATTTCAATCAAAGCTCTCATTTAACATAATTAATAAACAGGCCTTATTATGAACTGATTTTTTTGTAGAAAATATTATTGCCCAATTTTTAAGAATTTATTTGGCATGCCCTCGATCCAAAAGAAGCATTAATGAGAATCCCATAAATAATTCTTGACAAAATAATAGTGGTTCTAATAACAACCACAAAACCCATCACTGCAATTCCCTCAAGTCTCCGGCAAACCACCACCCACCGACAATGATTGGATTGATGTTATCCGTATATATATACATGTATATGTGTGGGTGGGTGGGTAGGTGGGTGGGGGGGGGGGGGGGGGGTGGTGGGTTCTACAATCTTTGTACATTGCACTAAGTACAATCTTCCGTGACCAGTTATTTTGAAGGGGCAACTGGCTAGGTTGATAATAGATGGCCACCACCATCTATTGAATGACCTGATTTGATTTTCGTCCAACAATAATTGCTCCTTGTATAAAAGTTGTGGACTCTAGATAGAGCCACTTAATTCTCGCATTGAATAATGAATATGCTCATACACTCATTCCCTCTGTATCATTACTATCATCTTTAATCAAGCCTTTGCTTGATTTTTCCATGGGAGGGTTTTATTAATTAGGGTGCCTTTGATTTACATTGAAAGCAGGCTTTATTCTAGGGTTACTTGATAAACAACCGGGAAAATAATTGAATTTCACGGAATTATTTTCTCATGGAAAAAGAAAACTTAGGATCAAGGTAGTTCTTAGATTGGAATGGCATTTTTGGGGGAAATTTAAAAAATCATCATAACTTTCTAATTCAAATTGCATTGTTATTTGGAATTCTAAAGTATATGCCAAATCCGAATTTTCCGAAGTTTAAGCATTTTTAGAATTTTAAAAAATAGAAGTAAAAATTATTTACTACTTTGAGGGAGATGATATTTGAAAGTGTGACAAATATTATTTTTAATACATACTTGATGATATCATAACTTACCAGAGAGTGTTTTAAACAGTCACTAGCGGGATCAAATCAAATCAAGTGCCCCCTCTATTTCTACGAACTTTCATAACTAACCTACTTCTTTTATTGTGAGGATATTGTAATATCTTAATTTGAAAAAATAAACTATATTTTGTTCAATAGACATTTTCTACATTATATTCAAATTAAAAATTTATTATTCTTTTTTAAAATGTTTCAAATATGAGAATGGGTATTTGTATTTTGGCGAGATAACTAATGTATAAATTGCACAATTTTAAAAAAAATCCCCTTTTTTACCACTGATTAGATTAAGTTTGTAGGATGTGAAGGTCGAACTGGAGTATTAATTGTTTGTTAAAAAAAAATATAAAGTTATAATTTGAGATGTTAAACAAAAGATAGGATAACTGAGTTTCACCAAAAGTTAATCAGGGTTAATGATTTGATTTTCTTAACAAATATTATTAAATGTTATATGAAATTGATTGTATTTAATTTTAATTGGTATACAAATTAATTGATACTAAATTTACGTGTACATGCAAATTTTTTATTTTAATCGATGATAAAAGTAAGAACTAAAGAATGTTTGTCCTTCTCAATAATAATGACATTAGTTTGTAAGAACGATTTTTAAAAAAGTTTAGCATTACTCATTCTCATTGTGGGTTCCTAATTAGATATATCAGTGTGAATCTACGTACATATTCGCTGTTTGTCCTATGGGTCTATTCTTTTTCTTGTTTCTTTGCACCGGTAAAAAATAGTATATCTAGATTTACTAAAGCGCTTACCAAAACGTTAGTCTTGAAATTAAACATTAAGACTTTGTTTAATAACAAAATATATAAAATAACAATAATAAATATATAATTTTTGTAAATATCCAATCTATTCTTTGCCGATGATTCGTTTATATTCTTCAGAGCCACCACAGTAGAGGGTAATCGGGTTAAGGAATGCCTCCAACGCTATGAATTGGCTTCGAGCCAACAAGTCAATTTTAATAAGTCTTCAATTTCGTTTAGTCCTAATACTTTAGGGGAGACCAAATGTATGCTACGCAATACTTTTAGTGTCAATTCTGTTATGGACCACGGGAAATACCTTGGTGCCCCATCTCTTATCGGTCGGAAAAAAGTTGCAGTGTTTGATTATGTCAAAGAAAGAGCTTGGAAAAAATTACATAGCTGGCGGAATAAATTTTTATCTAAAGCCAAGAAAGAAATCCTCCTAAAATCAGTGGTTCAAGTAATTCCAAGCTACATCAAGGCCTAACTCCCTTGTTACTCGTGTTTTCGAAGCGAGATATTATCGAAATGGCTCTTTTTTATCGGCTCAAACTGGCCACAATCCCAGTTACATTTGGCAGAGTTTAGTCACTACTCAAAAGCTGTTAGCAATAGGCATTAGGCGTCGTATTGGATCGGGCTCATTAGTTATAATTTATCATGAACCTTAGCTGGGGGATACCTTCAATCCTTACATTGAAAGTGCAGCCTACCCGGAGCTAGAGTTGGCTACGGTTAGTGCTCTAATGCATAACGACGTCAAAGAGTCAGATCTCGACATTCTTTAGGATCTATTTTCCCATAGAGATGTGAATGAAATTCTTTCGGTCCCTCTAACTTAGTCTTGAGAGCAAGACGCATGGTACTGGGCCTAGACCAATAAAGGACATTATTCAGTCAAAAGTGGGTATAGGTAGCTTCTTGATGCAACTCAGGTAGATTATTCTCCTCCTGTTACAGATTTGCGATTTATCTGGAACCTCTCGGTCCCCCCAAAGGTGAAGAACTTCATGTGGAGAGTCGTATCTCGCTGCCTTCTTACTCGGGTAGCCTTGCAATCAAGAGGAGTCGAAACCATCATTGAATGTCTCTTTTGTAGGCAGTGCAATGAGGATGATATTCACGTGCTAATTAATTGCAGTCATGCCCATGCTGTATGGAATACGTGTTTCAGCCATGGGTAGCCTTCAAGAAGATTTTGTTTCAATGGCTGGTTGGTGGAACCGTTTAAAGCGACGTAGTTCTTTAGCTTAAGCAGAGTACTCGATCGGCCATGGTGGTGTGGGCTCTTTGGCAGAGGCGTAATGACTCTATTTGGAACAATAAAAAAAGTCTCCCATTGACGTGATTCACCAGGTAACTCAACTTTTAAAAGATCGGAAGAGTACAAAGTCGAAGGAGTTAACTAGTACACCCGAGCAGTCTGACCGCTTGGGTAAATGGTGTAGTCCAGTTGCTGGTGTTTTAAAATGTAATTCTGATGCTAGCCTCTTTAATAACCCATGTTGGGTAGGCTATGGGTGTGTGGTTCGGGACCATAATGGCTCTTTTGTGGCGGGCATGCATGGGTCGATCAGTGGTAAGTTTACTCCTCTTCTACCCGAAGCTTTAAGTATCCGGGAGGCTTTGTCTTGGCTGAAAGGAACTCACATGCAGCAGATCAATATCGAATCAGACTCATTAAACGTCATCAAGAGACTTAAAAAGTAAATATGAAAATTTATCTAGGGTGGGTCTTATCATTAACGATTGTAAAAGCCTAGTAAGAGGTTTCAATCAATGTGTTTTTTCTTTTGTCCGTAGATCACGCATAGTGTCGCCCATAAATTAGCAAGGGCCACTAGTTCTGTGTCTGGTCAAGTGTGTTGGATGTCTCATCCTCCTCTTTTTATCTCTGATGTTCTGGTTTTGGATTTAAGTTAATATATGGTTTTCCGTTTTCGTCAAAATATATATATATATATATTGTGAAAAGTGAAAAAATAAGTTGAGGCTTGTTTGAGATATGTCCGCCATCTTTTTTTTATTTTTGGTAAAAAAACTTTTTTGCCGACCTTGAAAAAACAAAAAAAAAATCATGGAAAAAAACAAAATGTAAAAATTAAATCACCACATACTTCAATTTATTTTTTAATTTGTCACACAAATTAATTATTATTTTTATGACTATCAAACTCAGCTAATTGTTTTATTTTATTTCGTCATCTTAAGGTCCCTATAATGGGAATGTACACAAAAAATAAAAAAAGACAGCGCACAAATGCATCATATAGGCATAAAGTCCTAGAAGAAAAGGATTAATTGATTACTCTCTTTTCTAAACTAATAGTTCGGCTTTTAAGAAAAGAAGATTAAGGCGAGGAAGCCTTGTACGTGGTGAAGAATGAAACCTTGTAAGTAGTGATGCTAAATATGCATAGTTAGCACCAATTTGTGCTAACCGCCCTATTATTGCAATTTTTATTTTTATTTTTATTTTTATTTTTATTTTTATTATCGAAAAAAATAAAAGAATAAAAAATGTTTGTAGAAATGCTTTTTCTTGTTCAAACGACCGACATCAATTTCGTACCTGCCAACGCCCCGAGTTACAGCACATTCCGTCCCCGCCTCTCTCTCTCTCTCTCTCTCTCACACACACACACACACGCCAATATAAATACTGCCTTCAGTTTAAAACAAACAAATCACTGCGACGACAAAAACGTACAGCGAGAGAATTACAAGAAATGAGCGGAGGAGGTACGGAGTCGATGACGGCGGCGCAGCCTCACGTCGGCGGTGGAGCAAACGGTCATCAGCAAGTGCAAGGAGGAAAGGATAATAGGTGTGGACGATTCCAAATGCCATTGCACTACCCGAGGTACACGAGAGCAGAGTACGAGTCCATGCCGGAGTGGAAGCTCGATTGCTTGCTCAGTCAGTACGGTCTGCCGGTTGCCGGAGATCTCAACCAGAAGCGGAAGTTCGCCATGGGAGCTTTCCTCTGGCCCCACTGAGAATTTAATTAACTAACTACCTATTTCGCTGTGTGGTTTTGCTGTTTCTGTTTATTAATTTTTAGTTTCTAATATTATAATAAATAATAATAACAATATATATACGTCTACTGTCTGCGTTAGATTGTGTGATGTAGTAGTAGTACGTATTATTATTATTATTATTTCTGTTTTTGTGTGTGTAAATTATGCAATATATATATATATATATAACATATATATTTCCTTTTTTATTATGGTTAAATGGTCTTAATTAATTAAGAACCAAAATTCTCTTTGGAAAGTTTTGATCTTCTTCTTCCTCACCTCACCCTGCAGTCGATCGTCACGGTAAAACTCCGGGTGTTTTTCTATAAAATTTTAAAATATAGGCTTATTTGAGCCTATGACTTTAATTTTCTTCTTTTTTAATTTAATTAATTGACTCCTTTTAGTAAAATTCCGCCGCCGGAAAATATGTGCTGATTTTTAATGAAAGTTTTTCTTTCCCAATCTTTACACTAAATGTCCAGAGCAATGACTTTTCTTATATTTTTTTCAATCAGCTCATCATCAGATCAGATGGAAATTCATTAGAAAATGTTGATGTAGTAAAGGTTAATTATGACACGTATGACTTCAACCCAACCGTTGCGCTAAAGGAACGATCGCCTCTACGTCATTTAGCGGTAGTTTTAGGTACCGTGGATCCACAAAATCAGACTTCTCATTTTAATATGGGAATAATTTTCATCTTATTAAATTTTTAATAAATAAAATTTACATGGTTCTTAATAAATTTTATTAAATTTTTTATCTAAATAATACCTCTAAAATACATAATATTAATTGTGATAAATACAATATTAACAATTATATAATATTTTACTATTCATTGCCCTGTTTTTAAATAGTTATTATTCATATTTCAAATTTGTTTACAAATCTTGTTATATATGAGACTAATCCTTATTAATATATATTCTGACTAATGAGCAATCATCGTATTATTAAAATATATAACAAGTTTTTCAAATTCAATAAATGTATTTGCAAAATTCTTTACGAACCAAAAACGTAATAATCCATGAACCTTTAATTCTAGATAAATTTACGATTGAGACTTAAAAAATAATTCAAATAATGTGACATCAAGGTTGTTGGTGTTAAAAACTGAAAGGATATTTTAGACCACACGGTCAATGATTATGTCTAATAATTGGAGCATAAATGTGAATAATCTAAGAGAGTCCAAGATTTATAAAGGAGGTTAGCATCGTATGAACATACGAGTTAGTCATCATCTGTAGAATAGAACTAGGAGCTAGGTTTACCTTGTATTGATGATAAACATATAATTAATACAAACTCACAAAAATCTCTATAGCTAGGCTATACTCACAATATAACAATAGGAGTGGACTCGGGCTACCATAATGCTCAACCACCAGGTGCTCTGAGCTCTTGTCTTTCTTACCTTTTTGCTATTTAATGATGGATCCTCTCTTGTTCTTGGAGTAATTGCTTATCTTATGTAGATGAAGATTATTCTCTAGTAACTTTTTTAGAGAATCAATTGCCCCGTAAATGCTGGATTCTCTATATATATATATATATGATTGAGAGAAGACATGTGGCAGAGCTCTGTGCGCATGTTTGGGACCATGCCTTGATCATCATTAACTCTGACCTTACTTCTCCGTGAATTCTGGTGCATTAAATGCAGTTGGTATGTATTTAATGAATGTGAGGAACGTTCTGTGCCTTCTGCAGGGCAGATGGTAGTCACCCATGCTGTCTGTCAGAACGGTTAGACGAGGGAGCTCTAGAGCTCGTCTAAAGAGCTCTGAACTCTGAGACCCATAGTTTAGATTATGGAATCGATCCTTGAGGAGGTATCCAATTGCTGATGAGCTTCGCCTTCCCTGTTGTACTCGAATGGAGCTCCTCAGACCCCCTTTTTGCCACATCATGATGGGTTGTTGACGTGGATGGCCACGTGTAAGCCCGTGATAGAATGGATAAATTAAATCATTAATTTACACCATCAAAGGTATATGGGTGCCCAGGGGGTGTTGGTTTAGGATAAGGGAATTTAATAGCTTAGAGTATCTATAATCGTTGTGTAAAAATTAAGATGTAAATCCTATGCGTCAGCCAAAATGCTCCAGTGGTGCATTTTGTAAACTCTTATGCAAATTTTAAAAGAACCAATGAAATATCAACTGTGAAGCCCCGAATCCCGTTTCGAGATTTTCACTCCCGGGACCCGGTTAATCACGGATGCCGTACACGAAAACAGGTTTAAAATATAAAAATCACAACCCTTAAAAGTCTTTTTCTTGGATAAAACTTGATCCGTTTAAAAAATCTGTTTTATAAAATTTTGGCATGAGAAGTTTGTTTGAATAACAATCTGCCCTATAAAATTTGAAACCATTTTCATACAAACGAAAATTCCAATCACAAATCCTCTAACGAGGTCCCAATCCAAGTTAAAATGCTATACACCATTTTCAATAATTATACATATAATTATATTGAAATTCAATTATACAAACGATATTTGAAACTAGTAAAAGACAAGTCGTTTACGGACGACTATAAATGTCAAGGGTAATCAAATATCCTAAACTTCACAATTGTGACATCCCCCGAGAGGTACCTGCAAAACTGGTTTGAAAAATGGGAGTGAGCCAAACACGGGCTTAGTGAAAACTATATAGGTTGTATATATAAAAATATACGTTGTGGAAAGAATGCATGTGAGGTGTAGTAATGAAAGTAATTTTCTTTTTATAATAAAAATCATATTATGACATGCCTGCCAATGCTTTCCCATCCTCGAAATATCATAAGATATACGTCAATTAAAAATATAATTGAAAGCTAGCTAATAATATAAAATAATTATAATCCGATATGTACGGTAAAAGAAGTATCGTTCAGATACAAATAACCTCTAGTAAGAAATATATATAAGAGACCGTTGGCTAGTTTATACAGTGTGGCACCACAATCGTATCGTCTAAAAACATTGTGCTCTCGGTGATCATTTCAACAACTCATAACTAGTCAAGCATACTACCAGGTTTGCATTTTGTGGCCTTTCACTCACGTGGCAGCAGGGGCTCCCGTTCGTTTTCGTGCACGATTTTAAGTCTTTCACCCAGGGGCACTCAGTCCCAACTTACGCTCCCAACCTTTAGAGACCAAACTTGGGACCTACCATAGACTAGCGTAACTATGTATGTGTACAAATCAAATCACTCAAGTAACAAACCGACAAGCGAGTAATTGTGCCGGATAACTAATAATAAGGTTCATCTCGAACCCATCAACTAGCTAACAAGAATAGAAGTAATGAAAAGCTATATTTATTTCAAACATATACTTAATACAATCATACTTGTATAAAGTTCATACTTATCGCTTACAAAAGTATGAAATATCAGACATTCACATACTTGGTTCAAAGATATGTTCCACATATATATACATCTAGAATACAGGCATATACATATATATATATATACATCCAATCGTGTCCCTTCAGGACAAATCATAAATCACGTAGCCACTAAGGCTATACGCAACAAGGAAATCACCAAATAGTAAAATATGGTGTCAACACATCAAAGCTTATCTCATGTACTTATATAAATATAGAGCTTGTGAGTATATGTATTTATATATGCAGTCGACCAAATGATAGTATTGTTGTTATACTTAAACTAACTTCGCCAAGTTCGTTAACTATTGGCATGGTTAAGAATATTATCCGTGTGGGAAATTTCATACATTCACATCAAATAGGCTCCAAGCCAAGTATAACATATATATATATATATATATTATAAGCTCTAAGTTCAATACAAACTTTCCATATGATTAATGTACTTAGTTTACTCAAAATAAACTTAGAAATATGCCCAGCATAGTTACGGACTGGCAAGTATTTAGTAAATTTCATAAATACGAGGATGTTGGTCAAAGTACAATAACTATACCGCAAACACAAGTAATTATACTCAAACTATACTTTTAATACTATATATATATAACCTCATATATATATATATATATCAAAGTTACTACTCGCTATCGTACTCGCATAAGAGGGTCGCATACAAACCATGCTTAAATCTCATGTGTAATTGGGGCTTTAGGTATAAAAGTCATAAATAATGCAAATCAACCAAATAATTAGAACAAAATAGCCCGAATTCCCATGAACATGAAATTTTCGAAATTGTGTACCAAACCTCAAGTTTGGTTTGATTCAAAGCAATTTATGCGTAATATCTTGAAAAGAAGTTTGTATACTAGTGTTCCCATCTATTGAGGGTTAATCCCTCGAAAAATCGCGATGAAATCAAACCGGGTGAAGCAAACAGCAAGCTTCCCCCATTCACAGCCATGGAAGAAGGTGGAGAAGGTGGAGGTGACGATGAATAGTGCTCGGTGGTGGCGGAGAAGGAAGAGCTTAGGTTGATACCTCAAATCATGCGCAAAACCCCCTAAAATCACCTCTCATTTATCCCCAAATGAGCTCCTCGTGAATTGATGATGAAATGAGAAAGAAATGAAGAGAAACGTACATATATATATTACTGTTCTTATTTACAGATTACTGTTCATGCGCATGGGACTTATAGCGCTGAACTTTGAACGTCCATAACTTCTTGCTCGAAAGTCCGATTTAGGTGATCTTTATATCAACGGAAAGCTTATTCGAAGCTCTACAACTTCTTAGAAGGAAGATTTTTCAAATTATAGACGTATTATTCCTAAAATTGCGTTGAAGTCAGCGCGTTAATGTTACCGAATGAACCTCTGTTAGTGATTCGCCTATTTCGTGCTCAGTTTCGACCTAGTAGGGGCCTAATTTGCCTTCAATCAAAACATAAAAATTGTAGATTACCTAAAAATCCGACCTCTTCGTGAACGGAAACTCAATCTGACGAGGAACGAAGAAGTTAGGCTTCCTCCAAGTTAACCAAAAATTATGAAGTCGGGTAAACTGAAAACTTGCAATCTATATCCTGATTTTGACTCGAACTACCTGAAATGACTTATGGCTATTATAATATGCTTAAATATATCAATGTAACTCGTTGAAAGTCTTCGAGCCAATCAGATCGTTTTGGAGCAAAATATGGCTATCCGAAGTCCACTTCTGCCTTACACGCGACTTGCATCGGGATTTCGAGAAATAGAAATACAGGGTGTTACATCAATACATGTTAAATATTATTTTATGTAATGTTTCATATTTTTGTCTTAAAATTTTTAGTACATAATTTTATAATCACAATGTATCTAGTTTTATAACTCTTGATTAGTAGAATTCAATAATTTTTGTTAAAATCTATATTTGCAGTAAAAGAGTATTTTAGATATCTCCAATCGTTGTGTAAAAATTAAGGTGTAAATCTTATTTGTCAATTATTTTTTACACAAAATTTTAAAGTCTAAACAAAATGCTCCAATAGTACATTTTGTAAACTCTTGTGCAAATTTTGAAAGAACCAATAAGATATCTACCCGTGTTAAATATTATTTTATGTAATATTTCAAATTTTTATCTTAAAATTTTTAGTACATAATTCTATACTCACAATGTATCTTGTTTTTGTAACTCTTGATGATTAGATTTCAAATATATTTTTTTGTTAAAATCTATATTTTGTATTAAAAGTTATTACATTTTAATTTTTTATAAAATAATTGAGGAGAGAGAAAAATGATGTGGCAGTGTAAAATGATGGTGTATTTGAATTCATTTTACTTAAATCCCACTTTTACACTACAGTTGGAGCATTATTTTATTTTTTTTACAAAATATGTAAATTTGACACAAAACATAGTTTTAAAAAATATTTGTAAATGCTTTTAGGTTGTAAGATATTTTTTGTATGTAAAGTGTATGTAAACTAGAATGCATATATTATAATATGGTTATGACTATATTATAAAGTAGATAAACTATAAAAGAATATGTTGTAATGTGAAAAATGCAAATTGTTTTATCTCTCAACATGTCTTAACTGAAAGAGCAATTTTTTCATCGTAAACAAAAAATAATAAAAAAAAAAAACTAATTTTACTACACTACATTAATAAAGTAAATAGCAGAAGTAAGAGATCGAATCCACAGGAAATGAATGTTTAGAATTTATATTAATCTAATTTACTTATTACAATAAGAAAAATAAAATTACAAACTAATCTAATAAAAAAAATAAAAATAAAAAATAGTTTCTAAAATAAATGGACAAAATTTCAAATCCTCATTTGCTTCGAAATGCATCTGCTACAGAGAATCTTCCACATACTCAAAACGTAAAAATTTATTTCCTTGCTAACCTTCACAATACAACTTTAATGACAATAATATTTATTCTTCAAAAAACACAAACAACCTCACCGCTTAATATCGTACCACAAAAATTAAGATTCGAAATCTCATTATGATCTTCCATCCTAAAGATTGATTTGTTCTTCAAAAAACACAAACAACCTAAACGAGTATAAATTAAGAGTTTTTAAAACCCTCACCATGTTTCTCTCAATGAAATATACATCTGCTAAAATTGCAGACAATTTCTCAAAAAGAGTTGTATAATGGGAAGTTAGGAGTTTTGATTAAATTTGTTATTTGTTTATTTTTATTTTTTATGAATAATGATTTTATAAATAAGAGAAAATATAGAAGTTTAATAAATAAAATATTAAAAGTGGTTGAATAAGGATTATATTATAGAGGAGTAATGATCAAGAAATTAAATAGAGGCTACACATCTTAATTTTTGTTATTGTACATTGGCATTATGTTCGGGACTGTTTTCTACAAAGCAAACCTTCGAATTTGAGAAAACTCAAAACACAAAAGTTGTAAGTCTTCGAATCTTTTTTCCAACTATACAAAGAACGCAAAAATATGAGTTTTGAACTAAAGGATATGCTCAAAATATCGAACAGCTGCAAAATTTTCTCAAATACAATTCTTGTTTTGTAATAGCTTTGATTCGCTTCTTCTTAACTTCGATACTTTATTCACTAAATTCAATTATTTTTCGATATTTTTTCATTAACTCTATCATTATTACAATATACTAAAAATAAATAAACTAAATAATTTTTACTACCTAAAATGAGTAAACAAAGATAAATAAAAGGTATAAAATACGCACAAAATCGTGCACAATAAATACCCCCAACCTTAAACTTTGCTCATCCTCAACCAAATTAAATTAATACAAACTCTAAAGTAACTTTATTCCCCGGTAACGACACCAATTTGAAAGAGCAATTTTTTCGTCGCAAGAAAAGCACTAATTAAAAAAAAACTTATTTTACTACACTATATTAATAATGTAGATAGCCGAAGTAAGGGATTGAATCAACATGAATTTAATGTTTAGAATTTATATTAATCTAATTTACTTATTACAATTAGAAAAACAAAATTATAAACTAATCCAATAAAAAATTAAAAATAAAAACTAATTCCTAATATAAATGGACCAAATTTCAAATCCTCTTCTGCTTCAAATTGTATTTGCTACAGATAATCTTCCACAGACTTAAAACATTAAAATTTATTTCATTCCTAACCTTCACAATACAATTTCAATGACGATAATATCCAAAAACACAAATAACCTCACCACTTAATATCGTACCATGAAAATCAAAACTCGAACTCTCATTATGATCATCCATCTTAAAGATTTATTTGTTATTCCAAAAACACAAACAACCTAAATGAGGCTATATAATAGAAATTAGGAGTTTTCAGAACCCTCGCCATGTTTCTCTCAATGAAAAATGCATCTGTTAAAATTTCAGAAAATCTCTCAAAAATAGTTGCACAATGAGATTTGGGAGTTTTGGTTAAATTCAAGGAATTTTTTTTTTTATGAATAATAATTCTATAAATAAGAAAAGAAATATAGTTTAATGAGGAAATGATGGAAAGAGATTGAATAAGGATTATATTGTAGAGGAGTAAGGATCAAGAAATTAAATAGAGGCCACAAATTTTAATTTTTTTTTATTGTGTATTTACAGCAGGTTTGAGACTGTTTTCGGGAAAATAAACCTTCGAATTTGAGAAAACTCAAAGCACAAAAGTTGTAAGTCTTCGAATTTTATTTCCAACCATATAAAGAACTAAAAAATCTAAGTTATGAGTGAAAGATATGCTAAACATACCGAACTTGCTGTAAATTTTTCTCAAATATAATTCTTGTTTTGTGATTGCTTCGATTCGCTTCTTCTTGACTTCGATACTTTATTCACAAAATTCAATCTTTTTTCCATATTTTCTTCACTAATTTAATAACTATTATAATATACTAAAAAATAAATAAACTAAATAACTTTTACTACCTAAAACGAGTAAGCAAATATAAGTAAGAGGTATAAAATATGCACAAAATCGTGCACAACATTAACTAATTTGCCAAAAGCAAAAGACTGTAACTTAGCCCCCTTCTCCAATTTTTAGTTTCATTTTAATATAAAGTATTCAAATATTTAACTTGTAAGACTTATTTTATTTCTAGATATTGAAAAATAAGATTTGTTTAAAAATGTTTTCTACAAGAGAATTATGGAATAATATTTTTTTAAAGTAAGGGTATATAGTTGACCAAACTCCAAAAGGAGTGCAAAGTTAACTCTGCATTAGATTTTAAATTGTATTTTTTATGGAGTAATGCAATATTAAGTCTTCATTACATGGTTTTTAGCATAGTATTATAAATAAGTATTTAACAGACAATGCTTTAGAATAATCTTAACAAATTACATATTAAAAACCTATTTATTAATAAAATGGACATAATAATTTTTTCGGAGTCATGCAAAGTTAAGTTTGCACTATTTACTTTCTAAAACACTACTATGTATTTATGTTTATTTGACAGTGTTTTAATGTTTTATGAATGAAATATAAGAATATACATGTTAAAAAAAATATAAACATATCATGCAAAACAAATTTGCATTATTTTTTTTATTGCAAAATTAAGTTTGCGTAAAACATAATTTTGTGCATATTTTTTTTATAAGTTTGCTCCTTATTTATAATACATAATTAGAGATACTCCATTTCAATAATCGTTTAACTTAACTCCCTCTTTTAATAGGCTCTTAGCACCGTCAAAATCTTTCTTGAGCAGACTAAAATACCTCATCTTCAGCTTTATATCTACCTGCTTCTCTATCTAAAATACCTCTATTTCCACTTCACTGGTGCCAAATAATTAAATCTCGGCTAAAGCTTCAAAAATTTCAAAAGTGTAAACTGCGAATTTCATTTGGAGAATTTCAAAAAACCACATAACCTACTCCAATCAAGCTCCCATCAATGGTGTATACAATGGCTCCCCTAAACCCCAAAAACGCATTCATTAGTGGCCGGCAAAAATCCCCTAAAACGGTAATTGCACGCACACACATAAATATATACATAATGAATATCTCGATCTCTATATATATAAATATATCACCATTATTGCAACAAACTCCACTCTCTCACCCTCATTAAACCTAACATTCCCTTCCAAATCAAGGTAGACTCAACATAGACTCCACCACCACCACCACTCCACGCCACAACGAGCACGAATGGTCCTAGAAAATCGTAACTTTACATAGGACTCTCCCACCAGATTCTACCCCCAATCATATATTATCATCTCCTATAAGATTTAAGTCAATCATTGGAGCCCAATTTCATCGCACTTGAGTTATGGTTGGTTGCTGGTTCCACCATCTTCAATTTCAATGGTTTAGTGAGAGATAAAATGCTGGTGTTTTAGTGAGAGATAAAAATGCCGGTACTTTAGAGAAAGAAAAAAATCATCACACTTAAATCAATAATTTTACTAAGAAGATTAAGCTTTATATAGAGAGGAGAGAGAAAATCAAATTGGAGAAAAGATTTTTTAGGTTTTAGAGAGAGAAAGTAAAGTTAGGGGTTGTTTGTTTCAACCACTTAAATCTGAAAACTTAAAGTTTTCAGATTTAAGTAGTATCAAAGTTGTTTGTTTGGCTAAAAAAATAATTGACTTACCACTTAAATCTGAAAATTTACATCCAAAAAATTAATTGACAAGTTTGCCACTTAAATCTGAAAACTTAAAACACCCCATTACAAAATACCTATTTTACCCTCATTAAAGTCCTAATCATGTGATTTAAATACACTAATAAGGGCAAAATTGTCATATTAAAAAAATTATGTTTTCCGATGTATTATATTCAAACAAACAACATTTTTTCATATAAAGTTTTCAGAAGTAAACAAACAATTTTTTCAGTTTCAGTTTCAGTTTTCAGTTTCAGTTATCAGACGTTATATCAAACGCCACTTTAAGGTTTTATACATAATGAAAAAGATAAGGATAATTTAAGCAACTAAAAGTAAAAAGTAACAAAGTTAAGGTACCGTCTGATTTAAGGGGGTTAAGTTAAAAGGATTAATAAAATAAGGGGCAAATCTAATTATGTATTATAAATAAGGGACAACTAAAAAATTTTTTTGGGGTTATTTGGGTTATGGGGTCTATAATTTAGGCAATCTTGAGTTAGTGGTCCGTAGTTTGCATTTCTTGGGCTTTGGGGTCCAATTTTCACAGTTCTGTCAGTCAACACTCAAAAAGTAACTGTCAATGAAAATTGGTGTGCGAAATTCTAATTTTACCTTTGTCTTCATTCGTTTGACACAAGAAACAAATTAAAAAAATAAAATAAAAATGGGGTACTATTCTTTCTGCTTTCCTCTTCCACCTTCACTGTTCCCCCCCTTTTTCTCTCTAGAAAACCCATGTAAATTCATCGATTTGTGCATTCACTACAGGGAAATGGTTTAGTCTATTCGTTATATTTGCTCGGAGGTGGCTTTTGCCTGAGTAGCTAATATCACTATTTTCGTACTCAGCAGTCGTGTATATGGTTTATCCAGTGGCTGTGAAAAATATCGATGAATTGTATGTAGCTATTGTGTTGGGGTTTCCGATGGTGGATGAGCTATCGACTATGGTTGTGTTCTTATGATTCAATATATATATATATATATATATATATTCTTACTTATTTTGATCCGATGTGTCTCTGTTTTTTGATCAATAATTTCGATCTGACATTGATTCTTCACTGCCTTTTACTTCAATCGATTCAATTAATTTCTTGTATTTCTCTTATTTGCTTTGATTGATATATGATGATTTTTCAGATTCGAAGCTCAAATCTTAGGTATGGATTATTCACAATCACATCACAAATTTTAGGTATTTTCGACTTTTGAAATCACATTGCATTCCTGTAATGCTGAGAAATAGTTTGATGTTTTCAGATTTGATTTGAATTGAGTTAGTGAATCGAAGTTCCATTGGATTTGTAGTTGAGGCAAGGATTTGAGATTCGAAGCAGAGAGAATGGTACCCCATGTTTAATTTTAATTTCTTTTTTCTAATTTATTTCTTGTGCAAAACGAATGTAAAGCAAGGTTAAAATTGGAATTTCATGCACCAATTTTCATTAACCGTTACTTTTTGAGCTATGAATGACAAAACTGTGAAAATTGGACCCCAAAGCCCAAGAAATACAAACTATGGACCCCAAAACTCAAATAATCCATTTTTTTGTGTAAAATTAAGTTTATACTCGGTCAAAACTCTTATTTTAAAATATAATTGATAAATAATATATTATATTATATTAATAATGATATTTATACTCTTATTTAAAAAAAATGGTAAATGATTTGTAAAATGTACTTGCTGAAGTTTGTGATTTGCCCGACTTAAATTTTGGTAGCTTCCTAAACCTGGCAAAATAAAGCACGACACGATAACATGACATGACTCGATACGAAGTTATAAGTTAATGGGTGAACCCTTAATGAATTCGTGTCACTATTGGGTCCACCCATTTAACACGAATTGTTAATGAATCGTGTTCGGATTTACACACTAAATTCGTTAACACCCATTAGACTCGTTAACAAAATTGTAAATGTTAAATGTAAGTGGGGGCATGTATGTCATTGTATACAAAAAGAACCCCTAAAGATAAAAATATCTTACTTATCTCTCTATTATTCAACAACCACTCCCATCTTTTCACATTTCTAGCCTCCCTCTCTCTCTTTCTCTCTCTAAATTCCAAATTTCTCTTTTCCCTTCTATAACAAATCCACCAATGGCCACCATCTCTTCCATCCTGCTATCCACTCTCGAACTCTAAGGGAAAGGAGTTCATCATCACAGAGAAAGATTTTTATCTGTCTTCGTCTTCGTCTCTGTATTTTATGTTTTTTTTTTTTTAAAAAAAAATTCTTGACTTTGTTGTATTCAAATTTAGGCGAGAATTTGAAATACAAATAGAGTACTGGGTTAAACGAATTGTATTCGTGTTACTCGTTAATATAATGAACTGTGTACGAATTCTAAAAATACACCCATTAGCCTTTACGGATCGTGTTCATATTTACCTTATTTTTATTTTTACCCGTTAAGACTTGACACGAACACGATTTGATATGACCCGTTGACAGGTTTATAGCTTCCTTTCACTAAAGTTAATTCTAATAAAAAGAAAAAAAAAATCATGAATTATTTCACGTGCTTAGCGCGTGAGTTAACAAATAGCATGACCAGCTGACGTAAGCAATAAAGCCGGCGCACGCAGCAATGATTCCCACTCTCTTTTTGAAAACTTTGTCCCCGCCATTTATTAATTAATTAAGTGACAACTAAGAGAGAGAGAGTTAAAAACAAAAATCCCCAAACTTTTTCTTCCGATAAAAAACAAACCCTAATTTTCCCAAGAAGAAACAGAAGAAAGAAAGAAAAAAAAAATGCCGCGGGAAATAATCACACTACAAGTAGGACAATGCGGGAACCAGGTGGGATTAGAGTTCTGGAAGCAGCTCTGCCTCGAACACGGCATCAGCAAAGACGGCATTCTCGAAGATTTCGCCACTCAGGTTCAACGCTTTCCAACTTATACTTCAATGAGATGAAATGAAACTGAAAATGTATTGGTAAATGCTTGAGGTCTTTTTAAAACACTGACCTCCCTCATTTGGTTTATTAATCTGGTCATCTAATTATCATTACTCTTCGTTACTTGATTCCTTATTTTTCTGGCCAATAAACATAAATTTGAGTGGACTATAGGAAAACCTAAGTTCTAACTCTTAGGTTGAGTTTGATTGTAAACACGGGAAAAAAAGTTAGTGAGGAATTGATTTCTAGGCAATTGATTCTTTGAAGGTGTTTAATTGCCCTTACACTTTTGACCTAGAAAAATAATGTAGTTACCATCATTATGGTACCAATCAAAGTCCAAAAGCAGGATATGTAAAGATTGTGTGAATTAAGTAACTACTTTATCCTTGTGCAATATTTTCCATGGAATTCAATTTCTAGGCAATTGATTCTTTGAAGGTGTTTAATTGCTCTTACACTTTTGACCTAGAAAAATAATGTATTTACCATCATTATGGTACCAATCAAAGTCCAAAAGCAGGATATGTAAAGATTGTGTGAATTAAGTAACTACTTTATCCTTGTGCAATATTTTCCATGGAATTCAATTTCATTGGACCCCCACCCACCCCCAGCAATTTGAAAGCATAGCTGTTTGAGGAATTAAATGGCATGTATGGTCATACCACTGAATTTGTTTTCATATCAAATGCCAATAAGGTGGAGGTACTTTGTGCCTGCCATATTAGCAACTCTGCTAATGGAAAAATGTTCTGACTTTATTTGCTTAAGATTTCAAGGAACTTCTAAAACTCTTTAACTGTTACTGGACTGTCAGTTGTATGCGCTGCATGATATCATCAAATGTCAAACCATAGCCAAGTGATTAGATCATTGGCATATGCATACATATGTCTCCATTTAAACTTGTTTTGTATACTATAGCCAACTAATCCCTTCAAATGTTCCAATTATACATTTGTACAACATACTTTTCTTTTAAGTGGACGGGTCATTGAGTTCCTAAGAAGATTGAAGCATGGAGTGCTACGCCTTTGTATGTTTTTTAGTATGTTTGGAGAAAGCAAACTACAGAAATAGGAGCCCGCTTTGAGGGGGAGGAATTGTCCCCTCCAAATTTGACTCTTGATGTGTTTAGGCTTCTTCATTTTAGGGGAAATGAAGCCCTTGCAACTCCTCAATCCCATTTTTGGATTTTTTGGGGAGTCTGTTTTGGAAATATTAATGTGTGTCCCTGTATACTTTTGTCTTTTGGAGGTCCACTTTTTGTACATTGGTCGAATCAATGTTGCCTAATTTGTGGGACGCTTTCCTACGCGGTACTGGTACGGGGTACATTACCTAGCCCGGTACGTGGTGGGGTAGGCTTAGTTGGAACACTATTTCAAGGCGGCGATTCATTTAGGAACATGTACTTAGGTCATTTTCAATACAGAATAAATATTATAATAGAACCTTGATATTTTTGAAATAGTAACTATATTTATCTGTGTATATAAAACTGTACTACTCTTTTCATATGTTACAGTTGGCCTTTTGGGTCGCTAATGTACCCCATTTGGGGTCGCCACACCCAATTCGCAGTACGTAGGGGTGGTCCATGAATTAGGCAACACTGGGTCATATAGGGGGTTCTGCGACTTCCACCCAGCAATTGTGGGTCCTATTTGTATACTTGCCTTCAAAAAAAAATATGCAGCCTACTTTCACTAAAGAATTTTGTGACTTTCATCAACATCAAGAATTTCCCAGTCAACAAAATAACATGCGCTGTCATAGTACTGCATAGTAATTGTTTTCCCTGCAAACTTTTTTAATGGGGCACTTGCTCCACCCCACCACATATGGCTCCACCACCGATCGTACCACCTGATTCAATTGTAACTGATCTTAGTAATTGTGAAGAACTGCTATAAATTTTAATAACTCGCTTTTGAATTGTTGTAGGGAGGTGATAGGAAAGATGTGTTTTTCTATCAAGCTGATGATCAACACTATATACCACGAGCCTTGCTCATGGATTTGGAGCCCAGGGTTATCAACGGTATCCAGACTGGTGAATACAGAAATCTTTTCAATCATGAGAATTTATACATGTCAAAAGAAGGAGGAGGTGCAGGAAACATTTGGGCGAGTGGATATCATCAGGTTAATTCTTGCTCTATCTCTGGTCTATGTTTATTTTACATCCATTATCTATCAACTAACTAGTCATGGGATTACAGTTTCTATGCTTATGAGTATGGACAATGAAAATTGCAATCTCCCTTGCAGTTCAAGCCGATAAAAGTTACATTATTGTCCTGGTGCTTAATGATTCCCACATATATGTCTCATTTTTTGGAACGGCCACTATGTTTTGAGCAGGGTAAGAGTGTTGAGGAGGATTTAATGGACATGATTGATAGAGAAGCAGATGGAAGTGATAGTCTCGAGGGCTTTGTTCTGTGCCATTCAATTGCTGGTGGAACAGGCTCAGGTCTGGAGTTTTAACCATATCTTTTACAAAAGCTGAGAAGCTTCACCAAAATCTGGCCCATGTGATATTTCCCAATTTACAAGATACCAATTTACCTCGGCATAAATTTCAGGAATTCATATTGGCTTAAATTGAGAAACATTGATTTAGATATCGAATTTTAGAGAGGATGTAAAATGCTATCCCTTCGTGTGTGATGAGATTTACGGAATTTGGGTTATTGGCGTGTGCAATATGCATGAACATGTATTCCATTTTCAGCTTTGATGATCCTCATAGAATCTTTTGAAGGCTGAGGATTTTGTTACCGTAGCTCTACTATCATATAATGTCACTCTCTGCTTCCCTAATTGCGAGTCCACCCTTTTTTTTAAAGAATGTAATCAATGCACCAAAACTGACCATAGGAAAGAAGTTTTGTTCTTAACCATTGATTGTGATGAAATTAGTGCCTTCATTTGAAAGTCAAACATGGATTCTTAATTAGGGACGAGGGAGTATGTGGCAACTACTTTCATGTTAGAGAACATTTTGAGTACTTACTTATAGTTGCAATATATTGCAGGTATGGGTTCATATCTTCTGGAGACCTTGAATGATCGATACAGCAAAAAACTTGTTCAAACATATAGTGTATTTCCGAACCAGAACGAGACAAGTGATGTGGTGGTTCAGCCTTACAACTCCCTTTTGACGCTCAAGCGACTTACCCTCAATGCTGATTGTGTTGTTGTTCTTGATAATACTGCACTCAATAGAATTGCTGTGGAGCGCCTTCATATTCCGAATCCGTCTGTTTCTCAAACAAATTCTTTAGTATCTACCGTAATGTCAGCAAGCACAACCACATTGCGTTATCCGGGATACATGAACAATGACTTGGTTGGCCTTCTTGCTTCTTTGATCCCAACTCCAAGATGCCATTTTCTAATGACAGGATATACGCCACTCACAGTGGAGCGCCAGGTAAGTTATATGCTCTAGTAGGTAGAGCAATTTGATGCATTCCATTAGAATCTCTAAGGAACAGATACGTTTAGGGCCTTTTTTTTACTATGCCACTGGTTCTTAATGCTAAATTAGACTTAGACCCCTGTTTTTCATGATCATTAGACTTTGCCCCTTGCATGCGGACTTTTAGATTTGGTAAAAGTGGGGGGCAATGTCTAATTTTTATAAAGTAATCATTTGACTTTACGCCCCCCGTTTCTATTTAATTCTTGGAGATTCCCCGACCGGCAGGGAGCAAAGTGTAACAATTATGAAAACATGGGGGGTAACTGGGTAAGTCTAATTTCACATATAAAATTGTGTGTGTTGTGGTGTTTTTTTTCTTTTTTTTTTTTTTGGGGGGTTAGGGGGGGGGGGGGGGGGGGAGGGACTCTAAAACTTCATCACAGGACTCCGTTACAAAGCATTGAAAAAGTTTAGTAGTCTTGTAATGTCGAAATCCACTTACAAGTTCTATTATGTTTCTAAAGAGAATGGTATTTTTGGCTATAGTAACTGATATTGGTAATATGGGCTGCATTCATTATATGAAGTAAGCATCCATGCGTCTATGAAATGATTAAAGATGCAATCTAATGCAAATTTATGTTTTTGACAGGCTAATATGATTCGTAAAACTACTGTACTTGATGTGATGAGAAGACTTCTTCAGGCAAGAATTAGCGTTTCTTATAGTTTTACATTTTTTTGCGAAAGCATCGATGCGGTTTTTTTACAGTGGTATTTTTTTTTTAGTAGACAAAAAATATTATGGTTTCCTCTAATGCTCGAACCAAAGAAGCCAGTCAGGCGAAATACATATCAATATTGAACATCATTCAAGGAGAAGTTGATCCTACTCAGGTACTTATTGCATATTTACTGAATTTAGTTTTAGAAAGCTTCTATCCTACAAATTATCAGGCAATATTAAGCATATTTAATGAATTTACTGCTTGCTTGTTACCTTGATGCTGTACCTAAGGGTTTTTGTGAAACTTGGGCAACGTTCTTGAGGACAAATCTTTCATCATCTAAAGTTTCATTCTATGGCATTTTCAAAATCAGGTTCATGATAGTTTGCAGAGAATACGGGAAAGAAAACTTGTTAATTTTATTGAATGGGGCCCTGCGAGCATTCAGGTATGTCATATGACAGCATCTAGTTGTTATGTTCTCTTCATTTGTTTTATCTTATCAAATTCAAAGCTAACATTATCTCTCTTCCTTCTTATTGTTAGGTTGCTCTATCTAGAAAGTCTCCTTATGTTCAAACTGCCCACAGGGTGAGATTTTACTTCTATAATTTCCTTGTTTCCTTTTCCTTTGACATTATGTATACATGTCTACTACTCCCTCTGTCCCAAATTAAGAATCCACTATTCCATTTTGGGATGTCCTGAATTAAGAGTCCACTTTCCTTTTTAGAACATAATCAACGTACCAAAGTTTACGTAGGCAGCAAGTTTTGTTTCAAGCCAATGGTTTTGTGATGAGATAAGTGCATTCTTAAAAATGTGAAAGTCAACATGAAATCTTAAGTAGGGATGGAGGGAGGATAATGCAAAGCCAAGACGACTCACTTTGGATGTGCAGCCTCGTCATATTCTTATGTGAAGAATTGAATCTGTAACCTTTTGATAGAAATGCAATGATCTTAACGCTAAGCAACTATATCTCTTAAGAAAACTAGTTTACCTTGCACACTCAATTCTTGTGTGACTCTAAAATAAGTAATTTAAAAGAAAAACCTCAGTAGAATAGGGAGTGATTTAGTATTTAAGCACAATTATAATCTTGCTAGTAGTAATAGTTCAAATCATGTTGTAAGCATATACTTTTTTATTTTGAAAATGAAGATTGTAAGTGTAAAATTGGCAATTTGAAAAGTATGACAAAGCTTCACTAGTGGTTGAAATGCCTACTAGCTTTATATATAAATAAAGATAAAGATAAATGAATATGCACATTCATTGAGTGTGCCGGGAGTTCTAGTTACTAATTTATTGGGCCTATGGAAAAAAATATGAATGAGAACCTGTAACCCACTTTTTTTTTTTTTTCAGGTGAGTGGACTTATGCTAGCAAGTTATACGGGAATAAGACACCTATTCAGCAAGTGTTTGAGCCAGTATTCACTCCTAAGGAAGAGGCAAGCATTTCTTGACAAGTACAGGGGTTTCCCAATGTTTGATGTAAGTTAATTGCCTCCCTCCCTCACTACTCTCTCATCTGCGTTTATGTGATTAAAGCTCAATCATGCATACAAAATTGGTATTACGTATTACATGCTTGCTACCCCTTGTCTGGTTCGACTTCTTCTTATTTTTTTGTTTTTTAAAATAATGTGGAACACTTGCAGGACAATGATCTTTCGGAATTTGATGAATCTAGAGATGTAATTGAGAGTTTAGTTGATGAATATAAGGCCTGTGAGTCCCCTGATTACATCAAATGGGGAATGGAGGTATCCAATTTACTATAGATGTTAGATTTTTATGCGTGTGCGATTCAATAAATATACTAAAGAAAAAAAGTTTTAAAAGTAATTAGAAAAGTAATGGAACGTAATGTCTGAGAGCAATATTACTCTTGCTTTTAGCAAGGGTTGGAATCTCATTGTTTATGTTATAATATAATTTTTTTCTGTGAAATAAAAGCCATCAAAGGTAAAATTGGAAAATGAAAATGTGAGACAGCTTCAATAACCCCAAAATGTGGGTTCCAGCGTCATATAATAGTAGATATATGGCTTACTATTCCCATTTTCTTTCATATTTTGTTCCCCTTTGGCCTTCGCTAATGAGCCATTATTCAATTTTGCAGGATCCAGACCACGTGCTAACTGGAGAAGGAAATGCCACAGGAACAGTGGACCCTAATTTAGCAGTGTGAATGAACTATCCCTAGTATGTAATCTACTCCAATTTCACTCAAGCTATTTTGTTGCTTTCTCGTGTGATTTGATTTAATGTCCTGTAACATTATGTGATTTTTCTTTTTTTATTACTATTAACCCTTTTTTTTTGTAATTTTTAATTGCCATTGCCCTTACTATGTGATCACTTCAGCAAATGTGTATCCGCAAATTATTATTTAGTCCTTTTTGTATAATACTACGCCATTTTGTCTTTTTTTTTCCCTTTTAATCAGAAACGACTGTTTTTATGGATATTAATCATAAAAAGCAAGCACCAAAGTGTTGTTACAAAGGCAATAGAAGAAATTGTGGACCAGAGATACAACCAAGCAGCAACTAGAAAAACACCAGCTAATAGAAGCCCTATCATACAAAAATAAAGCAAATTAAAACAAACTCTGTCGCATCCTCCCACTGAATTATCAAAAGCAGAACTTCCCCCCAATTCTTAGAAATCTCCGAGATTGACAAGTTTCCTAACAAATTGGATGTGCTGGCCCAAAGATATGCAATCGTCTTGATTTTGCTCCACACCTCTCTTGTACGTTCGTGGTTGTTTTGTGCCGACCATATAGTTATCTTGAGTTATTTGAATGACGGCATTGGGTGTATTAAAAACCAAAATTCCAAGAAGGTAATTTTTTTTTTTCCAGTTACGTTGGGACTTGAAAAAGATAAATTCATCTTTGAGCCGAAAATCCGGAGTTAGACATGCAACTTTGAGAGAACAGCAAAGGGAAACAACGCAGAAGTAAGACATTTATGATAAGGGGGAGCTAGAAAGAGAAGACCAATAAAAAATTTGTTGCATTCGAACCCATTGTTTTCCTATGAATTTTCCTTGGTTATCCTCCTTCAAAACTGTGATGCCCTTAATTTTGTTAAGAGATTTTAACTTTCGGGATCCGGTTAATCACAGATGTTGTATGACAGCGGGTAAACAAAATAATGATCTCATATAACACCAATAGTGTAACCGACAAAGGAAATCTTGTATAATAACTTCTACAAGTAAATAAATCATTGATAAATGTTTCGTAAAGAAATCCCACCACTTGGACCCGTAAGAGCGAACAACAAGTTTAATATCAGGGGTTAATAATAATAAAATGAGGTCCAAGTGGGTTTTAGTGCAAATCAAGTGATTAGCCACAATTTCTTGTTGAATCAGGGGATTTAAAACTATTAGAACCATCAAGTTCAATATCTAAACAAAATCCCAATGTATACCCATAAATCTATTTAGACAAGCTAGGTTTTTGTATGATCACGTGGTGAAATCATAACAAAGCAATAATAAGTTGTAAAATAGGTTATAGTAGTAGATTCCCATTTTAATAAAGCTAATTTTTTTAGTTTGGAGGGTTGAATCAAGCCAAAATATGCTTAATCTCAAAATCCCTAAATTTGAAGCATTGTGCCCTGACAATGGTGGAAGAGGAGATGAAGATGGAAGTGATGGAGATGATGATTCTTAGCCTCAATCTTAGATCTCGGATGAAATCTCCCAAGAAACTCACAAATTAGTCCCTCACTCTCGCAACTCTAAATATCAAGGTGTGAAGAATGGGGCAAAATGGTTTGTTTTTGGGTTTAAAAATCAGGTCAAAATGGGTCTGTATTGATTTTTGTCCAAGTAAAGAGTATACTGGTTTGGTTTATCAATAATTTTTGATGAGTAAGATCGATCTTACTTTAGGGAAAGAGTACTATGTTTTGAATCTGCTCAAATTTCACTCTAGTAAGATCTTAGCAAAGCACTAAGTTAGCCTATTGCATTGACCTCCAAACCCCCTGAAATGGTGGAATCTCGTCTCGAGCCAAACACGAAATTTGTAGAGGAGAACGAGATAGAACTTTTGGCACTGGTGGGGACTCATTTTGATATCATATGAAGAAGTTATGGCTTCTCAAAAATGGTTAAAATTTTAAAAATCACGTTATGTCAAAACAGGCGATTATTGCCTCAATTTCAATTCGGACCTCCCGAATTTCGAAAGGATTGTTCTCGCAAACTTAGTTACACCATTATGGCATGTTTAAGGTGTTAAACCACACAAAATCAACCCAGATCATAATATGGTTAATCAAAATGACATTTATCAACTAAACGAAAATAATTAAACTAGGGGATATTACAAAAACATCAACAAAAAAGACTTTTAACACTTAATAAACAAAATCTTTCAACATAATAGGCTATAGAATAATATAAAGAGAGTGTAGTTTTCCTCAATGAAAGATAATGGTTTCAAAAGGATTCAATCCATCAAAGCTCAGTGCCGCTGCTGGTGCGAGTTTCAGCTCTGGAGCCTTACTCTTTCTTTTGATCATCTCAACCGTCGCTTTTGAGTCACCATCTTTCACTGTTCTAGTGTCAGCCTCGGCTCTGCTGTTATTTTTCTTCACTGTCTCAAATTGAGGTAGAGGAAAAGGCAATTCGTCCCCAAGGTAGTCAGCACATATCTCCACTCCTGCTATTGAATCGACATTGTCAAAGAAAGAAATTTTCACAGAAGGTTTGCTTAGATAAAGATATTATTGAAGACTGTAGCGGAAGAAAATTGTTGCTCAAGGTTATTAGGGGGTGGTACTGATGGTGCTTTTTTTATACCTAAAAACTAACACCAAATTCTATATGGAAAAGGAAGATAAGAATAGGAATTTAGAAAGTGTGTTAATTTGGTTTTGGATTAGGATTTGGAACTTCCTTAAACTTTTAACATTTGGAAGCATCTTGTTTTGGAAAGTACTCTCCCTCCATCAAGGAACCTCGATCTCTGCTTCCAAATCTCCCCTTATTCGGATTTCATCGGTTGATTATGTTCCAAAATAGAAGTTCCCTTTCATAATTAATAATGTATCAACTCATTCATTAGGTACTTGGAAAAGTAATGAAAATCAGTTTTGAAATTTGAAACATAAAACAATATATACACCATCCGTACCAGTAAGTAATTAAATACTGAAGTGTTATTTATTTCTTTGGCTGTAATTTAATTATAAATCTGAAATCTAAAGACTGAATCTGAAATTTGAATCTAAAAAAATTGTTTCTTTGTATAAAATTTTTTATAGCAGCCAAGATTCATAGCATGTATATAACTTTTGGTTTCTGTTACATCTCATACGTTCGGGATAGTTTTGTGGAGATCATGCAGAGTTATTTCTCTATGTAAACTTGAGTTTCTTTAAGAAATTGTGATAAAATCAAAAGTTAAAGTTCTTTATTCCTTGTATAAAATCTTTATATATTATATATGTCGAAAATTGTGATATTAGAGCATCTTATTTGAGTTGAATCCATGACCTCCTAGGCAAGGGCGGACCTAAATTAGATAGAGGGCTGAGTTAATGTAGGTTGAATATATTTTTTTGTTTTTTAACATGGTCTTTTTTTTGTTGCATAATCAAGTTTGGTGATTATTGGCAATCCCAACAAAGTAACATCAAACGCCCACTTTTGTTGCATTAGAACTCAAGGCAATTCCAAAAAAAAAAAAAAGTAACATAAACAGCGAAAGGAAATTACTTTCTACTTGGAACATCGAAGCAAAAATGAGTACTCTATAATACTTTAACACAATATAAACAAAATCTTGCGACACAGCCTGTACATAAAGAGTATGTGTAGTACGTTTTCCTCAATGAAAGACAAAAGTCTCAAAAGGATTCAATCCGTCAAAGCCTGGTGCCAGTTTCAGAGGTGCCATATTCTTCCTTTCGATCTCAACCTTTGGCATTGCTGAGTCACCAACTTTCACTGTTCTAGTGGTGTTGGCCTCGGCCTTGGTGATGTTCTTGGTCATTTTAACTTGAGGTAGAGGTAGAGGTAGAGGCAATTCGTCGCCAAAATAGTCGGCACAAATGACCGTTCCTGCAAACGAGCTTAAAATAGACATTCTTCGAAAACAGAAGGCTTTACTTAGATGATAAGAAATTATTATTGAAGGGCGGAAGAAAGTGTAACTAAAGATTACAAGGGAGAGCTTAAGTGAGGAAGCTGTAATTCTTGCTAAGAGGGTGCTGATGGTGCTTCTTTATATATACATAAATAAAACCAATACCAAATTCTATATGGAAAAAGGAAAAGTAGGAATTTGGTTAGTGTGTGTGTGTGTGTTTTGGCATTAGGATTTGGAACTTCCTTAAATTTCAAGGTTAGGGAGTTTCCTTTTTTTAGAAACTACCCTCCACCAAGGAACCTCTGTTTCCAAATCTTCTTATTCGAATTTCATCCCTTCGGACAAGTTCCCTTTCATAATATTTTTTATCATTAAATAGCTTAACTTCTGACACTTTTCTTTTTCTTATTTAAAATAGTGTGACCACCCCCGCACGTTGGCTTGATCTAGAATTTTGAATCTTGGGGGGGCGCAGAGTACAAGCCAAAATAAAAATTGACATAAGTAATTAACATAATAAGAAGATGAAAATATTGCTAAAAAAAAGATGAAAATTAGGTAACCGAGCAAATCCACAATTATCTTGTGTTGTTTTTTTGGTGGTGAATCACTTAATCTCATTGTTTGCAAGGTTAAAATTTGTATTTATATGGAGTATTTTTCTTTTTAAGAGAAAGACACACAAAAGTCCAAAAGGTTATGTAAAAAAAAAAGCTTGAAGGGATATAATACAGTGTAATATGTTTATACATAACAAACAATACTACTACTAAAAAAAAAATTAAAAACCTAGCGGGAGCCTAACCAACCCCCCCACCGTCCACGGCTCCGCACATGGTACCACATCACATGAAATTTCAACTAAAACTTATCGTGAATTGTGAAAAAAAAGAAAGAAAAGACGTATGTAAATCTCATATAAGCTTAAAAGTATTTATTATTTACCTCTTAATATAATAGTCTCATTTTGAATTCAACATTTTTTTAAAAAATATTAATTTCAATTTAATAGGTGGTCAATAATACACCTTATTTTTTATTGTTAAACTTGTTTTGCTAATTATATTTCAAAAATAAAGTGAGACTATCAATTTGAGCAATAAAAAAAATGAAACTATTAATTTGAAACAAAAATATATATATATATATATATATATTGTAATGTAATCTTGCTATTTCAATTTAAAAGTGACATCTTTACAAAGGTGGACGGAATTTTCCAAAGGAGCCAAAGCCAAATAAATGTTTTTTTGTGCGTTTAACATTAGGAAAATCCCTTTTATCAAATATATATATATATATATATATAATAATTATCAAAAAAAATAATAAACCTCTGGAACAACCCTCTTAACAAATTAAAAGCCATTCAGTTCTTACTTTCACATATAAGAAAAAAGATAAAATATGTAGATGATACATGGTTAATCATCTGTTAGTTGATTCAAGTTTAAGTGGACTATATATGAGCCTATTTTTATAAATGTGATGTTCTCCCTGAAACTATATATATATATATATATTGTTCAACTAAAGGCGCGCGTCAACTTTCTTACTAGACCAGTTTCAAGTATGAGGTCGTCCAATGAAGCTTAAATTTCCAATAAGGGGAACGCCCAGACATATATATACATATATATATATATATATCATTACAAAGATATATTAAAGAATTTATATTTAACTTTCACATTTTTTTTTTAATAAATATATTGATCGAAACATAACTAATGATTAAAAGTGAAAGTTTAATATTTTAAAATTGGATACATGGATTGTGTCCCAAGAAAAGAGTTAGCCTCTTAATTTGAAAGAAGCTAATCTCTTAATTTGTCCCATGTTAAGCCAAATCATAAGACTATTGCACTATATTTATATATTAAAAACAAATATAAAAGCTAAAACTCTTCAACCTATGAAAGCATGTGTGAAGATAGAAATCATCCCTTTCCATAGAAGACATCTAAGGGGCTGTTTGGATCACTCAATAACAGCCTATTCATTTTTCCTTTAATTGCGGAATCCACAGAAGGAAAAATATTTCTCGAGTAGCTTTTATAATTTTTCCTTGTTTGGTAGAAAGAAAAAACATAGGAAATGCTTGCATATACCACAACAAATTTTGTGGCAACTCTAGCAGTTGATAGCCAATTCCATGGACTGAATAAACTCCTAATGCAGTGAAAAAGAAAACCCGAAATTCTGTTTTTCTCAATCTTTTGCTCCATTTTAATCTCTTTGAGTTTCCAGGGAAAAACAGATTTCCCATCATGCAAACAGGCATTCAACTCTTCAATGACGTCAACTCTTTTCCCTTTCCCCGGGAATTGGTTTACCTTTTGTCTAAGAAACACTCTGCTTTCTTCCAAACGGGTAAATGCTGCATGTAATTCTCTCTGCTGGCGCAATTTGAGATTCTGTCGAAGATGAACAAGAAATAGTGAACGGGACCGTTTGGTTGTCATCCAATTTATAAATTGTGCCATTTAAAATTATTTGGTTTATGAATCATCTTATTCTAAGGGTGTGTTTGCTTTGTTGTTTGAATCTGAAATCTAATGTTTGAATATGAAGCTTGAATCTTAATTTGAAAATTTTGTTTGTTTATAATCCGAATGCAACATTTGAATATACTAACATAAGCTGTTTTGATCATACAAAATACTCAATTTAACAACAAAAGAAGAGCAATTTAAGAAATTTCACGCTCCATTCAGAAGTATAATCACATTACGAGGCAAGAACACCTCTGAATGGATTCAGAGTCAAAATAGCCTTTTAACTGTTATAAAACTTAACAAAACAACGTTTTACATGTCTGAAATCGATCTTATTGCATTAAGATTCAAAGCTAAGAAGTCCAATCAAAGCTAATACTAAATGTACGACTTCGTAAAGCAGTAGCAATTGTATAGAAAGAAAAGAATACTCAAAAAAGAAATTAAATTACCTGTAAAAAAATAAGCATGTTCTCAGCATCTTTCATTGAGTCTCGGATAGTAATCAAAATCTCACTTTCTTCAAATCTCAATGGGGTCTCTCCAATTTTACAATACCGATCATTCTCTGAACAAACTCTGCAGAAGCTGCTTGTACTCTCATTATATTTATATATTTCATCATTCACTCTATCAAACAAATAACATGCTCTCTGACTCAGAATTTGCAGGCTTTTATTCACCTCCATCACAATTTTAGTTTTTCAAAAGAATAAACAAATATCCACCAATGAAATACAAGAAATATAACAGTTTTCTTTCTTGTTCTCACTCATTCTATGCAAATTTATTTACTTATTTTGACAATTTTCCCAGACTTTTTCTTTTTCTTGGTTGTGAGAGAATCTGGAATAAGAGGTAGGCCTCCCCTGCTTTTTATGGTCTATATTTGCAGGAATAATTTTGTCATCTTTCTTTCTTTTTTTTTTCTTTTTTTTAAATCTCATTTCTTTTTTTTTATATGGGGAAGTGCTTTAAAAGGAAGTTTTGTCTGGAACTGGTTGAGGCTTTGCTGTTTTTGCCCCCACAATTTCACTTTTATCACATGTGTGTACTTGTGCGTGTGTATACAACGAGTTATGATGGAGCATGCATGTGGTGCATCATGTTATATATGGTCATGGCCTTATACATGGGTTGATGGTCCAACTGCCCAAGGGCAAAGGCCCATTGCGGGGGTGGGGGTGGGGGTGGGGTGGGCGGGGCATCATGGAAATGAAATGACATGCAACATGTGTATGCAACTATTTCATACACGTGTGTGTATATATATAATATGCAGGGCCGGCTTTAGAAATTCTAAGTCCCCAAGTAAAACTTAATATCGACGAAAATTAGGCATTATATCATTTTCTTTCCTTTCAACAAATTAAAACAATCTTAAAATTATATTATTTAATAATTTGAAGATAAAAAGCTCTAAAAAATATACACAATCAATTACAGAATTTAAAAAAAATAAATTAAGACAACAATTAACATAAGAATAATAGATAAAAAAATTTAGTTTGTAACAAAAATATGCAAAACTATCACATGCATCACGTGTACTATTTAAAAACCTATTCTTCTTACTTTTTGAAATGTAAAATTAGTAATTACATAACTACTATCAATAGTAACTAACACAATTTTTCAATAGATAACATAGTCAACCTACTTATTTATCTTTTGACATTGTTGATTGAAGATAAATTTTTATCAACTTCAACTTTGAAAAAAAATTCTCTGCAGTAACAACTGTCACCACGGTCATTAAAATTCTGTAAGCAGCCCAAGCATGCGGGAAACAAATATGCATATCTTTTATATACTCCAAGACTTCATTTGCTTTCATTATACCTTATGCTAAGATTTTCTTAGCAATTGTAGCTTTGAAAATAACTCGATCCCATCAATATCATTATCACTTCCATGTTTCAAAAAAGTTCCAAGGGTATTATAAGAACACATTAACTCCTTATATCTTAAAGTCTTTGGCTTACTTGAATTAAACAAAAATTTAAAAGTTTCTTCATATTTTTGAAATTGTTCAAATCTACTATTAAGTGAAGAAGATGAATTATCAACAACTAATAAGAAGTATGTAACTCTAAATGCATTTTTCACAGACTTTATTTACTCATCCATTGCTTTCTCATAAAAAAAATTCTTTTTATTATGAATACGTGTCTCACGAAACCAGGGTTTAATATTTAATTCAAGGGCAATCTTTTCAACTTCAATTTTGGCTTTTTCAAACTGTTCTTCTTTATATTCTTCAAAAAAAATAAAAAAAATGAGACCATTTAAGAGATTTATAGCCACATCCATATTCATGTCTCTTTGTTGAAGTACTTTGCTAACTTTGTTAACCTTATTTAATATCTCATACCAAATAATCATACCAACAAGAAAAATCAAAATTCAGTTCATATGAAAATATGGACTTGGCATCACTCACAGTGCTAACATCATTACTATGTTTCGTCGAGTGCTTCGATGCTTGTTTTATTTGTGATACTTGGAATTTGATTGCTCTAACACTAGCAATATGACTTTCCCAACGTGTATCCGACCATAACTTAAGAATGAGACTATTTCTATCAAGATCTTTAACATAGTGCTTGAAAACTTCTCATCGTTTTGTTAAACCTAAAATTATTTGTAGCCATAAAATGGTGGAAATAAATTAATAAAATAAATAGATTAATAAAGTAAATAAAAGAAATTAATAAAGTAAATTAATTGTACGTAAATTAATTAATAAAGTAAATAAAAAACATGGACAAATCTAAAAATAATTTATAAATTCAATGTATCTCGCCAAAAAAATCACAAATGGCGAGATTAAGAGAATGACAACCGCCTGAAGTGTAAAATGCCCTAGGATATTCTCGTAAGGCTCTAGCTTGTACACCATTGTTGTCTCATTTCATGTTTGAACCATTATCTTAACCTTGTCCTCTCACGTTATTAAAATCAAATTCATGAGACTCAAGCAAACTTTTAAATTCATGAAAAATGGTTTCTCCAATTGTCTCAACCACTATCACAAATGTAATAAAAAAAACTCTTCCACTCCTATAGGACTTATAGAAATATCTACACATCTTATTACAAGTAACATTTGCTCCTCATGACTAATATCCGAAGTGAAACCAATGATAGTAGAAAAATACTTTGCATTTTTTACAATTTGAAGAATTTTATTTTTTACTTCATTTGCTAACAATTTGTATCGTCTCATTTTGAATATTATGGCCAAGATAATGGTTTCGAATCTCTTTCTTCCATATACACCTAAGGTGTTCTTGCATTATTGGATCAAACTCCGTAATCATATTAATAATCTTTAGAAAGTTTTCATTTTTCTTGTCATTGATATTCTCATTATCTCCACAAAAAGCTAAGTTACAACTACCAAGAGTTTTGACAACAACCATAATTCTCTTCAAAACATATCTTCAATGATCATTAATTCTCTTTATCAATAGTTTTTTCTTGAGAAGCATTAATATTCTTTTTAGTCTTACTTCTGCTTCCCTCCAAGTTATCATGCTACGGATATGCTCATTGCTTTTTTGATACTCCATAAGTCTACAATATATATTATTCCAATCATTATACCCTTGAGCTGCAGGAGTTAAATGACTTGACACCCCCTTTTTTAAATAATACACAACAAAAACAAAATATCTTATTCTCCGATGGTGAATAAATTAACCATGGCCTATCATATTTTTCTCATTTTGCCATGCACCAAGTACAAAATTTATCACCAAACCTTTGTTTTTTATCAACCGAATATATAAGATCACTTTTTATTTTACAGGACTTCTCTCAACTAACAAGCCCATTTTTTTTAAGAAATATGTGCTTTCTAATTTCTTGGGTCATATAAATCATATACATTAACATTTTAATTTATATTCCCATTATCACCATCAGCATTTGCATTCTCATTCCCATTTTCCTATTTTCACCATCAACTTTTGCATTCTCATTCCCATTTTCACCATTAACATTTGCATTCTCATTCCCATTTTCACCATTAACATTTGCATTCTCATCATTTACATTCTCATTTTCACTATTTACATTCTCATTCACATTTTCACCATCAGCATTTGCATTCTCATATAAAGTATTTATATATTCATCATTCACATTCACATTTACTTTATCTTAATTTGAAATTGAGGGAGTAGTTTTTTTTTTTACATACTTGTCGATAGAACTTGCAATAAATTATATGACTAACTCTCTTTTTTTTCTGAATTTTTCTATTTTAACTTACAGAGTCTTATATCCGCTTATACATCATTGTTAGAGTTAGAAAAAAAAATTACAACAACCAACACATAAGCAAGACTAGTACAATATACAAATAATCAACAAGATAACAACTTATCAATATTTCAAGAAATATACTTCATATCATGCTATTAATCAATAAATATGCAAGAAATATACTCCATAAGTTCACAACTAATTAAAAATTTGGGTTTAAGATTTAAGAAGTAATTAACCTTGGTGTGTAAGTGTGGTCGTGTGGTGTGGGATGCCGGACGAAGGTGAGAACGGAACGACGTGGAGGTGGAGGTGGAGTCGACAAGCCATG
Organism: Lonicera japonica; assembly: GCA_021464415.1. Lineage (NCBI taxonomy): Eukaryota > Viridiplantae > Streptophyta > Magnoliopsida > Dipsacales > Caprifoliaceae > Lonicera > Lonicera japonica. The sequence goes on from CM038471.1 coordinate 68,752,760, forward strand.
GTCACTAACTCGTTAAACGAAGGTGTGAGGATGGAGGTGGAGCCGTGGAGGGGGAGGGGGAGGGAAAACCCGGAAAAGAAGAATAAAATTAAAAGGGAAGAGAGAGAACTTGAGAGTGAGCATTTCACATTTTCACTCTTTCTCACTTTTATTTAATGTGTAAGTTTCATTTTTTAAAGAGTTCCTAAGCTTTTATTTCTTACAATTAGATACCCTTAGTTATTAATTTTTATACATAAGTCCTTAATGTTTTATTTTTTTTGGTGTCTTATGTCAAAGTAGGCCCTAGGCAAATGCCTAGTTTGCCTCCCCACTATAGCCAGCTCTAATAATATGATTCTATCATGTGCTAAATATTTTTAATGAACATGCCATGTCTCATTATGATAAAAATGTTTTGAACTTGCCATGGCCCTCTGACCTCTACCTATAATTACAAGTAATTAAATATTTTTAATCAAGTGAGGGGAGGTTATTTCAATTTAAAATTAGGGTACGTTTCAAAATTCAACAAGCAATGTAGATATTTTAAGACTCAACCAACGCTTACAATAATTTTTACAAATTATTCATTAAGCAATACTAATAACAGGAGAATTCAAACATGAACCTGACAATCAGACTATTCAAATCGACCAGTCCCCTTCGGCCACTGTTATTCAGTGGATCCGCTATCTCCCACTATCCATGAAGAAATGAGGAGATTAACAGCCGTTTATTGGTTCTGGCCTCTGGGCCTTCTGGCCCTAGCTTATGCAAGCGGGCGGGTCCCCTGAAAGGAATTTGTCCATCCCTAGCTACTTAAAGATGAGACTCAAAAACAGAGAGATTCAAACTTAAACATGCAATTAGTTGATTGACCAAGTGTAAGTAGTGTAGTGCTTGAAAATTTTGACAATAAATTAAAAGTGGTATTATTGTTAAAATAATTATTTATATTGTTAAAGTAATATACAAATTTAAAAGCATGTAATATAATTTTTTTAAAGCATTAATATACGTACTCTAACAAAAAAAAATATTTAACAATATAGCTACTTTAAATTAAATTAATAGAATTTGAGATGCATTTATTTGGAGGTTTAGACCCCACAGGTACTAAGTAGTATCGGTGATCAATTAAGTACATAGATCTCTCATCACAATTTATTGTATCAAAAATCTTTCTTGGTTGGTGAGATCGATTGTACTCCTATATATATATATTGGTCCTACTTACTTGTATCTGATCTGTTTGCCACATTTCTTTGCAAGTTGATGACTAAGTTGTTTTACTTTGAGTTGTTTGCTTTTACACCGCGCGCGCTATTGCATTGCGGCAAATTATAATAATTCTCTTAAATATTTTGATTAAGAGAGAATCTCAAAAAGGTTAGTAGGTGGAATTTTATTTTAAAATGCAATAACCTCCAAGAAATTATCAAAGTTAATCAATATTGTTTCAAATGAGTCTAATTAAGTTTGGTTATCACAATTAACCTTCACTCAAAAGAAAGTTACTGCATGTAACCTATTAACTAATCAAAAACTAAGGTTACACTAACCTTCTTTAGATGATCGAGGGTCAAGATCGACTTGTTCCAAGCTTGATCGACTACGTACCTATTAGTTACACCAACAATAGCGGACCTTCTATCTTAATAAATGTTATTAATTGTCAAATGGGTGATTAGTGCAAAACATGAGATTATCTAAAAATGTACCTTCTACTTCACTTCATACATAGCTCATTCTTTTTTACAAAAGTAAAAGTTGGCTAAACATTTTGAACTTTACATTTATTTGCTTTGATAAGGTTAATGATGATCGAACTAATTCTAAAATAGACATCTATAAACATAACTAGAATAGACAAGAGAAGAAAAATGTGATGCTTTACTTCTCTCTGACTGATTTCATAGCAAATCTTTGGAACAAAAACATACTTATTGTCTCTTTTCAATTTTAGATTAGGCCCCAATAACTTTGTAAAGTGGAACCATACCTCCTCCCTTTGTAATAGTTTCACATTTTATGCATCAAAGCATCTTACCGCACATTTTTTCTCCAACATTTTAATGCCTTTATTAAATAAAAAAAATATATGAGGAACATCCAAACTAATTTCAAAAAATCACAACAAATTGAAAATGTCTAGCCAAATTTTGTGCCATCGAGTCGGTGCTTATTATTGTTATTATTAATAGATTCTTAATTAAATATCTACCTTTCAAACAAAATTAAAAGAGAAATTAATAGGTACTTTTAAGAAATAACAGTAAACACGTACAACACATGATACACTTTAGGTGTTTATATTATGCAGTGAAAATATGACGTGTACTCTTGCTATATATATTTATATTGGTCCCCATATGTGGGTCCTGCATGTGTGCCGCATATTGAGACTTGCAATTGCAATGTGGGATCTGTCTACAAACACATTAATGAAAAAGGTCTGCATGCATATGCATGCTTAATTACCATCTTACAATTCTTAACAAGAGATTAAAAAACTACGATAAAATAGATTGGCCGGTAAGAGTGATTTTAAAATAATATCCATGTTAAGAACATTTTACTTTTACCCTAAATATATACTATTTATTTCAACGCGACATTTTTCAAATATTTTTTATATATATAATTTTTGCAGATAGTGATTGTTAGTTCTTATTGTCACTTACAACAATAATTATCGAAGCTCCGATCACCTCATGACAATTCAATAATAACATTTTTAACAATTGAACCAATATATTTTTTATTTATGTTTTATTGTTTCGATTTTAAAATTAGAGAAAAGATTCTACATATGAGGTGTCTAGTTATATATAATTATCTAAATCCCCATACATTGAGATTTTGTCGGATCACCTTTTTTGATCTAGTCCCGCACTCCAACGATTCACTCCTTCACTTTTGCTTTGTGAAGAATTAAGGTTGGTATACATCCAAAATAAGTTGTTTAGCTATATATATAAGAAGGATTCATAATGATCGAGCAGAGGAAATTAAGCCCTTTTTTTTTTTCTTTTCTTTCTAAAAAGAGGATCGATAGTAGTGTTTCAACACTTCCCCCTAGTGGGATTCGAGCTCAACCCCTTGTTTATTCATAAAATTTAATGCGCATTTAGAAGTGCAAAAATAAATACGTATTACATTTTTCTTAATTTTCTTTCAACATCTATACTAAACAATAAATATTACATCTCAATAATTCGCCATTCTTCCCAATATCTTTTAGATATTGGAATATATATATGTATCAAATCAATATTGAGATTGATCCAAAAGTCATGCCTAAATTCACTCGTGAAATGCAACCATAAAATCCCAAATTACTCATGTGCATTTCAATCTATTTAAGCTATAAATGCTATACTAAAAATTGAAAAAGGGACCACAAACACAAAGTAAAGAAGTTTCCACATCACCCCATAATTTTAAATCAAAAATTCAAACATAAAAATCACAAAACTTGGATCCCACCAAATCAAATTCTTTTTCACTTAAATATTTCCACACTTAAGGTCCCTCGATCACTTTACACACTTACGAAATACCCCCAAAAAATGGTTAATTTAAATAAAAACTCCATATATGCACCCAAATTTCCTTCTAATCACAAATTCCCCCCACAAATTTCTCTCCAAACAAACTCAAAATCCCCCCAAAAACCTCACCTATTTCAAAATCAAAACCTCAACTTCTCAAAGGATTATCATCAAAGAAATCATCCAATTCCAACCAACAAGACCTCAAATTCTCATCAAATTCCAAGGAAATGTCTCCAAAATCTCCTTCCACAACAGTCTCGGGTATACTCTTATCTTCGTAAATTACCGGAGATGGAGATCGAAAATCAAAAAATTCATTCAAAAAATCCGAATCCAAGGGCAAACCATCATCCACATCAATCTTTCCTCCTTCGTTGCTGCATTGCTCTTTATCTTTATCCTTTTTAAAATTAAAGTTGAGAACAGAGGTAGGTGAACAGAGATCCGGTAACTCCTTGCTGGAATCACATTCGGAAATAGTGATCTCCGGCGAAGATACTCTCGTCGGAGGTTTAATGAAATTTGTGATCGCATCCGGTCCACGTATTAGAATCGCGGCCCTATCGTACACAATCGCCGCCTCTTCTGCCGTATCGAACGTGCCTAACCAAACCCTAGCCTTCTGAGCAGGATCTCGGATCTCCGCGGCCCATTTTCCCCACGGGCGCTGCCTAACTCCACGTAACTTGTTCCCGGGTGCCGCACACTGCCTAAAACCAAGTTTCTCCGGCGAGCTCTGTTTCGCTCTCTGCTTTTTCCTCTTGACAAGTCCTCTTTTATTTTCAACGGCGGTGGTTTCGATTCGGATCTCATTGACGTACATCACCGGAGTTTGTTCGTCATCATCACTGGAGGAATCGGTGGCGTCATTGTCTCTGACATAAATCTTAACAACTCGTTGAGTTTTAGTGTTTTTGTTGGATTTTGTGGGTGGCGGTGGAAGAAGTTTCCGGTGAACCTTTTGCTTGATGAGATATGGAGCGTTTGGGTTCATTTTTTGAGGCGTTATTTGAATGAATGATTTATTTATTTTTACATGGAAAATGAGGGAAGTGTGAGAGTAGTGCAGTTAATTACTTGCTGCTTTGCTTTTAAAATGAAAGGAGTTAAAGAAGAGATTTGAGAGTTACTGTAGAAAAAATTGAAACTAAAAGCGAGTTTAAGATAATAGATGAAGAATTGAAAACCCTAATAAACACAAGAAGAAAGAAGAAAGAAGGAAAAGGAAGGAAGGAGAAGAAGAAGAAATTCAGAAAATATTTTATATTAAAGCTGATAGAGTGTGGCGCTCTCTCTCTCTCTCTCTGTGGGAAGTTTTGTGAGTATCTAAGAATAAGGAGAATTCTTAGAATCAATCACGTTTTTATAGGAGAAGAAGAATCTGTTGTTGTTTCAGTCAATATATACAATATTTCCTTTTCTTTTTTTTTTTTTTTTCCTTTAACAAAATATAAATTTATATTTTTTTTTCCTCACAACAAAATATAAATTTATAATAAAATACAAGAACACTGGTTTTTAAAAATATACTATTTGATTAAGGGTATACAGTTTCACGGACATGTCAGTGAGTCAGTTTGACTAATGAAATTGATCAATATACTATATTAAAATATATTATTTATTTTTCAGGTATTTTTTTTAGTGTAATGTAATTATTTCTATGTACACACGCTTGATAATGTTTACTTGTCAACCAAGTATTCAACTTTTTTATGTGTTTTTTAGCTAAATAATTGCTACGTTAAAACTATTTTAATTCTACTCATAGCTCTTGTACACCTAATTTCGTAAAATACTTTTTTATTTTTTTTTACTTTTTCAAACAATTATTCTATAAATTCTTGTTGGAGTGATCACCAACATAACCAAAAAAAATAAATTTAGTGAGTCATCTAACAAAGTATTATGAGTTAATGTTTGTTAAAACAACTTGGTTGTTACCTTTCAAGAGTCAATCATATACGTGCTTAAAATGATTGTATTTCAATTTTACATCTTGTTTAATCCCACTATTATTATTTTTTATGAATATTAGCGGTGCCAAATATACATTATATCTTGTATTTTTTAAATATACTATATATACATTTACTATAAATTTTCAATTAAGTGGGGCAATTCTTGTATATTTGACCGCGCCCTTGGCCCTTGGGAGTGACTTAATCATCAAAGAGACGCATTAATTTTTTATTTTATTTTTGAAGAAAACTTTGTGTTATAGTAGACTCTTTGGTTGCTAGAACTTCACCATCGATCTGTCAACTAAATTAATGGGCGTCATATTTAACTATGGGAATTGTCAAAATGTAATTGTTTCTCTTTTATAATTAGATACCTTGCTCCCCAAGAAGTTGTAGAGGAAAACTAACTTGTTTGATTAACACAAACCAAATTTGGTAAATATCTTTTAGTTAGTAGACTTTTATTTTATTTTTTTGGGAAAAAAAAAAAGAAAAAAGGAAAGAGAAAATGGGGGTTAGGGATATGGGCCGCATATATCTGACGAAGAATAGGTTGGAATTGAAAGCTTGGGGTCCAAGAAAAAAACTGCAAAAATTGCTCACATTTATTATCATCGTGTCGTACGAAAGAAAAACAAGTCTCAGTTTGGCTGTCTTCTTCACGTGACCTCCTCTCAATTCAACTCCCTACAAAAAAAAAATCAATATTTTTTTTTATACAATCAATAAATAAATATAGATGTTGTTCGACTACAAGAAGGGGAAAAAAAAAACCGGAATTCTTGTTGTTCAAACCATCATCTCTACAATTTCTAAGCATAGTTACTTCTCTTAAACTAAGACAAAACGTAACTATTTTCTTATTTATTTGTTATTGACTTCTTTTCACTATAAAAAGGAGAAAATTTTATTTTCTGAAAACAGATTTTACTTAAGACAAAAGATGCAGTGAGTCCAACATGTATATTAAGAGCATTCCAAAGATTTCAAACGCAAAAAGTATTGTATATCAAGTAAGTTGGTCATATAGAGATGGATTAATATATATCAACTCAAAATGTAGACATAAATGTGACAATAATGCTAAAAGTAATTTCTTATTTTGGCAAAAATACACTACATGGACATAAAGTACCTACAGTACATGATGCACTGTCGGTTGTACCAGATTGATTTTGAAATTTTTTTTTTTTTAGCACGAGACATGTTTTTACCCAATGTCATGCTTTCATTTAATGGCCGGTTTCGTACATGTATTGTTTAGCCATTTTCTTCATTCGCCCATAGCAAGATTTTCATGTGAATAGACAGGTTCTATGTTAAATAAGTTGACTTAAACATTTTCCCCTTATGAACAGTCTATACAGTTAAAGATTTATCCATTCAAACACTAGCTAAAAAATCACAAAAACAAACAGTTGTAAACTTAAAACAGAGATAAAATAACAAATTTCAAGTGTATCATAGCATAAAGTCAACCATGAGCTTCACCTTGGCTCTTGTGAAACTGCAAATATTAAGTTCAATTCTACATTTGTCCATCACGTTCACACACTTGACTTCTTCACAGATTAAAAAGAACTAACAAGCTAGCACAACCATTACTTAGCCCATTGCATACTTCTGAGTCCAGCTCCTGGCAGTAGTTTCGTACTTGGACCTATCTGTCTTGTACATATGAGCAATCTCCGGCACCAATGGATCATCCGGGTTTGGATCCGTTAAGAGCGAGCAGATAGACAGCAAAACCTGAAATTAACAAGATACGTGAAGAAGAAAAAACCCACATCAATTAAACAATATTCAATAAACTAGTGCCATTTTATTTAGAGCGGTAAGATGTAGAAGCATATATGCTAGAGGGTATCATGGCCGTTACGAATTACTTGTTAATATCCCCCATCGCGATTGTCTTATAGGGGAAGTAAGTGTAAACAAATAAAATGAGTGTAAATTCCCCTTTGTTTTATTGGGGAAAGCCTTTCCTATTAGATTAAGTGTGATCTCCCTTCCTCTAATGAGCCACATTAATAGTGTAAGACGGAAATCCTTTGCTTATATCGGGGTTCAATGAACCTAAATAACAACTTGGGCTAGCCATTTTGCGCGAAAAAGCGAGGTTGTTACACTTCCTCTTTAATTAAGAGACTCATTTCGACTTTTATACTTCAAGAAAATACTGGTTTCATATTAAGCAATGATAAAAAATACAGCTTATTTGCGTTACTAAGATTTGGTACATTGGTGATGTCATTGGTCATGTCCCAAAACGGAAATGAGACTAATTTCAAACACCCCCATAAAGAAATTGGGACTCTTAGTTTGAGAGGGGGAACAGGGCGGGTGGAGAGAATTAAGGAAGACCTCCCCCAGGCGGGGGAGAGTATTAAGGAAGACCTTAAACCCGATGCTCATAAATTTTTGGCATATAAATGCATTTCAAATTATGCAATACCAAGGAGAACGGAGTTTTCTATTGCTTTCTTTATGGGATAATTACAATCAACTCCCTAAGCTTTGGTTTATTTCATTGTTTCGGATCTTACAGTTACCTTGCCTGAGTTTTGGGATTATTTACAATCACCTCCAGACTTTTTGGTATATGAAATTTGACTTCCTATGCGTTTTCAAAATCTTCTGTTCAACTTCTGAACTATTCGTCTTAACCAGTGCACATAGAAAGTATCTTATATGCCAAGATTGACCCCCCTTTTTTGGGTCCTACTGAGGGCAGGTATCAAACATATCATGGCCCCTTTTGGCCGTACCATTAGTATCCGAGTTGGCAGACCTTCGAACAAGGCTAAACACGCAATACCACAACTTCCTTCTGAGATAAATACACTTGTTGAGATTGACCCTTGTGTATTAGAATTTCAAAAGTTACTTCAAAATGGAACTGAAACTGGAAAACATAATCATAGGAAGTCATGGTAATTTTCCCAAACACAGGAGGTTAGGGTAATAAATTCAAAACTCAGGGGAGGTCATTGTTACTAAAGTGTGTGCCAAGCCTGGGCCAAATTTATTTTTTTATTCAGGGCTGTAATAATATGTTTAGTTTTCAATTCTAGTCCAGTCAAGCCTAACTTAATATAGATATTAGCCCAGCATTCTGAAAAACCCTGGGTCTGCCCTTGCTTTACTCCCTTTTCTTTTGTATCAGAATCAAAGACAGAGGAGTTGAGGTTCACAATGCAATCTGCCTATGCATGGAAGCCCTCTAGGTTACACAAAATAATCTGATTTGATGCAAAAGGCCACTACTCGGTTGATTGGTTACTCGTTTAAGTGTTTAACAACATTGAGCAAACAAGAAACAAAGTACTCGAAACTATCAATATGTGATTTGTGGGCAATGGCTTGGATTATAATTATTTGTAAATGCAAAACCTACTCGTATATCCTAAACTAGCTCTAATGCCTAAAAGAGAAATAATAACCTTGGAAATAGTTAGGGCAGGGCTCCACTGCTCTTTCAATATGTCAAGGCAAATGCTGCCATTACTGTTTATATTAGGATGAAAAACCTTTGTCCTGAATGCAACCTGCAAAATCCAACCACAGACAACTTGCATAAATGTTCAATTCTGAATCATTGATGGACAAAAAGAGTCTTCAGAGATTACAACCGTGAAACATAGACACTTGCATTCCTGCAATAAGGGCATCTCTAGTGGTAGCGATAATTTTGTCTAAATCATTTACATGAAGTAGGTTATACTGGTTCACCTAATGCTCCAACGGTCCCTTTCCAAGTGATAGTTTAGATGTGAATTTCAAACGTATACAACTTAGACGGAAAAACCTGGGACTTTAACAAGTATAATTTCTTTCTCATTTCTTTTACATAATTTGATATTCATCAGGGATTTTCTGTTATACACCTTGACAAGTATTTTTTATATATGGCAATTTAATAAAATCAGAAATTTGATTGAAAGTAATTTTCGTCCAAGGCCTGGTAGCAGGTTAAATATCAAAGAACTAAGGCATCACACTCATGATGGAGGCCTAAACATGCACCCTGAGTCAAGGATGCAACTTAAGAGTCCATTGCATGGTATTTAAAACAATAATATTCCAAACATAGAACTTCATAAAATTAAATGAATTGGGTAAATAGTACTCCGAGAAACAAATGAGATCTTGAAGCAACATCAACAGCAAACTATAAATTGGAAAGCATGTCATACCTTAGGTGGTTTAAAAGGATAATCAGGAGGAAAATGGATGGTAACCAAAAAGACACCGCCGGTGTAAGGACTATCCGGGGGACCCATTATTGTCGCTTGCCAGTGAAACATATCTTCAGCAACAGGTCCTGTTTAAATGCCAAAGTGAAGGATCATGCAGCTATGTATCGCCCAACAGAATAAAGAATGGTATGTACCATATTTGTCAAATAGTGAATCTTATCTTGAATAGGAAGGTGATGTTTGGTTGATGTTTTGAATTGAGTTTTTAGAATATGATGTTTGGTAGAATTTGGAAGTATGTTGAAAAGTGAATTTGGTTTTTGTTTGAGTTTTTTTCAACCAACTAAAAATCTCATAAAAAAATTTCAAAAAATAGTCACAATATATCTTATTTTATAGATCTCGACGAGTAGGTTTCAAATATATATTGTTTATCTAATTTTGATTTTTGGATTTAAAGTTATGATGTTTTAAAAGTTTTTTTAGAGAAAGAAAGTAAAGTGGAATAAATTTTGAGAAGTGTAAAAGTATAGTTGATTGTAAGTTGAGTTTTTAAAATTTGGAAAAAAAAATCCACCAAACGGGGGCGAAATGACTAAATTGTGAATCAAATAGCAAGATTCGATACCAAATAAAAGAAACAATATTTAACGTATAAAAGAAAATTAGAAATCCAATATGAGAAGGAATTGATCTCGTATAAAAAGTTAACCCCAAAGAAGGGTATTCACAAATTAATGAGAGGCGTTACAATTACCCACGCATGCAAAAATATGAAATGGAGAAACAATTGTACAACTTGTTAGACATAGTCACATAGGTACGAAGATAAACCTTGCATGCACTATTGTAAATTTAATGAGTACACGATTAACGAAAAGTTCCCAATACCAGTAATTGATGAGCTTACAAATGAACTACACGGTGCCAAGACATAATTGTTGAAGGCACACATCCTCTCTAGATCCTAGGTGCAAGGTAAGGCCTCTTCGAAGTATGACTCGCATTGTACAAAACATGCTGAAAAAGATGGATGGAAATCTTGGGATTTCGTCCAAGAAAAATGAGAAAGGAAAAGCTTTGACAAGAATTGGTTATCTTATGCTTTGACTTTGGTCATCCTAGGAGTGATGGAACTGTCCTCGTTTTAACGAAAAATAATTGAAGCTAAAATAAAAATTGGTGGAAAAATGCATTGTTTTGGGTAAAATTCGAATCCCAAGTCTAGCACTATAAGCTGAGAGTGAGGGCAACGTGTAAAGGCCGGCATATTTTCTAAGCTACTGAGCATCAAATTAGGGTGTTTGAAGCTGAATTACATGTATAGGAAGACAAATAAAACAAATTTCACGTACGTATGTGTAAGCTTAACCAGATATATCAACATAATTATATACACAAGCATCCAAATATAATAGATCGAGCTTGAGAAACATGAATCATAATACATGAGAACGCGAAATCAAACAAATCGAGCTGTGCATAAATATACAGAGAGAGGGAGAGAGAGGAATAGATAGTACCGGCGCTGCAAGAGGTAGGAGGATCCTTCTGGAGATCCTTGAGTTCCTTCAAGATCCGTTTCGAAGCCATCGAACAAGCGAATCCTTCGAATCACAACTCCGATCTGATGTGAAGATTGAAAACAAAAAGAAAGAAGTAAAGTTGAAAATGAATCGGCGGAGTAGTGAAGAAGAAGGGGAGAGAGAGAGGTGGTTAACTGACCTGGTTTGAGGTTGGAACTCAGAGATTGATTGGTTCACCTCTTTCTTTGTAGTTTTAAGCTTGTCTTTATGAGGTGAATCTGTTCTCTCTGCAGCAGCTTCTTTGAGGCTAAAAAGAATATTAACCTACTTTTTGGGGGGCCTCTTTGCGTGTATTATTACTTCATTTCACTTTTGTGCATTTTTAATGTCAAGGGCCGCCTCGGCCTCGACCTCGACCTCGGCCTCTGCATCTGCCTCAGCCTCTGCTGTGTGTGACGGGTGAATGTTGTGAACACAGCTGTGTCTGTGTCACTGCTTCATTTTTCTCGTGGTCTCCACCACACTCACTGACGGACTGCCCGTTCCTTTTTTGTATTATATTTTAAATTATTTATAGTATTTAAATAGTGTTTGCATTTTTATTTTCTTTTTACAGAATTAGTTTTTACTTGGAAGTATTAAAGTTAACGTGAAAATATCAATTTAAATAGAGAAAATATTATTTATATAAATAAGTAACACCGTCTATTCATATTTGATAATATAAAAAATATTTAATAAAGTCAAGGGCGTGTCTATTTACATATTGTGTTAGCATTAGTATTAATATTGAATACGTATACATGATAGTCATTCATGTTTGCTACACTTTTTAATTTTTATTGTGTTATAAATATCATTCTTTTAGTTTATTTGATAACAAGATAAAAAAAATAATAGCAAAAGCCTTTGATTTTCGTGAGAAGATAGTTGTGGAATGTGCGGAGATGTTCAATTACTTTTTTGTTTTTTTTTTATTGAAATTTTTTATTTAGGTGAGAAAGAGCAAAAAAAAATCAAAAAATAAAATAAAAGAGGAATAACGACGTCTACTCATAAAATATGGATGAAATTGAGAGATTATTTAACTTATTTTTCACTTTCTCACAAAAATCAATTAGTTTTGCTATCATTCTCTGTCTTGTTATCAAAATGACCCTTGACTTTTAAAAAAGATATTATTAATAACATGTGTTGGTGTTTAAAACTGGAAAGATATTTTAGATCACACAGTCAAATGGTTATAGCAAATAATTGGAATGATAATGGTGTTGAATTTAAAAGAGTCAAAGATTTAGAGAGGATGTTGGCCTCGTATGATAATACGGGTTAGTCATCCCCTGTGAAATGGAGTTAAGGGTTCGGTTTTTCTTGTATTGATGATAAATAAACAACTATTATAAACTCACATAAATCTCTCTGACTATTATATTTTCGCAATATTACAGTAAAAGGAAGGCTAAGCCACTCAAAGTTCAATCTCCTTAATTTAGGAGTTCTGAAGCGGGTTATAGAACTCGGTATCTCACACATGTAGTAGTGCTTAATGATCATCTCGCTTCTCTCTCATCTTTATTAACTCGAAGTTTAATTTTTCTTAGTTGGAACTTGGTTGGTGGAAGAAGTAAATGCTTCTTGTATATATATGACTGGAGGAGACGTGTGGCCAGATTTTCTATAGCAGGTTTGGGGTCATGCTTCGATCAGTACTAACTCTGACCTTGCTTCTCCATAAATTACAGTGCATTAAATGCAGTTAGTGTGCATTTAATGAAAGTGAAGGGAGTTATGTGCGCTCCGCAGAGCAGGTGGCAGTAACCCATACTTCTGCTAACCACTATGGTAGAGTGATTGGGCGAGAGAGAGCTCTAGAGCTCGCCGAAAAAGCTCTGGAGCCCGGGCCTCGCAATTTGTCGTACGTAATCGACTCTCAAACAGGTACTCAATTTTTTAGGGACTCCGTCCTTCTTACGATATCTCAATATGACTCCTCCGAGCTCCTCGCATTAAAGCAAGCTTGATAGTTGACGTGTATGGCTACGTACCAGCTCGAGATTGGCGGGGTAAATTAAAGTAATAATTTACACCATCAACAAGGATTCTAACCTTGACAATAAATGCTAAGACTACCTAACATGGCATATAATTTTGGTGGGTGTTATTTACATGCTCCACTTTACTTAAAAATACTTTCACTTGGAAAAAATATATGTTGTTTTTTATTTGTAGACCCTACCCTTTTCTCCAACTATTTTTATCCCAAAAACACATTTATCTCCTTACAAAGATTATCCTTTTCACTGGTGACTGTTGTTATTGTTACCTAAAACATTGTCATTGCATATGTTGAAAAGCATCGTGAGTAATGAAAAGACTCGGGACACGGAGATTGGGAGAATGATAAAAATAAAAAAGAAATGTGGCACATAAGATAAAGTGAATAGTTGAGGAGAATGGCTGGCCTAGTAGTAGGCAACTTTTACCTTTACTCTGAGATAAAATATTTCAATGGTAATAATGAGAGATATGGGGTTTCTTTGTTTGTAGGGTTAAAAGAGAAACTTAAACATCCTTTAATTTAATTAAAAGACAAGATAAGATAAAGTGAATAATTGAGAAGATGCTGATTCTTTATCATATTTCATTGTGTTTTTTCCATGCATATGTCATTCAATACGTACACCACACACACTCAGTATAATTAGGTTTCTCTCGTTTAAAATTGGTTGAGTTATATAAAATATACTCGCCTGATATAATTCAAAAATGTACAATTCAATATATTATATAAGCTTGAAAACCATACACACCCGTTAAACATGGCTCAAGTCAATGTTGGGTGAAATAATAATAATAATTCAACTATACTCAATATATAATCAATGACAAAAGAGAAGTAAATTATATTACGTTTAGTAAGTGAAAATGCATGCATGTTTAGTGTTTCAAACTATAAGGGTTGTATTATTTACACTCCCAATTTTTGTCACAAACACCACTCTTGTTATAAACACCCCCCAAATGTAAATTTTTAATCAATAACATCCACCTAAGACTCGGCTAATTAAAAGTGAGCGTATATACACACACACACTCGCCCTACTTGGAGAGAGTTTGTTTGTAATAATTTGCCTAATATCAAACAGTAGATTACTGGAGTGTTTTTTAAATAAGACCCGTTTAATGAGAGATGTGTGCATTTACATAAACTTGACTTACACAAGAAAAATGTGCAGCTAAGTACTCACCTAATATCGGACGACGAAGGTGTTTATGACAAATAAAATGGTGTTAAAATTTGTTTTTAGTTAAATTTAAAAAGAGAGTGTTTGTGACAGATTTGTAAAGTGTAAATAACACCACCCAACTATAAAAGTGAGAGCGAGTAGTTTGCTTAAAAGATGATTCTTCTTTCTCTGTAAATGTACTACTATTATACTAAAAGGGAGTGAGTGCTAGTAAGTGTAAAATTAACTTAGGGCCCGTTTGGTTGCGTAAATTATCTAATTTCATAAATTGTTTCATTGTAAATTGATTAATTATAAATTTGACAATTGTTAATAGGTTTATTTTCAATTTACATGTGTTTGGAAAATCTAAGTATGAATACAAATATTATAAATTAACTAATTTCAAGGTGTTTGGCAATTAAAATTTGAATGAGATAACTTTGTTAATCTTAAGCATTACAATAACTTTTATACACACTTTTTGTTTCTATGCACCCCTATTTGGTTTTCTTACCAACATAATTTTTTTTATAGTGCCTCAATCTAACATATTTGAATTATTTTTTTAAAGAGAAAAATATTCAACAAAAGCTAACCACATAATCCAAATAAAATCTCCAAAAATCACTAAGCACGGATCCAAACTAAATATATCATAATCGACATAAAAAATTATACTATGTCTAAAGTCATAAAATAGACAAACTCAATTACTTAAGATAATCATTCCACATACTAATTGTAAGTGAGATTTATATTACAATGCATATACGGACAGAGCTCTTTCAATTCCCTAACTTCATACAGAATATTCCATGGACAATCAACTTCGTATTTCTAACACTTGAACAAGATTTAAAGAATCCGACTCCACCTCCAGCTGCATAATCCCCTCACACTTACATTTTCTAACACCACAAAGTAGAGCTCTTGCTTCAGCAACCATATTTGTTTAGACTCCAAAAAATTCTGCCATGGCCCACATCTCCTTACCATCACTATCTCCGAGTATGCACCCACCCCCATTAAATGCTAACTACATTATTTAATTAAGGCTGGCTTAATTAAATAATGTATATAGGCCCACTATGTTTAAAGTTAGCCTTGGTAGGGTTTTGAACACTATTTCTACTACATATTTTTCTTCCATATAAACCTTTCTTTCTCAGCTAAATGGCAACCGAACTTTCTAATTTCAAATTTCTTACTGCGTAATTAAATATAGATAATTAATCCCGAGCTGTTAGAATTAGAAATAAAAAAAAATTCGAAGATGTTTTGAGACCGACAAATTGGAACCCCATCAAAAATAGTTTTCAATACCTGTAAGGGAACAGTGGATATATGATGGTTCATGACATTTATATACTCAACTACTACCATTTGCTTTATTAAATTTTACTTACAAACTTTTGTTTCCTGAAGAAAATTAATTGGGTAGTGTTAAATTATTGATCTCTCGTACGAAAACAAACCATGAAAGGTCCCTTGAGGCGTCAACAGCTGAATTAGACTAACGTTTTGCACTTCATTTTAATCAGTCCGAGGAAGGAAAAAAAAGTTATGTATTTGTAAGTTTAGAATATTTTACTATATATTAATACTAAGATCCGTCTTAATGCTTCACTTCTCATTCCTTTCTAGCCCAATTTCAAATGATTCCACCCAAAAAATTCAAACAGAACACTCAGCAATCTATGTATATCATCAAAGTCAACGGTTAGGAGAATAGGGCGTCGTTTCAAAATTAAGAAGTTATAAATTCATGCATTCCATAAGTTATCAGACAATAGTATTAACTAATTTAAAAGCAGGCCCAGAATCTATGGTTTTTGTTCTCTGGAACATTACCAACACTAGTTGTATTATTCTTGTTTTCAAGTACCATACCAACACTAGTACAAAATGTGATGAACCCTTTGTATCCATCATAGGCGGTACATTCTAGGTTTACAGGCACTTGGGAAATTACACACATACAGGGAATAGAAAAGGAACAACTCATTAAACATAGGCGATAAAAAGACAACCTAGAAAAGGCCAACAGTTGTTCACACAATGCAAAATTTACTTCTTTTAGGCATTTCGTCAAACATGTAGCCTGTGCATACAATTATCTAACTATCAATTGAACAAAGCTACAAAGAAATAATCCAAGGAAAAATGCTACTTACCTTAACAATAGTGAAACCAACGAAATGCAAAGGGACGAAAAGCCCCAAATTCAGCTTCTCATGATTTAGCTACATAAGATAAAAATTAAATCCCATATAAGATAAAAATTACCATAGAATAACTCAACTTCCCAAATCTATAAACCCTAGACGCCAATAGTTTTCGCAATCCTAGGCGAATTGCGAACCTATGTAAATCGACTTGCGACGTCGTCGTCTAATTTAGAATAGAGTTATTTTAGGTTGGTTGAGAAATTACTCTTAAATGGTTTAATTTTAAACTACGTCTAATTTTAAATGAGTTAATTGACATTCTATGTTAATGAATTGAAAACGTAAAAATCACGCTATTTAGGGCAGGTTAGATTTAGTTGGATAAACTTTTGGGGCTATAAAGTATTTTTGGATTCAGGTAGGACGAAGCCCACAATTCAGAGGCGGACTGGGTCGGGCACCCAAGTTAGCTTGGCGGGCACAGTGGGTCACCCGCCCAAATGGGTTTCCTAAGTTTACCCTCGTTCTTCTTTGTTCTCTCTTCTTTCGACCGTCCGAATTTTGGGACAACGGTGGCCGTTGTTCTATTTGTAACACAACAAAATTTTCATTCTTCTATCATTTTCTCTCTCTATCTCTCTCTCGCTCCCTCCCTCACGTCGGCGTCGCTGCTTTGGCTTTCATCGACGATATCGTCGTGCGCTCACACTGTACTCTTCCGTCCATTGTTCGTTCAGCTTGCTTTCTCTCTGGTACGTCCCCCTCCCTCTCTCTGCGTGTACACTCTCCTCCAGACCACCTTATTAATAGAGGTGTTTGGATTCTTACTTAGCTTATCCCTCCGTTCTCTATTATCCTGTTCCTCTCCCTCCACAATCTTTATTCTCTATTCTCACAAAGCAGCTACTGTCCATCAATTTTCTCAAGGATAGGATTTTCAATTTTCACAATTATAAGCTTATTAGTATTATTTTTCTTCTCCTCCTTTAGGATATATATAACCATCGCTATAATCTAATTCGTTCAACATATAGAAATTTTCATATATATACTTCCATTGTTATTAGGAAGTCTGATTTCTTTGTCTTTTATTTGTTTCATCTCTCCAAACTCCACTGCAATCACTATTAGAGGGTGGGTTTTGATCAGTAATCAATCAAACTTTCAGATTTTTTATGGTCTATTCTGAATTTTTAGATCAGGTCACTCTATATTTTCCATTAGTTTGATAATTACTTAAGGTCGCTATATATTCCAAATTTGTAGACCGTCGATTCTTGAACTATCCTACTTATTTGGATTGCCGGGATTATGCTCTGTTTGATTTGAATTTTATTTTTTCTGTTTTCTCTATAATTGACATAGTCTGAAGGTAGATCCACAAGAAAAAACAAATGAAATCAGTTTAAAGATAGCATTTTTGCCCTTTTCGAGTTTGCTTTTAAAGACTCACTTGAAAATCCCAGTGGTCTTCAAGAAAGTTCCTTCAACAGTCACCATGAACATGATGTTGCCAAGTATAGGAGTACATCAATAGAGCTGATAATACATTTCCCGAGGTCATTTTTTTTGGTTAGTAATCTGCCTACTAAACAGATTAACAGACTCCATGTTTTATTAATAAAAAATCTCATTTCGTTCTTACTTGTGCGCATTAATGAAGGTTTTGCTTTATGAGTTGAACTTATCTCATTTTCTGACTTTAATCTTTAGAGAAAGAACTCTAGGGTGCTCATTTAGATGTAGATTGTACAACTATTAAGTGGCGTGATTAGGAACTATAACTAATTGAAGTACTGTTCTGCGTGCTAATTAAAAGAAACAGTTTGGCTCAGCAAATTATAGTTGTGGTGCTAAATAAAATTTTGCCTCAATAATTGTGATTCTTACTTATTTCGTATTGTGTTGGTGATGGTAATGGTGCTAGATGTGACATGGAAGTGTTGGTGCAGGTGCTTGCTGCATTTATTTTGGGTGGGTTCTTTAGTTGTATTGTGCCTATTTTTTCCCTTCTTTAAAGCGGTTCGTTTCTTAGTAGGGCTTGCAGTGTGTTACCCTATCTTAGAGCTTCACACGAACTTGGCATGTACTTACTGTAAACATATTTGCGTCAAATTTGGATGATACTTAACAAACCCAATTCAATAAGAAGTCCTTTTGTTTAATATATGTATACTTTAAACCAGTTTTTTTCTTTTTTATTATTATTTAAAATTTCAAAATTATCTACTTTTTCAACCTTTTTTCCTCCTTACTGGTCGATGGCTATGGCTATGGCTATGGATTTGGGATTTGTTTGAATGGCGAAGTCTAAGGGGTTGTTTGTTTTGGCCACTTAAATCTGAAAATTAAGCATATATTCCTTCCACTATGTCTCACTTTGCTTCTTGCATCTTTTAAGAAAACAATTCATTCAACATAATTAACATAATCAATGGTCAACGATAACACTTTTACTATGGTAACATAAGTAAAACTCTAAATTTGAGTTGTCTAAAAAAGAAAAGTATTGACTCCTTATTTGAGACGGAGGGAATAACAGTGTTTTAGCTGATTGTCCATTGCTCTTGAGAAAAACTAGTTTGTTTTTCCCCATTTGATTTATTTTCCTCAAAATTTCTATTATGAAGTTTGTTTTTACATTGCAGGTACTTGATTTTCAAGCTTCCAAGGGAGGACTTTCTTTTTAATTTAAGGTTGTAATCTATCCTAAATTTAGCTATGTTGATATAGAGCAAAGCTGTGCTCTTTTGTTCTATTTATACTAATCATTTTATTTTAATACTCTGTTTTGTTTTGCTTCAATCATATTTTGATCATTGAATACTTCTGTTAAACTACTTCTGTTAAACACGTGTTTTATTGTGATTTTTTTAATTTATAAAACATGTTTTTGTTATCCCTTTATCCCGTTTAACATAAATCTCTGTCATTGGAAGTTTTTTTGTTAAGTTGTCGCTCAAAGAAGTTAGCTTTTGAGTTATTTCAATTTAATATGGTTGAAAATACCTTAAATTTCTACCTCAAGATGTTAAATGATAGCTTTAGATGCTAAATTGAACTGCAGTTTACATTTCCCATGGTGGTTTTGTTCTTCCCTTTGGTGAGTTTGCGTTTACATTAATTTTGTTTTTTCTAGTGCAAATTGTAGCTTTGACACAAAATCCACAATTTTCCTTGGCTTTAATATTTTGTTCCTGACTATGCAATTGTAATATGCAGGATCTTGGCTGATGCTCAAGTAACTTTTGTTGCAGTTTTGGTTAGTGTGTACCTACCATTCAACGACAATATATGTGTTGTAGAATGCCATCTTGACTGGATTTTTTTCTTTTCCTTTTTTTGTAAAACAAAAATTTCTTATGTCATTATTGCTTTACATTGTCCTTTTGAGTTTATGTTTCAGTATTGAATAATTACACGAGTTAGGCCGTACTTGCCATCGGCACGGGTTACCCCTAGTTGAAGCATATCATAGCAACTTCTCTCTAAAGTTTTGCAGCAATGGAGTTTGTGAGCCCTGAAGGTCTTCGCTTAGATGGACGCCGTCCCATGGAGGTTTATTTTATCTCTCTCTCTCTCTCTCTCACACACACGCACACACACTCTTCTTCAAATTTTATTTCATGATTTCATTCACTTTGATAAATTGTTGTTCTTGATTTTTATGCATATATTTTCAATCTCAGATGAGACAGCTTCGAGCGGAAATCGGCGCTGTTGCTAATGCTGATGGGTACTGTATATCTACTAGTATTATTGAGATTCTTATGTGTTTGTGTTATTAATTCAAAAAATTAACAGGTTCATTAGGTTTCCTTTGACATGTGCTTTATATTATATTGTAGTTCTGCAGTTTTTGAAATGGGTAATACCAAAGTTGTTGCTGCAGTTTATGGTCCTAGAGAGGTACCCTCCTTTAATCTCTCCTCTATCATGTAATTTTTTTATTTTTTTTTGTAATGTGTTAGAATTATAGTAAGTTAGATAACAATGTGAATTGGGGTGCAGCTATCCATTGATGGCGCTGGATGTGGCTTTGCCATATAACTGTCGATTTGATTTTTTTCATGTTGTGTATCGTTTTATGTATTTTTTTTTTCATGAGGGGCTTTGGTGGACTGCTGGTTCACCAATGATGTAATCACCATTGTAATGCTTTGATTAGTTGTTTTAAATAAAAGCATTTTGTTTCTGTTAAAAAATTAATAATAATGTGAATAGTGCTAAACATACTAACAAATTTAACAACGTTTTCTACACAAAGAACTGTGGCACCGATTAGATAAAAAAAGGGGCAGACAACACATTGAATGTGTTGCCCCACAAGCTCATTGGAGTCGCACCACATCAGTTTGTACAAAAATTGAGTAAGCTGCATTTTCCTAACAATATTAGGCTCACTTGTTGGTTGATCAAAGTGAATAGGTTGCAAAAAGTTGTGAACTTTGGACAAAGTTGGATGGCATTGTGTAAATGGTCTTTGGAGTTGCATGAGTAGGCTCAACTCAAGTATAGCATTACTTGTAAATTTGTAATGATAATTTTATCTCAGTTGTATTTGATTGCATATTTTCCTCATGAAAATGTCTATGATTCTTAATGTCTTTTCTTTAAATTCAGTGATAGAAGTGGGGGCAATGAGATTCAAACCTTGCCCATTCAAGAGGGGTTGTGATCCTTTACCATTGGTCATCCTTTAGTCTCTAAATTTCCGTCTTTAGCGGTTTTTGATTGCAAATTTTTGTCAGGGAATGAATTTCATTGGTACAACTTGCTTTAGCCTAATTTACCCTTCTCCATATAACCCAAAAGCTACCTCTTCCTAAGTTTTTAACTTTCCGTGGATATTCCGTTTAAGGATTCTTATCTATGTAATCCAACCCACTCACCATTAGAAATTCATTCTTAGACGGCTCTAAGTCAGTGTATGTGTATATTCCACTCTAAATGCAAATATATTCGAGAAATTAGACGTTCCTCCTAAACTTCTTTCTTTGTTTTTCAGGTCCAAAATAGGAGCCAACAGATTAATGATCAGGCCCTGGTAATGAGCTTTTCATCTCAATTTATGATTCTTTTCATAAATTTGTTATTTCCTCATGCAGTGATGATTCTATGATCTCAGGTACGGTGTGAATATAGCATGGCTAATTTCAGCACCGGAGATCGTATGAGAAAACCAAAGGGCGACAGGTTTCTCTCCTTCTTGTTCTATAATTCATCATATGAACATTGGTTGTTCGTGATCATCCCCTAGAAAAAAGTTTCTGCACAAGCTCTATGAAAGTCATCACATTTGATTTGAAAATTATTGACAAGTTGTAAATCATTTTGTTTTTTTTTGTGTTCTCATAATAATTATCTTGCAGGAGATCCACAGAGATATCTCTGGTGATTCGGCAGTCAATGGAAGCATGCATTATGACACACCTAATGCCTCGTTCTCAGGTTCTACTATACCACACAACCAGCAAGATAATATACATGTGTGTACTGTTTAGTTCCTTTTGTAAGACCTGTCTTTCCTTTTTGTCTATTTTGCAGATAGACATTTTTGTTCAAGTTCTCCAAGCAGATGGAGGTAAGTTGAAACCCAATTGAGAGTCCATTGCAGTGTCGAGAGCACATCGTTTATCGACTTATTTTGAATTGATCATTATATCAGTTAAAAAATTAATACAGGAACAAGATCAGCCTGCATAAATGCAGCAACATTGGCCCTTGCAGATGCTGGGATTCCGATGCGTGATCTCGTTACTTCCTGCAGTGCTGGATTCCTTAATAGCACTCCTCTGCTCGGTAAGTCCACGGACATTATTTTTACTCTCCCTTCTCAAATTAAGAGTTCTACTTTCCTTTAGGTGTCTCAATTAAGAGTCACATTCAAAAATAGGGTATAAGTTAATGTTACAAGATGCATGCATAAAACAATTTTAGATGAACAGTAATTAATGTGGTTTGTAATATTTCTTAGTATCTTTTACTTTCAAACAGGCACTCATAATTTGAGAGAGGGATTATCTAAATTCATTATCATATCTATCTTTGTCATGTATATCTATCTTTGTCATGTATAGTACAAATGTTTTATGATCTGATATTTATTTGTAGCTGATGTTTTTGTTGACTCTTTCCAAATTTACAGATCTAAACTATGTAGAAGATAGTGCTGGAGGCCCTGATGTCACTGTAGGCATTCTGCCTAAGTTGGACAAAGTGACTCTTTTGCAGGTTCTTTTCTTCTTTGGTTGCTCTTTATCAGGAGCCATTCTCTAACAATTATTGTATTGAGTTATGAGTATTGACCACAACCCCACTAATTTGGCACGATATTTTTTAACCTCTGAATGTTGAAGAATGAATGCTTATTGCTGAATGGAACCTCTGAAAAATGCACTTGCTTTTATTTGGCTCTTAGTGTTGAATAGATGGCATTCTATAGTTTTACCCTTATTATTACAATATATACATCAACAGCTAATGAATAAAAACATTAGCTGCACCATTGGAGTATTTTTTTTATTAAAGTTAAATTAAGCATTTAGTGCACAACTTGCCTCATAATGCTGAATAGTGAATTGTAATCCAATTTAGCATTAAGAGAGAGAAAACAAACCCATTGCTACCTCATAACTTGAATATACTTCCATTTAGCATTAAAAGGTAAAAACAAACACCCCCTAAGCCACCTCCTCTACACAGGAGCTCATATATTTTGCATTTTGATCTACCTATGGTTTTTGGCACAGATGGATGCTAAGTTACCTATTGATGTCTTCGAAAATGTCATGCAACTAGCTATGGAAGGCTGTAAGGCAGTGGCAAATTATATTCGAGAAGTAAGAACATGTAACAAGATTTGGTTCCTTGCTTCACAATTTGCTTCCATTTATTTTTGCCAATTCTTGCGTTCAAATCTCTGTGTGGGTTATATTGAAAATTGGTTTTTGTTTGATGGCAGGTATTACTAGAAAACACCAAGCAACTAGAGTATCGTCGCGGTTTATAGCTTATAATAAGGGTAACAAATTTTCACAATTTTCATCTTTACTGGTGTTTGATCGGATAATTTTACACGTCAATTTCCACGGTACAACTTGGTTTAACCTATTTTTGTTTTTTCCATACAATTCAAAAAGCACCTGCCTTAGGTTTTTGTTTTTGATGAAATGTTTTTCCATGTAAAATAATTCTAAAGAATTCAATTCTTCCCCATGTAAACCAATCAACTGCACCCTTAAAGTTTGTGTTTAGAGAAACTAACAATTGTTTACTACGTGTCTTTGTTGCAGCTAATGGAGTTCAAGCTTTTATCTCCTATGAGTTCACTTTTGTTCAGTTTTTACAAGCCATAGATTTGGAATTAGCTTTCTTATAGCGAAATTGATCCTTCTCACTGTTGGCTCAAAACGCCATGCCAGAGGGAATTGGTAGTGAATATGAGCGTTCCTTTATGTTTACGGTACCCCTCTTATTTGTTATGTGCATTTGAGACAATATTTAATTTTGTTACAACGAAGAATTTTAACTGTCAGTTTTGGGTGTAGAAATAGATTTTAAAAGCTAAAGAATGAGGAGAGGTTTCGAGTTTTATATTATTTTGAGTCTGGAATTAGCAATTTCACTTTTGAAGGTTGAGCATTTGTCACAATGCTGACTTCTTGTGATTCAAACTAATGACACCATTTTTGTCAAAAAATAAATAAATAATGACACTATAATTGTGAGCATGCGCTGTATATGTGTGAAATTAAAAATGAAATTGTTAAAGAGAAATTTGTGTGAAATTTAAATGAAATGGCTAAAGAAAGTTGTTCAGCGAAAGATGGTTAAAAGTGTTCCCAACAATCCAAATATGTAGGATAACACAACAATCCAAATATGTAGGATAAGTAAGATAAAATTTGTCTTGTGTTGTATATTTGGCAAAAGATAAACTGATATTCATTTGGAACTCAAAACTAACAACCGAAACACACGCAAGTTCTCTGACATCTCTTTTCTGTTTCAACTTTCAATTCATCTGGATGAGAGAGACTTGTTTTGATGCTCTACTATTATCTGGATCTCTTATCCGTTTGTCTCTTTATATTACTTGTCGTACACAGATAAAATAGATGATGAAATTAACAAAAGCAGCCAATTTTTAAAAAACAGAGGCCGGGCTTATCCCTCACAGGATAGTCTAATGACGTCCCTAATCACAAAAATTACACCGGTGGTTTCACTACAAAATACACATCAAAAGAAAAGCATAACTTATAATCTCTGACCAAAATGGGGGAGCATCAAATGGTTCGGATTTTTGTCCTTTCACTCTGCTAAGTTGGAAAAAATATCATCGTTTAAAGGCTCCACTGAGGGTCAAGGTCCTCACTGCAAAAACTTGAAGGCACCACCGCAAGCTCCAACCGGCCTGTCCATTCCTCTCCTGGCTTCAAAGTGATGGCTTTCTCTAAAGCTGCTGCGTCCACGCAAAGCATTTGTTTGTACTCCTCATCCCCAAAATCCGTCATTGATTTCGATTTCTTCTCCCATGGATTCCACACCACTGTGTTCAAATGAATGCAATTTTGAATGTCAACACTTGTGTGATATTGGTTTCCTGTAGTATTTAAAGCGTGCATTCATTTTATACAAAGGGGTCATGCTTGGTATAACTTGGTTCTGGCCATCAATTTGTATAATTGACTAATTGTGTCCAACATATCAAGCCCCAAGTCACCAGAACCCATCAAGTCTTTTAACTAAAAATTCTGTGTTGGTTTGTGTTGTCAAGTCTACATTTATGTTGCACAAGAATGTGGAAATTTTGGCCCATTGAAGATCTTACCTACATCCGGCAGCCCTTCCTTCTTTAGTACATATGTCCGTTTCCTTTCATGATCAAGAACAGCTACACAATTCGGAGATCTAAGATAAACTCGGTCCACCTGAAAGATGAGAAACCATGCATGATATATTATGCCTCACATATAACTTCTAACTGGCAAGCCAAATGATCAGTCCCGCCCCGGTCCAGCTAAGTAAAATTTGTCTGCTTTGGGTACAAGCCCTTACGGTTTTGCTTTTACTAGGAGGAAGAACTATTGACCACACCATATATAGATCATCAGTTTACCACATACATGCGATGTGGAATGAACATCCATAGTGTGCAACTTGCCGGCACCAGCCACACTGGGGAACATACAGCAGTTCGCCAACAACACTAGGGTTGTTACCGCGGGTGCAACTGTGTCACTTTATATAGAAGGATGGAAATACAAGCATAGAAAATAATTTACCTCAGATTCAAAAGTTATTGCATCTCCTTGTTCAGTGAAGCGTTCCCTTTGGCTAAGGTTGTCTAGATAGTCCAATGTTTCCAGTCCTTCTATCCTCACTTCACTGTGGGAGAAATTATTGGCAAGTCCAAACAATAAACATAGTATAAATAATAAATGAAAGTCCAAACTACACAAGTACACAAAAACAAGTAGAATTAACGATAACATGGTACCAATACATACCTTATGTCAGAAACAGACAAATATGTATGATAAGCAAATGAGAAACTAAATGGCTTGCCATTGATGTTCCTAATGCGCGATATCATAGGTGAGGTTCCCATCCGATGCAAGGGCGACCCTAAGACGAAACTCAAAGCTGAGAAAGGAAAATAAGATAACAAGTCCTGTCAGTAAAAATTTAACCATAATTATGCAACCAGACGAACGGTATGAACCAAGTTTAATAAGAATTTCTAAAGCATTCAAAGTCAAACCTATGAGGCCAACACTTGAGATCTTCTTCAGATGGTTTGAGTAGCAAATCGATGAAAGATTTCCCCTGAGAATCATTTGGGTGAAGAGGTGGAGGATCATCATCAATGGTCCAGATTTTGTTCCTTGCAAATCCATGTTGCTCAAGTGAACCACAGTTACCAAACTACAGAAAAGTAAAGATAGAAACATCAATAACACACGATCTTATACCCAAAAAGCAAAGAAGCATGCATAGGACCATCACTCAAAATTTATGACATATGCATGAGAATTGAAAAAATTACCTGCGGAAAACAAATTGGTATTCCTCCTCGCATTGCTTTTGGGGGCTTAAAGATTGCCTATATTTTATAAAGGAACATAAAGATAGTATCAATAGTATCAGTCATGGATCTATAGAAATCACTGTTTTCTTGTTTCTCTTAAAGTCATACATGCTAGAAACTCAAATTACTCACTAAACTTTCAAAGTTTTCAAATGCTGAGAATTGCCACTTCCAACATAACTTCGATTACTGTCTCCTCAACATTCAAACTAACCAGGTTTCTCCGTTTGATTGAAATTTGAACTTTTCACATTCTTTGCGATTAATTCTCCCTTTTCTAAATTGGTATAAACATTAATAGATACATGCTTCTTTGCTTCTGAATTTTCAGTTCAATGTTAAAGATGTTGATCTTAAACCACCTTTAGATGAACAAGATCGATTTTCCATATCAAAGCAGTTAATGACAAGATCAAAAAATTGAGATTGGTAGAAGATAAAACCTTATTGCTGGTGAACAAAAGTTCTTCACCTCGATCAGTCCGCCACGAAGTGACTTGTCCTCCATGCAAGCTAACCTAGAACATTAATAGGTCAAATTCATTAAACATCCGAAAGGTGTAACATAACCAGTGATGCACATTAAAGAACTTCGATCATATAAACTTGTGAACAGATCAAAGATATACAGAAATTTTCAAAGTTCTTTACTAATACAAAATCAATCGAGATAATTGATGATTAACGAATGATACACATAAAACAACATGAATTATCATATCTACCACATATCAAAGCTATTAGGAAAATGTTTAAATTCGTCACTAAGATCAAACAAATTGGGAAGCAATAACACATATAAAATAACATGAATTATCAACAAGTACAGATCAAAGCCCTTTGGAAAATTCTAAAATTCACCAAATTGAAACCAATAAAAAAAGGAGGATGATAGCAAAAAAGATCTAACCCGCGCTGAAGCCCCTTGCGGGTTCCGAATTACAACCTGGTCCATTCCATTCCAATCCTTTGTCATCTCAATTGCTGCCCTATAATCCCAAACTGCTGCAGAATGTCCCATTTCACAAATCACTAAACCACACCCACAAATTTTCTTTTGATTCTTCTCTCACTACTTTCAAATCTGAAAGACTATCTCCCTCTTTCTCTCTGTCTAAGCCCCAATAAAAACTTTCCCAATGCCCACACCAGTTACCATACGGAGACAAATGTCACTTAGGGCAGTTGAAATTTGAACTGAAAACCCCTTTCATGTGAATTACTTGTAATCTTGTGCATTAAATTTAAAGAAAGAGAAAACCCACCTACCAAATCAAGTTTCCCAACATTGCCCCCACCATAGTGCCCTCAGATCCAAAAGAAAACCCTAAATCAAGAAACCCCCCAAAATGTATATATACTTAAGAGCAATCCCATTCCCTTAGCCTTCACCCAAAGAAAATCCCAACAAAGAATAACAAGTGGCAAATGAACAGAAATGCTTCAACTCCAAAATTTCACCAACTCTGCCACATTAACACCACAAAAAGATAATCAAGAACAGTAGTGGGGACAAATCTGAACAAAAGAACAAAACCCAATTTCTCAAATTTGAATCCAAGTCTCACAATTTTCAGCAAAGACCCGCTTGGGTAAAATCAAGAAACAGAGTAAAGCAGAGCAATAAGTACAGAAGCTTTCGAATTAAGGGTTCAAACCTGAAGTTTTGAATGAAAGTTACACACTGTGGATGTTGAAAGGGAATGGAGTTCGATGCACAACTAATAGAGAGAGGAGTAAATTGTGCATTAATTAAGTGGGATTGAGATTTATTTAAAAAATTAAGGCAAAAAAATAAATTAATAACAAAGTTGGGTTTAGCAGGCAAGATTGTGAAAACATGGGAGGAGGAGAAATGGAGAATAAAGAAAGATGAAAAAATGGTTTCTTTTTAGCCGGGGGGAGAAGGTGGACGTGGAGGTATGACAAGTAGTTCGTGCAAAACGGTCAACATTTGGAAAAGCATTTTGAGATTTTAGGCCAATTCATTTTATTTTATTTTAAAAAAAATCTTTGGCACAAGATAGTCTCAAATTGACAAATTAAAGGTTTAATATTTATAATCATAAAAGTATATAGCTCAGTTTTTCATAATAAGACTTCGATCTAGCTTTTGCAATTAACTTTATCAAATTTCATCTATAAATAGTGATATTATTAAGCAAGATGTTTGTGGATAATTTTATCTTTTCATGTGGTGGAATATTTGAATTTGAAATTTTTTTTTATCTCATTTATATTTTAGATAGTTATTGCAAATGTGTAGAAGTTTATCTATCATCTTGGTATGAGTTGGACTTTTGCATGTTATTTAAGCATAAATTAGCTATGTTTCAATTTTGGCTAATTTAGCATCTAAACTATGGATCACTCTAATTATCATCGATTCACTTCTCTTGAATGATGTTATATTCTTTTTAGTACAATCAACTAGAAAAGATCGGAAATGCATCATATGGACTTCAAAATGCCACATTAATTTTTACCTATTTTAAGCAATAATTATAAGTGCATTCAACAAAATTAATCATATATTCACTTCATAGTTTCAATGCATTTGTATTCCATAACCTATATCACATTTTTTAAAATTCAAAAGTCCATCCAGTTACAAATAGTGACATCATTAAGCAAGAGGTTTGAGAATAATCTTATCCTTGCATGTAGTGGTACATTTGAATTTGATAAAAAAATTTTTTTATCTCATTCGGATTTTTGATAGTTATTTTAAATGTGTAGAAGTTTACCTATCCTCTTACTATTTTAAATATATTGATAGTTATTTAGCATATAAATTGTGGATTACTTTCATTGTCATCAATTCACTTCTCTTAGATGACGTTATATACTTTTTAGTCTAGTCAACTAGAGAAAATTGTGATTGTACATCGATATCAAAATGCTACATTAAACTTTACTTTATTTCAACAAAATTAATCATCTATTCATTTTATGGTTTCAATGCATTTGTATTTTATAAACTATATCACATTTTTTAAAATTCAAAAGTCTGTCTGATACATTATCTATCCAAATTAATTTTAAAAACTCTCCTCTTTGTATATCTTTTTTTTTGAAATATCTTCTTGATGTAAGCATTTAAAACTAAAAATAAAAATCAGATAATGAAAAGGATTGAAAATTAGTTTTTTTTCCCCTTTTTGACTAAGATTGAAAATGAAGTGGGCCATTCAAGAACTTGGACATTGATTAAGATTGAAGTTAAATCCTATCCCCATTTTTCTAATTAATTAAAAGGTTGCCAACTTCAAATTCAAACAATAGAATTAAGTGTTGGTGCATAAGTACATTTTGGTTGGAATCGGAGGGAAACTCCATGTGATACCTTTCGTAATGGGGTGGCCAACCGCCCTATTTTTGTCAATTTCACACCTATATATATATTGCAATTACATTTCCACCTCTATTGCCCCCTTTTTTTTTTTAAAAAAAAAAAACTTATAAATTTTTCGGAGACGTTTTAGAAAGATTATTTTTAATAGTTTTATACATCTTGTTACATGATTTTAAAAAAAAATGCACATCCACTGCAACAGGCAATTGTGTCGTTTATGTCGTTAACGTTGTGCATCGTTTAACAACATTCCATTTTTACGCCTTAAATTAGTATAGTTCTAACTTGTCGGTCTTTATATTTTATACTCTTTTTATCTTAAATTAATAATCTCGTCTTCATTTAACCATTTTTTATGGGGGCATAAATTTTAACATAATTAATAGTAATAATACAAATTATTTTTTATTAAAGGATATAATATATTAATTATGTTTAAAAATAGAATTGAGACACTTAGTACAAAACATGCTGAAAAAATAAGTAGAAATAAGATATGATTATTTATAAACACATTAATAAGAAGTGATTATTGAGACACTTTAGTACCGATAAATTATTGCTAAATTCTTGTATATAGTATTGGTTTCAAAAGTTGTACCATGTATTTTAAAATAATACATTACTTTAATAATAATACCATGCAAAGACCTTTAGTTAGACACTTGTGACATGGTTTGTTAATCTATTACAAAATTTATAAGAAGTGATTATTTATAAACACAATAACATTTTAATAAAATTCTCATGTGGGAGTTACTAATTTTCTCATTCTCCCATTCTAATTTTTCACCTCAATTAACTCATTTTAAATGATAATTTTTCATTTATTTCATAATCATTTGGAACAAATAAATATACGATTTGTCTTAATGACATATTTGACCATTGAACTTTATCACTTTTTCCAATTTGGCCATTGAACTTTTTTTTTGTCTAAAAACCCATTGAACTTCCCAATAACGTTTCAATTTGGCCCCAGCATTTAACACTGTTAACATAGTTAACGGGAAAATTGGAAAAAATTCATGTAAATCAAAAATTGTTGATTTTTTCTCAAAATTGGTAGACATGATTGCTTCTATATGTTTTTTTCAGATCGTCTAGGGTTTAAATTGAGAGAACGACTCAACTTAAATTCTTAATTTAAACCTTAGATTCACCTAAATCAAACCCTCAATTTAAACCATAGACTCAAATTAAACCTTAAACGATCTCAAAA
The DNA here is from genome assembly GCA_021464415.1 of Lonicera japonica. NCBI lineage: Eukaryota > Viridiplantae > Streptophyta > Magnoliopsida > Dipsacales > Caprifoliaceae > Lonicera > Lonicera japonica. The sequence continues at coordinate 68,784,059 of CM038471.1, forward strand.
AAACATATAGAAGCAATCATGCCTACCAATTTTGAGGAAAAATCAACAATTTTTGATTTATACGAATTTTTCCCAATTTTTCCGTTAACTATGTTAACGGTGTTAAATGCTGGGGCCAAATTGGAACGTTATTGGGAGTTCAATGAGTTTTTACACACAAAAAAAAGTTCAATGGCTAAATTGAAAAAAGCGATAAAGTTCGATGGTCAAATATGTCATTAAGCCTATACGATTTCAATACACTCATAAAAGATAACATAAATTATATTTATGATAATCTTTAACAATCGAGTATTTTTAAAATCCTGTTCAAAATAATTTAATAAATGATTTTGATACCATTTTTTTCAAAACAAATACCCACATCAGTGTTTAAGGCGGTGGCGTCTTCTGCCTTAGAAGATGATAACAATGGGTTTGTGTACACTACTACTACTAATACCATGTGATGTGGATAGAGATGGACCATTGTTATCTTGGGGTCCACCTTAAATATTCTTACTTGCTCGTGCTTAGCACGTGACGGGAATCTACAAAATTGAGACTGAACGAGGAGCTATTTATTGTCGTCAAATGACATTATTCGCTTTCTGGTGCAGTGGGGTGGTTTCATCCCGCCTCTAAGAAATTGGGTGGCGAAAGCTGCCTCAACTCTCAAGAGGACTCCTGTCTGTTTATTGGGCGGGCCTCTTCTCCGTTGAAGTTATCTCGCATGTTAGATCACGTTTCTTTCACGCCCCTTCCAAAAAAATTATAAAAAGAGGAGCTACTTGGTTGTTAAGAATTTAAAAATATAATATTAATTAAGTTGCGCGAAAGTTGGGACAAATACTTCATAGAGTAAAACTCTCGAGCTAAAAAAAATTAAAAATTAAGTGAAACATAAGTTAAATCTCAATAAATAAATAATTTATATTCTTATTTAATTATCAAATCATCTTTTATGATTAGTAAACCTTTATTTTCCAATTATATGTAAAAGTAGATTATATGTAGAATTAATAAGTCTGCATAAATCTGGCCCTCAATAAAATGAAAAAACATAATGGGACTCTCCCACCCCAATGGGTGCCAAATGAGACAAAAAAATTTATTCTCAACTTTTTAATTGTGCACAAAGTTAGAAAGTTGATATTCTATATTTATTTTTTTTTAATTAAAGAACTTGAATATTTAAATCAAAAATTAAAAAGAAAACAAGTTACCGTTGTTTTTCAATTTAATTTTGGAATTTTCAAAATAAAAAAGCTGATTTCAGCATAATGTTAAGAATTCAAAATTTTAAAATTTATAGCATATTACATTTAAGGGGCAATTGGGCATAAGGGCTCATTTTAATAATAATATAATTATAAAGGATATTTAAAAATTAGACATGTAAATTAAGGACACTGTACAAAAAAGAAACTAATACTCCTTCCTTATAACATCTCACGTCTAATTATGACACTATTAGCAACCAGAAGGTGCTAAATGCAGTTAGCACCTTTTGGACAGCAATCTAAAGGTGCGAAATGCGCTCCAGAATGTGTTAAATACATTTAGCACCACCTGAATAGCAACTAGAAGGTACTAAATGCATTTAGCACCTTCTGGACAATAATCAAAAGGTGCTAAATGCACTCCAAAAGGTGCTAAATGCATTTAGCACCATTTGGACAGTAACTAGAAGATGCTAAATGCATTTAGCACCTTTTGGACAGCAATCAAAATGTGCTAAGTACGCTCCAAAAGGTGCTAAATGCATTTAGCACCACTTGGACAGTAACTAGAAGATGCTAAATGCATTTAGCACCTTTTGGACAGCAATCAAAATGTGCTAAGTACGCTCCAAAATGTGCTAAATGCATTTAGCACCACCTGTACATCAACTAGAAGGTGCTAAATGCATTTAACACCTTCCGGACAGCAATCAAAAAGTGCTAAATGCGCTCCAGAAGGTGCTAAATGCATTTAGCACCACCTAGACAGCAACTAGAATGTGCTAAATGCATTTAGCACCTTTTGGACAACAACCAGAATGTGCTAAATGCATTTAGTACCGCTTGAACAACAACCAAAATGTGCTAAAATAATTTTAGCACCATTACAAAACATAGAATAACAAAATTGATGAGATCAACATCCATTCTATTTATTTATATGTACATATATATATATATGGATCGACGTAGGGATCGTAAAAAAAAAAGTTACGATCAGATTTTTTTTTCAATATCCCGCTGGGCTGTTGAAATTGGTCAATTTTGATAACAAAACAACTTCCGATCGTCTTAATTTGTGCGATAATATGGTAACTTTGTCTTCTGAACAGCATATTTGAAAATCAACTAGATCCAACGGTTCAATCAAAAGTTATATCTATTGTATGATTACCTCTGCAGAAAAGAAGAAGAAGATGAGAACGATGCTCCAATCCTCTCGGCGAAACGATCGGAAAGTCAAGTGGTGGTGGTGGTGGTGGAGGAGGAAGTGAGATCGTTGGTCGGAGCTAAAGTTGGTTTATTGATTTTAGAGAGAGAGAGAGAGAGAGCAATGTATTTGATTTTAGAGAGAGGGAGAAGAGAGAATAAATGAGAACGGAAGAGAGAGAGAGAGATTTGTTATTTTTAACATTAACTTAAACTAATTAGGGGTATATTTGTCCATCAACATTTATTATTTTCCTTAAAATAAATTAATATTATGAAAAGTGTCCTTATTATAAAACCAAATTATGAAATTAGTACTGCTTTTCTTTATTAAATATGAGTCCGTCCTTAGAGTTATAAAACATTACAGAGCGAGACCCTATAACCCATTATCTCTACATTTAAAGGTTTTAAATTATTTTTTTGATAGACACGTGTATCGAGAAATTGGAGCCCGGAAGATTACGAGGGACCAAATGTTTGCTTTCTCGGTTGTACGAGAATCATTGTACAACTTGGACTATATATTAGGTCTAGATTTTCAAATCGAAATTTCGTATTATATTTTATCTGTTTTAATATTTAAAAATTGGAATAAGGACTTATAAGGAAAATATATAATTTGATGCATTTTCAATAATGAAATAATAGTACCGAATGGCACAGGACATTATAATACTAAGCATAATTTATTATTCACTGAATGAACATTACCTTTAAGATTTAACGGCCACAAATTCATCTTACAAATCCAAGGATCAAGAGTGTATATGATAAGTGGGTAATTTTAGTCAACATTAAAGAGTATCTCCGAACTAATCTCACTCACCCCACCCTCGGGCCCACTCTAACCCCATTCATATAGATGACCAAAATGTTGGTAATTGTTTTCTTTTTGAAACAAAGTGGAGGTCTTCATGATACCATTTTTTTTTGTCTAAGTGAATGTCTGGTGTAACTTTTGCATATTTCAACTAATCTTTGTTTGTAAGAAGTACATGCCGTTAGTTACTAAAGCTTTTTACATATAGCGTGATTCAACTTTAAAAGTTTCAATCGAACTCACCACTAAGTCACTCTTGATGGTTAAAATATCTCGTTCATATTTTTTAGAGTTGTTTACGATAATAATAATAATAATGCTATGTGTGCAACTTAATTCTACATAATTTACGATAATTGTTCTTTTAATTTTCTTTCTCTTAATATTTTTTGTAAAAATAAAAAATCCATCTTTTTAGTGTATTAAGACTCACGAGGAGGAGGAAGGAAAACATGATTCCCGTTAAAAATAATCTATATTACAATCTCCAGTGTAAGACAATGTTTATTGGTTGACCCCAATTTTCAGAATCTGAAAGCCACAATTGCTGTCAAGAGATCTTACGGTTAAAAGAGCATACACTCTCTCTTGCCTTGTAAAAGGTTACAATGAATAAACCTATAAAAATTTGAAATATTTGTAATTATTCCATTCAATTTTTTTTCTTATACGACGAGGTGTTCCGACCAACTTTTGCACATCGACTAATTCTCGCTCACAGTAGAACATGCATTGGCCAACGGATATTTAATTACATTCAACTTAATTTAAGACGTTTAATTTGATATTTTATAAACAAGCTAAATTTATCATAATCAATTTAATTTACTACCCAATATTTTTATATTCCATTCAATTTATTTATTTATATCACATGATATTCGGGTCAGCTTTCGCAAATTAACTAATTCTCTTTCGTGGTAGAGCAAGTCGCTTGCTAACAGATATATAAGTTCATCTTAAATTAAGACTTGTACTTTGATATTTTATATTTTATAAATACGCTAAATTTAACATATTCAATTTCTTTACGATTAAGAGATAATGCTAGCTGATATAACAATTAAAAAAAAAGATTAAAGATTTAAGAATGTTAATATATTATATACAATCTAAACTGTGATGCAACAAAAATATATGTTATATTACAATCTAAATTAGAAAAAACTTGCGCCAATTTTGTTCACCTCTTGGGTAAATTATAAATTATTCGATTCAATTAGCATTTTGTTTAGGTTGAGATTTTTTTTTTGTTTTATGTATCGCAATTTCTATTTGAATTAGACTTAATTTTAGTGGGTTTCTTTGCTTTGTTTTATGGTAGGAATAACATTATAAGAAAAAATGTCCCATAAGAGTAGAAAGTTGATCTCCTACATTTGAATTTGAATTTTTTTTAAAAAAATTACAATTTAGAATTATGACATTTATGATTTTAACTTAAAAGAAAAAAAACTCTCCACTTTCTCAATTCTTTCTTGAACAGTGCTACACTTATTAGATAAATCAATCAGATACTCTAACCTACATGAATGTGCAACTATGTAATACACGTTGATGAGATATTATGTTATTTCAACTACAAATTAAAATTGTAAAATTAATTTTTTTTTCTTCTTTTATTATATCGTGATCTTGGACACAAACATACTCTAATTTTTTCATAAAAGAATGCCTCGTGTATCTTAATGGTACCACCATGTTTTATCCTTGGCACATACACACCCACTTACAAGAGTAATTGTATATCACGTTTAAATTGTAATCCTAAGGCAGTGGTACCCTTCAAGGACGGAACTAGGATTTTAGGTTTAGGGGGACAAGAATATAAATGAATCGACGGCAAGAAATAATTATCACAAAAATTATTCAAACTAAATTTTACCATCAAATAATAAAACAAGTTAACGCAAAAATATAACATATATAATATGTCAATATATATAATTTGGATATAAATAATTGAAGGGGCAATACTTAATCTTTTCAAAATAATTTAGGGGGATGAGCATTTATAATTTTTTCTTTAAATACAAAATTTGTACTATATCTAATCTATTTTTAAAAAAATTTAGAGTGGCGACGCCTCCCCCCTAGATCTATCACCGGAACCTTATCAAACCCAATTTTAAAACAGTGCGGATCAAGGATAAGGCGACAAATTAAATTAAATATATCTATATACAAAACAGAAATTGTTCACCGTTCTTTCTTTCCTGGGTGGTCGTACGCTTTCTAGCCGTAAGACTAGTCGAAGGTTCGAAACATGGTACTCTCTCTCTCTCTCTAATTAATATGAGGTATTCTAAAATACCTCTTTTCTAACCTGTTTTCTATTTGGGGGTTTAAAAAAATCTCTTCCTTTTGCACCCTCTCTAAAATACCTCTTTTTTTTTTTTCAACCTGTTTTCTATTTAGGGGTTTAAAAAAATCTCTTCCTTTTGCACCCTCTCTAAAATACCTCTTCTTCTTCTTCTTCTTCTTTTTTCTTTCCTATATTAGAAAGTGAGAATTTTGGCCAATCATTACAAGTTAGCCTTAGTGGTTTCAAAAAAGAAAAGAAAAAGAAAAAGAAATTGTAATTTCTTAATTGAAGACATAAGGAATAGTACTACATGGTCATTGCATGCATGCACTATATATAAACACACTCTAAACACCTTAAAACCTTTTTTTTTGGGTGGAAACACCTTTAAACAAGAAGCATGTAACCAAAAAGAGAGAAATATGTTCTTATGAGTTTTTCGCTATTTGTACTCAGTGTATTAGTAGTTTAGACAATGCAGTTTCACAATAAACTCAGTACAGAATAATCTATTAACGAAATTGGTATGGCAACATTACTCGGAAGTAGGCATTATCAACTGGCTCAGAGGCCCGAAAACTCGACCCAGTCTAGCCTGGTCCATTTGACCATTTAACGGGCTTTTGGGATGCCCGAATCCGATAAGGTTGGCCCATAGGCTAATGTTTTATTTTTAGGCCCGCCCACTGCCAAGGACAGAGTTAGTCCAATAATCCCATCAATGATGTATTTATATATGAATTACTTAAACACAATATATGGTTAAAAACCCTTCACATTTGTAAAATTGTATGTAACACTTCAAAAAGTGAAACTAATGAACAATTATTATAAAGTATCACTAAATACAATTTTAGAGTGCTAAAATAAATGAACAAAGTGCATTTAATCATTGTAGTTGGAATGTATACATTTATATTGATGGAATATTAATCCATATTTGAATCATATATCAATTTGATCATAATATTCGTTATATTACTAACAAAAGTTGTTTATTTTCCTTTAATATGTGTAAAAATTATATTTTAATATTTTTAACAGTTATTCAAAAAAAAAAATTCATGCCCCACCCATTAAGCCTAGCCCGAAAATAGTTCATTTTAGTAAGATATACCTTCTACTCTTAGTTCCAGTTCGACCCATTGACCGATCGAAGTTCGATAAATTTGGCCCAAAAAAGCCCGGATGGATAGGCCCGGCCCATTGCCGAGGCCTACTTGAAAACATATTAAATCCCAAAAGTGATTAGTTAATGAGATTGCTGTTGTTGTTCTCTTTTTTTTTTTTTCAATCAAAGGGAAAAATCTCCAAATTTGAAAAACAAATAAAAAAATATGAACAAGTTTACAAACTTTTCTTTCAGGCCTTTCCTCGTATGTTGATGCCAACTAGACTTTAAGCTTGTGACTTTTTTTTTTGTCAAACGAAGCTTCTTTTTGAATTTAATAGTCAAATAAAGCTACTTTTAAACTTATTAATTAAAATAGTACACTTTCAAAATTTAATAGTCAAACTAAGCTACTTTTTGAATTTAATAGTCAAACTAAGCTACTTTTAAATTTATTAATCAAAATAGCACACTTTCAAAATTTTGGAATCATTATTTTAAAGGCAAAATGGTGATTTAGAATAACAATTTTTGTTGATAAATTAGTGAGATTAAATCACTATTTTTCTTTTTTATGAAATTGAGAAAAATAGTGATTTTAAATCACGTTTTTACCTTTAAAATAATAATTTTAAATCACTATTTTTAAAGTGTGATATTTTGGCTAATAACTTGAAAAATATATTAGATAGACAAATTTAGGAAAAAAAGTAATCTATTTAGGAAAAAAAGTCCAAGCTTGTTGAGTTTTGTTTATTTATTTATTCATTGAGTTGTATCGGTGTATAAACTTTTAATCTCTCTATATCAGCTAACATTACTATGGTGTTACAATACCATAAACTTTTTAATATGAATTTTTTTTGGAAAATTTTGTGTTTGCACCCCATATGTTATTTTATTTGACTTTGCACACCGCCATTAGTTGATTCCATCAAGCTCTGTTAATTATTTACTAAACTAACCAAAATGCCCTCCTTTTAGTATCTTTTTCCTTTCGACAATCATTGCTATATTTGTACTATGTTATTTAATTTATTTTCTTTAACTTATATATATATATATATATATATCTCTTTCCTACAACTAACCTAATAAATATATACTCCACCATACCTTATATTTATTACTTTTTTATTTATTTACTTTATCTATAATTTTATGCATTTTATATGTTTGCTTTTTATCATTGATCTCAATCGGTTTTACTTTGAATTTTTTAGTATTGTTTGAGAGTAGATTTTTTTTGTCCTAACTTATAATATAATTAATTTTCTTTCCCCATGGTACTTTTATTACATTACCTCTATATACGTATCACATACTTATATCTGCAATTTTCAACAATATTAAGAAAAACAAAGTAAAAACTAATTGAGATTGATAATGGAAGCATACATATAACGAATAGAATTATAAATAATTTTTTTTTCTAAAAAAAATCTCAATATGAAATTTTAATTCATTTATTTTTAGATTTGGACTTCCACATCACTTAGAACATGATCGATTATCAATTTCAAGCTTGCCCAACCACCGAAACAATTGCTACTTTTCTTCTTGATATACTTTTACTGCATTGTTAGTTAAAGTTGATACAAAATTGAGTTCTTTTTACTTATAAAGCAAACAAAAGATGATATTAACATAGTTTTGGCAATAATAATGAACTATCAAGAAGTTTTTTGGGTATAAAATATGACATTTTTGGAACCCTATGGGGTGACCTAGTGGTTCACTAGCTAGGTCTTTGTGAGGAATCGATTTATCCCTCCAAGTGCAAGTTGTTCAAAAAAAAATATAACATTTTTGGATGTTTGTCACTCGGTTCTCAAAGATAAAACAAAAATAAGAGTGAAACCAAGTATTTTGTGAAGTGAAAATATCAACTCCTAAAATTACCTTTATAATTTTTCCTATTAAGAGCATCTCCAATCGTCTTGTATAAATTTTGTGTAAATCATATGTATGAAAATGAGATTTACACAAAAATAATAAATAATTCGTTTTGTACTCCAACAGTATGTTTTACACTTTTGTGTAAATATTAAACAACCAATTAGATACGCTCAAGTGAAATTTATCTTATATTTATTTCCTGATTTTTTAAATTTATTTATTTCTAGATTCGGGATAAAGAAAAATAGACGCGAGATTATCTGAAATAGTTGTGTAAATTGGGTTTGTATTTTACACAATCTTTTTACACAAATCCTATGTGTCTAAGTTTGACTATTGAAGACTTTTTTTTTTTAACAAAACGTATAATTTTTTCACAAACTAAAATTATATACTACGGTTAGAGATGTTCTAATATAATACCAGCGATCAAAACTCCATCATGGCTACATGTTAGCTATGGCCTACGTGTCAACTCTTGGGCAACATTAGAAAATCTTGTTCATTCCTCCCTCTGTATATAGTGCCAATTAATGTTTCTTTCTTAAAATCCAGGCTCGCAAAACTCTAAATCTATTATTGGTCTTTCTATGGGCTCTTCTAGTGAGAGAAAACATTCACGGCTAGATGGCAAGAAAATGATGAGTTTTGCCACCAGACTCCAGCAATGGGTGATGATGGTTATGATAATGTTAGTGAGTATGGGTGATTCAAAATGTGCTTACGAGGCTATTTTCAACTTTGGGGACTCAAATTCCGATACCGGAGGATTTTGGGCGGCTTTTCCGGCACAAGCTCCCCCTAATGGCATGACTTTCTTCAAGCAACCCGCAGGCCGGGCTACCGATGGGAGGCTCATTATAGATTTCTTAGGTAATGTTCTCTCTCTATATATATACATACTTATTCGTATCAGATTAAAGTTGAGATCTACTTAATTTATTTATTTTTCCATTTAAACATTAAGATAAGAAAAATTAAACTAAGGTTTTCGGTAACGTAGTAGATCTCAAACACACAACACAAAAGCAAATTTAAATGAATTTCAAATGTCTCATGTACGTTCGATCTCAATGTAGATGTGTATAAATATTTAAGTACTCAATTAATTACCCAAATTTTGTGATATCTTTGGGTTGGATAATATGTATAAATTAGGTAGACGTGCATGTAGCTCAATACTTGAGAAGGGCAAATATTAGCAAGATCTAGCTAGATGGATCATATCACGCCTAGCTTAATTGTAGCCTTATATATTTTAATTTTTTGCTTAATAATTAATTCAGTTTGAACCACCCACAGATCAATCTTGCTTGCGATATGCATATATGTGTATGTTATAAGTAGCTGTACACAAAGATAAAGTTCACATGCATATATGGTGTCAATTTCGATAGATTCTTAGCTAGTCACTCTACAAAGAATATATATATATATATATATATTAAGCATAAAATAAGAAAGCATAAATACAATGAAAAAAAGACAAAAATAATGGACCAGTTTCTAAGTTGGAAGCTAGTTTCATACACCATGCGCGCACTTTTTATCCCATGCCAAGTTTGGCATGATTTGATTGTGAAATCATTTAACCCCTCAACTTCTTTTAATTCATTTTCCTACCCACAAAATATTCGTTGTCCTTTCCAATTTTCATGACATAATTTAGTGATTACAACAGTTCAAAACAATATTCTTATATTAATTTAATTTAACACAAAGCATCTCAATACGTTATAATACTGTATCTTTGAACTAGTCACAATTTAGGAACGTAGATTTTAGAGGACTAATTAACAATTTTGTACTAGTGTGGTCATAGCTAGTGCGCTAATTGATGTACGTTGGATATAACACTTTTAAGGTAGAGTCGATCAACAAGTTCAATTCTCATTTACTGTAATAAATTACCTAGACTATATATGTTAATTAAGATGGTCTTGTAATGTTGGGGCACTTGGATTTTTTTTTTGGTCCTTACAAATTTAGTTAAGCAAAGATTATTACAATTCAAGGTCAAGACATCTCTACAAAGATCAGTGAATATTTACGGTAGATTTTATAAATTACCATCAAGAGAAATTAGGGTGTTTTTGGTTTTACTCGGAGTGGAAATTAGGAGATCCAAATCCAAACCGAATTTGAAATATAGGTTTTGGTTTCTAAATCTTCCAAATCTAGACCCGAACCAAACTTTTCAGTTCAGTTTTATTCGGTTTTCATATTTTCTTTTTAAAATAAAATAAATTAAATTGCAAGGAACACTTAATTTAGAAACATAAAATTTTAGATAGTGAAATAATATCGTATTTAAATCATATATGCAATGGTTTGATTTAGTTCGGTTTTGCACTAGCACATCCTAAACCCGAACTAAACATATCCGACTTCGACTCGGTTTTAAACAAATTGGTTCAAATTAGTACGATTTGGCCATTCAGTTTTCGGGTTCGCCGCAACACCCCTAAGAGAAATTACTTGCCGGCACCCATACCATAAATTAAGATCTTTATCAAAGTACATTTCCTTTCAATTTTATATTAATAAAAAAATAATTATATTATCAAAGTAATATTTTATTTGCCATAGCATATAAAACTTAGTCATTGAATTATTTGCGTATATATGATTAATAACTATTACTTAATTTTTTTTCTTTCTTGACATGACATTCACGCAGCTCAAGCTTTAGGGGTGCCATTTTTGAGCCCATATCTGCAATCAATCGGGTCGGATTATAGACATGGAGCCAACTTTGCAACCTTGGCATCCACGGTTCTCCTCCCAAAAACTTCTTTATTTGTTAGTGGGCTTAGCCCTTTCTCTTTGGCCATCCAGCTCAACCAAATGAAAGAATTCAAGGTTAGAGTTGACCAACTTCACTCCAAAGGTAAACTTTTTTTAATATGTTTGCACCAGAAATTAATTGCATCGTTAATTAATGGGGTTTATTGTCTTAATTTTCTGCGCTAATAACATTATTTGAAAAAAAACTTCCAAATAAATTTTTATCAGACATAACTCCTCTTAACTTTTCATCCATTCAAATTTTTTGACCAAAATACCTCTCCCTATCCTCTTCTTCTTACCATTTTAATTTAAACCTTAACCCTAACTTAACCCTACAGACGTTGCCTGCACAGGCTGCCACCAACCACTATCGCTTGTTGCAATCGTTATAAACCATTTTCGACCACCCCTTGACCACAAATTTTGGGAAATTATGTGGTTTCTGTAGTGTTCAAGCTTATCGGTTTCTAGGTATGACTAAAACTCCATGAGAATCGAATTGAATTTATGGCTAGTGATATCTTAAAACTTGAATTTTTTTATCTGGATTGGTTTTCTGTTGGAATTGAATTAAGAGATAAAGCCTAATTTGCAGTTATGATTGTAAATTCAGGTTGATAAGATGAATGGAGTTCTCTCTCTCTCTCTCTATATATATATATATTGGTGTGATTTTGAGTTTTCCTCTCTTTATAAATTTTAGATTTTTTTCTTGTGCGTAGAATGATGGTGGTGGGTAAACGTTGGAAAAGAGGGAGGTCGCTAGAAATGGATGAATGGAATATTGGGGAAGTGTGAGGTTGCCGGGGATTGGTTAACGATGGAGAAGAGGGGAGGTAGCCGGTCGATTGTTTGAAGATGGTGGTGGTGGGGGAGTGGTTTGGGTTGAAGGAGGAGTTGAAATTAGGTGTATAAATGTTTTATAGAGAGTTTGGATTTACTGCACCAATGGTGGTTTAATGGCACCGACAGTGGCCACGGTTGTGACAAGAAGGTGATGGCAGCAATGGAAATGTGGGGTGGGGGTGGTTGGTGAGAGGGGGTTTAAATGGGTTTATCAAAATTTTGCAAAATAAAGCATTGGAAGAAGATTATTTTGATTTGAATAGACGAGAGAGAAAATTAAGGCTTTAGAGTTGAGTTGAAATGTGAGAAAATTAGGGTTCATCTATAAGGAGGAAGAAAAAAATGATGAAGATGAGATAGGGACATTTTTGTCAAAAAATATTAAAAATAGAAGGAAGTTAGACAGTATTAGTAAATAGAGGATTATGTTTAATTAAAATTATTTTGGATATTTTTTTCAAATACTCCCTATGAGCGTGGGGGTTAAATAAATAAACCCCTTAATTAATATAATACTAACTATACAATGTTACATATTCATTACCGAAGTGTAGTGTGTTTGACTGTCTTAATTTTCTACCCGGAAAATATTGGTTGTATTGTGGCATTTTTAATGTAGAAAAAATTATGGGTATTTTTTTTTACATAATTTTATAGTCATGATGGATCTTGTTTAATTGATCTTGATGAGTAGATTTTAAATATAAATTTTTTATTAAATTTTGAATTTTGTAGTTTAAGTTATAGCATTTTTAGTGTAGAAAATGGGTAAAATGTTGTCTCGAAAATCGTGCAATTGCCTGGAAAATAAAAACTAGCCCCCCCCCAAAGAAAATATTTTCCTTGTTTACAAGGAAAATGTAAGTGTGTGAGCCAAAAGTGGGAATTCAATTGCCTAGAAAAAAAAGCCAATCAAACACCTTAAGTTGTCAAATCAAGTGGAAAATGGATATTTTCCATGGAAAATACTCCCAATCAAACACACCCTAATTGTAATATGTATTGTCCTTATGCAGACCGACTTTTTTAAAAAAAATTTATTTATTTTCTTTTTAATTAGGAAATAAAAAACTACCTCCAGCGAGCATATTTGGAAAGTCGCTCTACACATTTTACATTGGCCAAAATGACTTCACCTCTAACTTGGCATCAATCGGGATAACTGGAGTCCAGCAATATCTTCCTCAAGTGGTTTCTCAAATTTCGACCACCATCAAAGTAAGTCCGTGCCTAAATTTAAATACACACGCATATATATATATATATATGTTTCAGAGTAACACAATATATAGTAGTATTTTTTTTATGCATTCGTCCAAGCTTGTTGTTAATGTAATAATATTTTGAAGGAGCTACATGGACTAGGGGGCAGAACATTTATGGTGCTTAATCTTGCACCAATAGGGTGCTACCCTTCATTTTTGGTGCAACTCCCTCACTCAAATTCAGACCTTGATCAATTTGGGTGCATGGTGTCATACAACAATGCTGTGGTGGAATATAACAATATGCTCAAAGAAGCACTCACCCAAACCAGACAACAACTGTCAAATGCTCATGTGATATATGTTGACACTCACTCTGTTCTACTAGATCTCTTCCAGCACCCCGCTTCTCATGGTAAAGCTACCCCAAATTTTTTATTTAGCTAGTCAATATATAATATACTATGTCAAAGTATCCATCGTGTTCATTTATTATATTTAACACTGGCGCACCTGTCACAAACAAAGGCAAGGACACAATGTGAGTCTGTGTAGTACGCAATTTCCCTATCGTGTCGTCATTGAAAGATAGAGTTTAGATTAGGTAACTCTCCTAATTATTAGCATAAAATGTTGCAATGTGGGACTAAAATAATTGCTTAATAATTTAATAATTTTAGGATGCCACATTGGGGGGTAGACAATTTTGGAACATAATGATGGGTATCCCATTTGATTTGTTAACAGAGGAACTAACTTGCACATAATTCGATCAATTGTAGTGATCACAATTAACTAGCTAATGTATTGGTGATGTATCAGTGTATATTTCAAATATCTCGTCAACCTGCTTGTCTCCCTCTAAATGTATTATGTACTAAAAATGATTTTTTTTCATAAATGATTTGATTTTTGAATCCATTATAATATATTATGTGATGTGACATGAGGTGACATCACATGATATGGCCTGATTAATTTAAATATTTTCAGCTTCTAAATTTTTGATAAATTTGGTGCACATAATATATATATATATATATATATGTTGCAGGACTTAAATATGGTACCAAAGCATGTTGTGGATATGGGGGTGGTGCTTACAACTTTAACCCTCAAGTTTTCTGTGGGAACAACAAAGTAATAAATGGGAAGAATGTGAAAGCAGAGGCATGTAGTGACCCATACAACTATGTGAGCTGGGATGGAGTACATGCCACTGAAGCTGCAAACAAACTCATAACATTGGCCATTCTCAATGGCTCCTATTTTGATCCTTCACTTCCTCTTCATAACCTGTGTGATCTTCACCCTATTGGTTGATGATTAAATCTTTTTTCACTCAACTCCTAGAAAAAATAATGTATTATACACATATAAATAATAATCGCGTCTCAGATGAGATGAGATGAGATGAGATGATATAAATTAAAGCAATATATATTGATTTATTTCCTATATATAGAAATTAAACACGTACTCTCCTTTAGAAATAATGTTTTCTTTGCACAAAGCTTAGTGGCAATCTTAGGACTTTCGTATTTGGATGCTTGACACTTCTCATTTTGTTGGTATTTGGTAAGACCTAAAGTGTTACAGGAGTAAATATATATATATATATATATATATTATAAAACATCAAGTTTGACTAAATTTATTTTCAAAAAATATAAAAATTTAATGGTTAAAAATATACATGTTATGGTGTGCATTAACTCTACAAAAACACTCACACCAATAATATACACACAATAAATTCTCACATACCAATAATTTTTTCTATATTAAAAATGGCATAACTTAAAATAAAAAATTTAATATTTAAAATCTACTAATCAAGATCAATTAAACAAGATCCATCATGATTATAGAATTATGTTAAAAAAAATAAAAATTATTGAATAACATTTAACACCAGTAATATATACAAAGTAAACTCTCACACACCAACAAATATTTTTACATTAAAAATGCCATAACTTAAAAAAAAAAATTCAAAATTTAATATTTAAACTCTACTGATCAAGATCAATTAAACAAGATTCATCTTAAACTAAATTTTTTAATTAATATTTATAAATATTATAATAGAGAAATTTCATAAAAAAAATAATATTTAAATCTATTAATCACTATCAATTAAACAAGATCCATCATTACTATATAATTATGTAAAAAAATAAAACAAGAAAAATTATTGAGTAACATTTAACACCAATAATATACACACAAAAAACTCTCACATACCAATCATTTTTTCAACATTAAAAATGTCATAACTTAATAAAAAAATTCAAAATTTAATATTTAAAATCTAATAATCAAGATCAATTAAACGAGATCAATCATGACTATAGAATTTTGTTAAAAAAATAATAAAAATTATTGAGTAACATTTAAGGACATGATTTATGTGTTCGTATATTATTGATCATCTCAGTATGTCGTTTTTAGGAGTGTTCACAATATATCAATCAAATTTTTGAATTATTTTCAAATCATTACAACATACGTGATTGAAATATTTTCACATATGGCATTGAGTTTAATTTGTTAAAAAATTATTTTGCCGAGATTAAAATAAGATAAAAAAATATGACTAAAAGATTCTTTAAAAATTAAGAATAAGTCAATATAATTCAGTCTACTTTTAATTTTTCTAGCATAAAGATATATTGAACCTAAGTTTCTCAATTTAGGTTCATCACACGTTATTTCTTTTTATCTTAGTATCAATTCTTATTTAATTTACCGTGCCGGATGGTACGGGCATACCCTAGTATATATATAAATCAAGAGCATTGGGATAGTCGGACAATGTAAGTAGTAGTATAAACTTATGATATTATTTCTGTTTTAAATTAGTAGGTTTTTTTTTTCATTTTTTCTTGAGCTGTCTTATATTAATAATTATATGTTTGATATTTTTGATAGAAGTTGACATGATTCGAATTCAGCAGCAACAGATTAAAAATAATTCCTTAAATTATAATAAAAAATAAATTGTATGTTTGACTATTAATTAGGTTAAAGTTAGTATTTATTTAAAAAGTAACACAATAAAAAATATTATCAATTTAGAACTGAAAGAGTATAAAGTTTTAAATTTGCATTATATTAGAGTGAATTTATTTTTTATTTTATAGTCAATTGTAGCCGGAACAATAGTAGAATTTTAGGCCGATCCAATACAGTAGTAGAAAAGAGACTCACTGTAAAACGTGGATTCTCCTGATATAAAATTAACCAATCAGGCATCTCATCTCTCCACGTGTCACCTTGTGAATGATAGTGGCTTCCCAAGGAAAAAGGGGCAATTAAAAAAAAGGGCTTATTAGAGAAAGATTTTCACACTAAGGCCAAGGAATAATTTTTTTTTAAATAAAGGGCGATAATATGACATGTGTCTTTTTTTTTCATTATAAAATGACATCCCAACCCTTAAAATAAACTAAAAAAAATATCAATATGCATTAAAATATGGAATGCAATATGAACTTTGCAGTCTATATTTCACTGCAATATGAACTTTGCAGTCCATATTTCACTGCAATGTGAACTTTGCAGTCGATATTTTTAGTGCAAAGTTCATATTGCAGTCCATATTTTACTGCAATGTGAACTTTGCAGTCCATATTTTTAGTGCAAAGTTCATATTGCAGTACATATTTCACTGCAATATGAACTTTGCAGTTCATATTTTTTGTGAAAATTTCATAAAAAGGGGTAATTTAGGTAAGATATAACATGTTTTTATTAATTAAATGATATTTAAATTTATTCAAATACATTCATTTAAAATATAAAACAAAATAGGCCTCTTACACTAATTACCAATTAAAAATAGGCCCTTTATTCAAATTACCAATTAAAAATAAGCCCTTTATTCAAATTACCAATTAAAAATAGGCCCTTCATTCAAAAAAATATTATTCATTGAATTTTTGGTAAAAATCAATGTATAATAAGCCCTTCTACCTAATTTCTAGAAGGAAAAATTATATATCTCTTCGAAAAATTACTTAATAAGAAATATGAAATTAATTACATAGATGTTTTTCAAACAAATGAAATATCTTGGATACTTGGATACGATTTAGAGTGAAAGTAAAATTTTAAAATATAAAGGTTTGTTTGATAATAATATAAAAGAAAAAATTCTTAATTTTTGTAAGAAGTTAATAAGTTGAAATATGTGAGGAGATGTCTTTTTATATTATTATTTTTTTTATAAAAAATTTTTTTTTTGGTGATTGAAGAACAAAAATTTTTCACAAAAAATTATAAAAGATGTAAAATATCTACTCATAAAATGAACATAAGATGTATAGTATTTTATTACATGATTTAACTTATTTTATTACTTCTTATTCAAATCAACTGTTTTTATTTCTATTTTTCATATTATTTTCAAACGGGCTACGGAGCCTAATATTATTAACTTGTGTTGTTCTCTTATTTGAACTTGATTTCAGACTTTCACAAATTTGAATCTATTCAATAAATTAGTTAAGTTAAAGAATAGTCATCAAAATAAAATATCGTAGTACTATTTTATATCAAACAAATATTTCTCTCAAATAAACGCTCCCATAATAAGTAATAAAACTCAAATCTTTGTAGGAGTGTAATGACTTTTTTTTTTTTTTTGATTAAGAGTGTAATGACTTCTCTACATGTAATTGTTAAATTTTTTATATACAAGTTTTACACACCATCTCTATTATTATAAAGTCAAGTTGGATTTAACTGTTTCCAAAATGTGTCTAATTTTCTCCATAATCTTAACATTGCCATCATATTTTGAAAAAAAAAATCTGAAATAAGAAGGAATTACACAATAAGTTTCGGGCAAAAGATACAACTCACCGAAAAGTCTTTGTTTAGTTTTTCTTATTTTACAAAAAAGCGGCACGTGTTAGAAAAAATGTACGTATTTTGGCTTGTTAAAAATTAATTGTAATACAAATAATTCTTCATATAAATAATATATTTTGTGCCTAGTTAGTATAAAAAGATGTAAATCATCTGTAATAAAATAAGAAATACTATAAATATAAGTAAGAATATTTTTCATTTACAATGTTAATCAAGTACACACTATTTTTTGGTTTTTTTTTTATATTATTGTTAAAATAATTATAATTTTTATTAAAATAATATATAATTTTAAAACTATACAGTATAAAGTAAATGAATGGTTATTTGCAGAAATTAAGAGTAAAACTAAGTAGAAAAATATTGTTGGGATGAAAGAGGGCAATCGACAATTTTAACCCTAAAGTTTAGGGTCAGTTGCAACTTAAACCCCGTTATTTCAATTTTCCAAAGGTCAACACTAATGTTTCATAAGCTTTGCAATCTAACCCAACCGTTCTCTTCTATTTATATTCAACTAACGGTGGTTGATGTGGATGTCTAAGTTGGCACTGATGTGGAGACAAAAGCAATTGGGCGGGATTTTCACATTAAACAAATAACAAATCCCTCACTTTTACCAAAATCAATTTAGAAATTAGGATTTTTGTTTTTAAAGCTTGAGAGCTCAATAAATTAGGGCTTCTAAAATGTGCCTGAATCTTCAGTATCTATGGCTTCCAGATGAAACTAAAACATCATATTATGGTAATTTAAACCCTAAAGATGGCAAACGTCGGCAGAAAAATCGTTTGTTTTTGTGTAAAGTGAGGTTTTGTTAACTATTTTAGTATTATTTTATTTAATACTAATTTAAATGATTATTAAAGTTCTTTATTATGTAGTTTAATAATTCTTTAAAGTTTTATCATTGTTTATGATTTATATGTGACGTGGTCATAAAGTAGTACTCAATTCCCCCAAAAAATTTTAATCTTTTACTGTTGAGATTCCAAAATTGTTTGTGTGTTGTTGTTTTTTGTTGAAAATTGCTTATATATATATATACAGTTTAATTCGAGTACGCACGAGTGCGTACGCATTTGTGTAAAAATTTCTTCCGCACAGTTCCGCTGGGTCCACTCCGTTTAGGAGAGAAACTCACTTTACTCTTTTGCGTTTTGGTCAAATTTCTCTCCTCTCTCTACGTCATACCCCTCTCTCTCTCTACTTTCTCCATTAAAGGAAAGCTTTCCTGTCCATTGCAAAAAATTGCTTTTTTCTCCATTGCAAAAAATTAAATTAGCTTTCGAAGCTTTCTCTCTCTCTAAAATTGTAAGCTTTCTCTATTGCAAGAAAGCTTTCTATCTATAAAATTGTAAACTTTCCTTCCAAAAATTGCTTTTTTCTCCATTGCAAAAAATTTCTTCTCTATTGCAAGAAATTAAATAAGATCTGGAAGGAAAGCTTATAATTTTAGAGAGAGAAAGCTTCGAAGGCTTGCTGTTGCTGGGTCGTAGAAAGCTTCGAAAGCTTTTCCTTTCCAGTTGCTGCTGTGCTGGGTGGTGTAGAGACTGGAGAGAGTGAGTTTTGATTTTGTAATTTCAGTTTTAGAGAGAGAGAGAGGGAGTATGACGTAGAGAAATGAGAGAAATTTAACCAAAACTTTAAAGAGTAAAGTGAGTTTCTCTTTCAAACTGAGTGGGGCCCAGCGGAACTATGTGGAATAAATTTTAGCACAAATGCGATCGCACTCGTGCGGACTCGAAGGAAACTGTATATATATATATATATTATATTTTCTTGTTGAACATTGCAGAATCCAATAACTCTTAGGTTTCGTTTGGCTCACGGAAAGGAAATCGATTCCCTTATCTTTCTCATGGAGGTGGAAAAGTAAATTTCCTGTCAAATTTCATTTCTTGTGTTTGGTAAACCATGGAAAGTATTTAGGAAAGAGTATTATTGTCTAAAATTTGTGTAATAAATGCTTGAAAATCCCATGGGAAAATCAATCCCATGTGTTTTGGGAGGAATGGTTTTACCCCCTATTTTCCCTTCTCTCGGAAAAGTGTTTCCGGAATTTGTGCTTACCAAACAAAGGAAATGAACGACTTTCCTTTCCCGAGTACCAAAATCCGTGAACCAAACGAGGCATTACTTCACACTTAAAATCAATCATAAAGGGGCTTTTATGGATCAAAAATATTGTGAAAAGTGTTATATGGGAAATTGATTACTTTGATTACTGCAATTTTGATTTAATGTCGATACTTGAGATTGAAAATATGTTAAAGCAATTAGGCTATAAAAGCACATTGCCTTGCTATTACAAAAATGAATACATGCAACCGTGGTTTAAATTAGAAAATGATAAGTAATTAATGTCCTATTTGAACAATAATTATTGAAAAAGATCAATAAGTATTTATGTTGAGTCTAATGTAAAAGATGACCCAATATCGAGTCAAGTTGAGGCAGTAATTGACCCAACACCCACTGAGCATATTCCTATTGTTGTTTTGCTAGACCTAGCTTATAACAATTAATTAGTGTAGCATTGGAAGCACCTGTTGAAATTGATGATAAATGTATAGAAGAGGAAACAGTGGTAGTGACGTGGATAGTGATAACTGTACTAAGTTAGAACACTTTAGTGATAGTGAGTATGAGGATGGTGATAAACAATCCCATCCAATTGCTCTCATTTTTACGTCAGCTCCAACTCAAACATCCACATTAGCACTGTTAGTTGAATATAAACATGAGAGAACAATTGGGTTAGATTGCAAAGTTTATAAAATATTAGTGTTGACATTGGGAAAAATTAAAACAAGTAGGTTTAAGCCGCAACTGACCCCAAACTTTGGGGTTAAAATTGTGGATTGCCGGATGAAAGAAGACAAGAATTAGAAAGATTGTCCGTCTCTCCTCACTCTCAACCCAATTTCGAAGAGATAGAGATAAAGAAAGCTTAAACAGATACAGACCAAGCGAAATATAGTAGTAATCGGCCAATTTCACTTCAAATGGCAACAGTTTCAACTTCCATGGCGTCCACCGCCGTCTTCACACCTCGTCTCCTCACCAACACAACACGCTTCTCCCCCTTACCTAACCTTCAATCGCGCTTCTCCGCGAAAACCTTTTCCCCTTCCTCCAAACTGGCTGTTTCAGGTACTGCTCCTTGTTCTATATCTCTCTGCAGCATTTCGTCCAACACATATTACTTCAAAGTCAATCACTAATTTACCCCCTTAATTCGGGTTGTATTTTTTACTTATGTTTAACTGGGTTCCAGTTCAAGCTCTAAAATACAGTTTTTGACTTGGATATTAATTGAATTAAAAGGAAACTGGTAATTGAAGTACACAAACAACTGCTAATTTTAGGTTTTGCTCCTCGTTCTATCTCTCTGCGGCATTTCGTGGAGCTTGTATTACCTCAAAGTCAACTACTACTTTTCCCAATAAGTTAGGGTTGGATTTTTGACTTAGCAACTACAAATTTTGGGTACCGCTCCTTGTTCTATCTCTCTGCGGCATTTCGTCTAACACGTATTTACTTCAAAGTCAACCTCTACTTTTCCCTCTTAATTAGGGTTGGATTTGTTGGTTATGTTTAATTGGGTACCAATTCAAGCTCTAAAAACCAGTTTTTGACTTGGGTATTAATTGAATTAAAGGGAAACTGGTCATTGAACACAAACAGCTACTAAGTTTAGGTATTGCTCCTTTGTTAATTGTAGTGAAGTTCAATTAACTTACAAAAATCGACTGGAAGTATAGACAGCTAGAATTTGTATTTCGAATTAAGAATAGAAATCCCCAACCTGCTGGTCTTGCTTATCAATTTAGGTCATTGTTCAATGGAAAAAATGACAAAAATTAAAACTTTGAATGGAAAAATAAGTTGATCTTCTTTGTGAAACTACTGTAACTTCTAAGATTAATATCTGATTAACCATCTAAAAGGTGGGGATGGAATTATTGTAAACTGTTCCTATATAATCTTTTATTGGTGCGCCCCTTTAATGTGATGTACCATAAAATTGTCATTTGTCCCTAAGATGTGAACTTTAGGGCATTACTTTATCCAAGTTAAATTTATGCTTCAGATTTCAAGTTCGGTTGCTTTCTCAACAAGATTGTAGTGTCTGATAGACAATAGTTCTCAAATTACAGTTGTCTTTAGACTATAGATGTATTGTATTGCACTTCTTCTCCATGGAGAATGCCCAAGATTTCATATTCTCCAAGTGGAGGATGCCCAATATTTCATATTCTCCAAGTTGAGTTGGTATTTCGCTTATAAATTTTGAGAGAATCTATTTCCATTGTACAACTTGCCTTAGCCTAACTCTTCCCCTTTCCAATAGAAATCAAAACCCACTTTCCCCAAACTCTTTTTTTTTTTTGTTACCTTTTTTTTCTCTGGTTTATAACAATTCAAGAAATTCAATTAATTTTCGTATAAACCAATCAGATGCACCTAAATCTCTTGGTTTCTGTGACTCAGCGTCTAGGAGGTCTTCCCTGTTCCAGATCAAAGCCTCATCCTCTGAAGAGACATCTGGTGTTGATGCTGGAGAGGTATTCGCAGATCTAAAGGAAAAGGTAAAAGTGCACACTGAAAACAAATTGATAGTTTGATACTACTTATTATAAATTGATTATCGGACCAACCATGTTAATTAAGTTTGTACTTCAACTTTCCCTTTTCGTTTTGTGGTTAAAATAGTGGGATGGGATTGAAGACAAGTCTACGGTACTTCTCTACGGAGGTGGAGCTGTTGTTGGAATTTGGCTATCCTCAATCGTTGTTGGTGCCATAAACTCAGTCCCTGTGGTAGGTCATTTAATACCATATAGGCATATATGCAAAAAGTTTCTGTATTTGTATTTGATCACTTGAGAATACTTGATTGCTTAACAAATATTTTTTCTTGATGACTCACTTTCATTAAGCTTTGTTACCTGGTCTGATTTTTCTTGCTCTCAAAAATCAAATTTATCTAGCTTCCAAAGCTGATGGAGTTGGTAGGGCTTGGATATACAGGATGGTTTGTCTATCGATACCTTCTCTTCAAGGTAAAACCTTCATGAATGTTTCGAATTCGATTATTTTACTTAGAATTTATGTTTTTTCTTTATGTACAAAGGATATACCAGTAATTCTAGAGGTACTCAGATGATACTCACAAAGTGCAATTCAAATTATGTGGCATCGGTGCATTGTTACATTGGTTAGTGGGCGGAGTGATAAGTGTTTTGACTTTAACTACCGATCAATGCACTAATGCCACATTGTTTGAATTACCTCTTTTGAGTCCAAAGCTTAATCTGTTCATGTGAAATTAGTCAAATTACCAATTTCCTTCCTTAAGAACAAAAACTTGAAGCAAAAAGAGAAATTGTTACATTTGGTTCACCTCGAAATTTCATTTTATTGACGGTTTAACTTATTTTTCTCAGTCAAGTAGAAAAGAACTAGCTACAGACATCGAATCACTGAAGAAGAAGATTGCGGGGACTTCTGATTAGATTTTCTTTCCGTGATTGAATGCTAAACTCATCTTTGCATTTTCAAGTCTATTTAATCGGTTGGAATTGCAATTTTTTTACGATTTAATTGTACGAGACTGAGAGAGGCAGATTGTGCTGTACCTGTTGTAAAAGTATATGTCTTCAAAAATATTTCTAATACTCGTCTTGTGGTGTTCATATTTCAAATAAGTTTTTGCAATTTGTTCACATGTGGCTCTTAGTCATTTTGCGGTGATTAATTATCAATTTGTGTTAAAACACCGGCAATTTTAGTCTTATTTTATGAGTGTACTCGCTCAGTTCCAAATTAAGAGTTTAGCTTAACTTTTGCACTTCCCGAGAACACATGAATTTTAACATAATCAACGGTTGATGACACATGTTTATGTATTGTGAAATTTGATAAATTATATCCTAAAAAGAAAGCCGAACACTAAACTACAAGCAGGCTATACCGCTCTCAAATCTTAATGTCAGCTAGCTAGCTCTACTATCTATAAGTAGAATCCAATATCAAACCAAACAATTTTATAAAATTTAAGATATGTTTTGCACGTATCATCAAGACTTTTATTGTTTATTCAAATAAAACGAAAATGTATTTTTACAAAATTAGAACAAAAATTTAAATCCCCATAGAGGAGTGATGGTGGCTAGTAGGGCTGTGCACGGTTCGGTTAACCGAACTGTGCGGTTTAAGCAAAAATTGAACCGACAAGTTGGTTTTTAGATGGCGGTCAACCGAGCAGAACCGATGAAGGCTTAAAACCAGTCGGGGTCGGTTCGGTCGAAGTCGGTTCGGTTAATCGATTTTTGTCGGTTTTGGGTTTGGGCAATTGGGCTTATTTATATTGTTGGGCCATGGCTTAAAAATTATGTTTATATTATTGGGCCATGACTTAAAGGCATTTTTTATAGAAAATTAGGCATTTTTTAATTAATTAGGCACTTTCTTTCTTAAATTACTTTTGACAAAAAAATGAAAGATTTTAATATTTTTCTTCTTTAGCTTTTTTTTTTTTAATAAAATACCTTTCGGTTCGGTTTTTACCGGTTATATAACACCGGCAACCGACAACCGAACCGACCCCTTTCGGTTTTCATATTTTTCAACCGAACCGGGACCAAAAAACCTTAAAAACCGGCTGGTTCGGTTCGGTTCGGGCCAGTTCAGGTCGGTTTTTTCGGTTTTTTTGCACACCCTTAGTAGCTAGTCCTAATTCTAACGTTGGTTAAGGTGAAACAGAATTAAATGTGTTGTATTTTTCATAAATTTAACTACTCCCGCCTTAACTTAACTTGAGTACTACTTCTGAAAAAATCTATAACCTTTTTTTTTTTTTTTTTTTTTGAGTGGCTTCGAACTATATATACTGCTATCATTAGATCAATAGTTATTACTGATATTAACAAATATAATAAAGAGTATGGCAACAAAATATAAGATCATACACTAAAAAATAGTGATACAGTAGATCAATAGCTAATTATATTCAATAATTTGAAGATTCTCTTGGTGTAATTCTAACATATATCGTAATTCACATATATTTTAAAAAAATCTAACATATTAATTTTAAATAAAATGATTTGAATTCACTTCTATTTAATAAAATACAAAAATACATTTTCTTTAAGACAAATACTATGAGAGACTGTATCATTTAAATCACGGCATCCAAATATTTGGAGTGAGAGACTGGAGGAAGAAAAAAAATAAATTTTTTTTTAAAAGGAATATAACCATATTGGGCCTGATGAAAACATTAGACCATAAAAGAAGGGCGCAACTCCCAAGTACATAGTTCCACCAACAAGAAGAGCCTGCGTCCCAACAAAAATCAATTTCCCGCAATTGCAAAACATCGTATATAAAGAGGAACACAATGTTCATGATTTTTCTTACATATTAACTCTCAATCGATATGGTCGATCAATTCGGGTTAATCAATTCATATATTAATCATCGTACTGTACTGTATGGGTATGTATTGTACTGTATAGGTATATTAGGGCTTCAATTTCAACAGATGATAACCTGATTCTATCAAATGAAGCTGCACATCAACGAAGCCTGCGATCTGGGCTCTATCTCAGTTCTTCCTCCTCCACAAGGTTCAGTTCTATCACAAAAGGCATGATCAATTCTATGCTAAAATTTGTTGGAAAGGTTTCAAGAATCTGTATTATAATTATAATATATAAGAAAAAAAATGTATATGGAATCAAACTTTGCGTGAGTTAAATTAAATATTTTAATTTAGACAGTTAATACTTGAACTCAAGTTTAAATTTTAAATTAATTGTCGTCTCTAAGTAAATATATATTTCTATTCTCACCTTCATTTCTTCTCTTTCTCTCGAATTTTTTACTTCTTCAAATCACTCAATTATATTGAAGTGTTGTAGGCACAGGGTACCCCTATTAATTTTATATTTGATTGATTGTGTTAACTATGTGCTTGAGAAATTATGCGGAAAAATGAGATGAAATGTAGAGCTTCCTCACGTGACCATGCCTGACAATTAGGTTGACTCTATTTTTTTGATGATTAGGCTTTTTGGATATGATATATTCTAGTTCGTTTGTTTAGGATTGGTTATAATAATAAGCTGAATCTGTTATCTTCCACTTCGTTTGTGTAGGATTGTCTATAACAATAAGCTGCATTGAAAAATTTTGGATAAATTTTGCCTACTGATTACTTCTTCTTTTTTTAAGCAAAGAGAGGGCAATAGTCGCTAAATTTTATTGAAAATCAAAATGCAAGCCCGTTGATTACTTATACTAATTGCATAATACATTTGCACTTTTTATTCTTCTGGCTTATTTTTGTTTTCAATAGCTATGCATGGGTTTTTCCTGGTTCCATAACTGTTATTTTAATGTTCTTCCGGTATATTTCTCATTGCTGGAAACCAGAACTCTTATATTATATAGCCACAACATTGTTATTAGCAACAACTGACATAAACTTACTTAGAGAAAAGTGGCAATAACTTTATATCAACAGAATTTTGGAGTAAATGGAACACTATTATTTCATCAGTTTACCTTTTGAGTTCTTTTTGCTAGCATTCATCTAGGATTATACAAGTATGTAAACGATGAAATTGATAAAGAATAAGAAGTATTTATAGAAGTGTGAGGCTAAGCTTCTCTAAGTATAAACAGTGTGTACTCTGAAACATGTAGAGATAAGCTTCTCTAGGTGGAGACGTGTTGACTAAAACTATATTTCTTTCCGAATTACTAAGAGATTTTTTTTTCAAAGAATAAAGGGTGAAAACTTCAGTGATATTTATTGTTATTTGATTTTTGAGACATAATTCTAAAACTAATATAACAATTTCAATATTGATTGACCTCTGCATGATCGTGTGTACATGTGTGTTTGTGACATATATATCAACTTATTGATTGCTTCAAAATACACGAAGTGTTCCCCCAATTCATGATTTCTTAAAGAAGCAGGGATTATTATGCCAGAAATGTTGCTAGTAGTTTAGTCAAGTGAGATAAGAAAGATAAGGTAAGAGAAGAAAAACTACGACAACAAAGTAATATATGGAAATCCGGCCAATCAAACATGCCATACGATTTTAAATTCATCTCCATGCAAGTCAATATTAGTTGTGACAATTTGCTTTCGGCCTTTCTTTTTCTCAATGACTTTCAGTTAAAGGCATGCAACAGAGGTTTGATAATTTACGACAACTCACTGCAGCTAATGATGTGGGCTTAAAATCAGTTTCTGTTCAACTCAGCCAAAATGCATGCACAGATAGGTTACAGGAGATTTCCGTATTGCTCTCAGCTTTATCAGAAAAAATTAGAGCCTTTATAGTAAATTTACAAAATGATAGCTGCAAGACTTTCACTTAAGAACCGCAGGCATGTATACCTCTGTAATGAATATTTTGCAAAACTCGTGTATATTTATTATTTAAGATATTGGAAAAAACCTTTTTATTTTTTGAGGTTTACCTAAAAATATTTTGATACTGCAGTTGCAGCTTGTGTAATTGCTCATTCATGATTTGATCACTTTAGGCAATGACATGTAGGCATTTATACCTTTGTTTTTCTCAAGAAAGATGTATTAGCTTCTCAAGAGACCCCATGTACCTTAAGAAATCTCTCAGCCTAACCTTCTCGTGGTCGCTAATTTATAGGCTAACACTCGTCATACTGCCCCAAAGGAAGTTCTGCCACTAAAGAAGTATGTTTGCTCCTAGCCTTATTACTTTATTTTTGTATTGGACTATTTTAGCATGCGTTTTGATTAATGCGCATCTTTCCCAAATATTTATTGGTACCTTCTTTGTTGTATTATATGGGAGAAAAGTGGATGTGCTAGTTGAAAAGAAAAAAGATCAATACGAAACTTCATATTAATATCTACTTGACATTTCTGGACTAATTTTTCTGAAAATACCTAAAACATAGATATACCAAAAAACTAAAGAGTTAAAGATCAACAAATATTGAAAATACCTAAACTTGGAAAAATATTAAAATATAGAGAAATCCATTGGTTCAAGCATCAGTTGAGAATACTTGTTTTGGACAGAGATGTTGTAAGCATCAGATTGCTTAGAACTAACATGCCTAAAAGGCTTCCACCATTATCATCTAAATAACTATAGTACCATTGCATAGACGAACATATGTATATGTATGTGTGTGTGTTTTCGTGAAAGCATGACGAACACATTCAAAGTCTGTTAAACTGACACAAGTTACATAGCAAATTGCAGCCCAAATGAGAATAATATAGCTAGAGTCATCGTTCAAAATCACAACTGATTTCGATTCCTCGTTGTGTCAAGATTCTTGGTGGTCACCGGAGCGTCTCTCGGTTGATAAGCTCCAGGGACTAGTGATCTTTTTTCCTTTTTAATCATGAGGGGGACAGTAATCCCACTTTTTATTAGATTAAAAAGAACACTCCGTATTAGAGGCTAAGGCCTCCGAATACAAGGAGCAAAAGGAACCTAATCCACCTTCTATTCACCCAAAAAGCAAAAGGGAAATAAACTCTACTGATATCAAATTTAAATTCTCCATTTGGCAAGAATGTTTGGATACATTTGGTGTACCATATGACAAGTTAACGTGGAACACTAGACCCAATAATAAATGACACATAAGCTCGTCACATGGAACTTATCTCCTTGTGTGCATTGTTAAAACTACGTGGTGTTTTGTCATTGGTTCTAGTGTATATGTAACCAACTGTAGATTAGAGTGGGAAGAAGATTTGGCTCTTCTTTCTACAATTAAATTTAAAATTTTATTAAGTAGAGAAGACAATTCAATGTCTTTAGTGATATTATATATCTATATATTGGGGAGAATTTCTATGGATGTTTCGGAATGTGAGGCAGTACGTTTTTGAGAGAGATTGAGCAACATGTTGTAGGTAGAACTTGGTGATATATGGAAAGTGAAAAGAACATATGAACACTAGCAGGATTTTGTGTAGAAAGTGTGGCACTAGTGAAGAATATGTTCACTATTAGGTTGTGTGTGTTGTATTTACTGGGTGATTCCCCTTGTATGATGTGTAGAGTTCTTTTTGTATATAAACTTTTTAATTTATCACAATTTTTTTTTAATTTAAGGCCCGTCTGGTATCAAGATAAAAAATAATTGAAAATTTGATTAATTTGCTTACGAAATTGGAAAATAATTTTGGGATGTGGTGATATATTCTCATCTCATGCTCGTTTTTATGAGAACAAGTCTTTCATCCTTTTTTATTTTTTGTGAAAAAAATTTTCTTTCTCATCACTTAAAGAAAATTTTTCATGAAAAAAGCCAATAAGTAAAAGAATATTTCAACATATCCCTCAACTTATTTTTCTAACTTTTCACACAAATTAATTATTTTTCTTGTTATTTTCACATTTTTATCAAATTGAAACTAAATATAATTTATTTCTCAAATTTAAGTAATTTATTTTAAAATTAAACAGTCCAAAATTTTTAACTTGACTGTAAGGTAATTTCTATCACGGTATAAGAGCTAGCGCGCTAGATGCATTCAGTGCATGGTAACCTTAGCCCACCATGTGTGTGGAGATGAAAAGGCAAAAGTAAGTGTGGAATGATTGAATTAGATAATGAACGGATTGCTTCTTGTAGTCCTCCCCCCACACTGTGAGCACACTATTTCAACACATTCACTTTAATTATATTCAATCTCTTCGAGGACAAGCTTTTTCAATATGTACTTGGATTTCAATAATTAACATTTATTTATCAAATCATTTGATTTTCTTTAGAAAACGTTATCCTCAGAGTAGATTCAATTTGACAAATCATATAATGCATTGAGTTACATTATATTATAATGGTACTGAATTATGTTGTCGAAAGTCATCTTTGTTTTAACAACAATATAATAATGCTATATTTGTTTTTTTCTCAAATAAAATAGCAACACACTTGTTTGATTAAACGTAGTTTCAGTAAAGCTCCGGTCTGTAGAGAGACTTATATATACTTTTTTTTTTTCGAATAGTATGATCTTTTATTTGAGAAGCTAATAAATGAACTTTCTTTTACAAAATTTGATAAATATAATATGCTATTGTAAAGTTGATATCCAACACATTTTATAAAAAAAGTTAATTCACTTGCTCTTCGAAACGAACTATCTTTCTTTTTCATTCTCTACATCGGGTAATAGTAAATAATTTGTAAATAGCAGACCATAGTGCAACTTAGTAATTAAACTATGTATACAGTTATTTAATTAAGGACTTAACTATAAAAATATTGTTAGCCTAAAATTTAAAAGGGACGGAATGGTCAAATTAAAACGCAGCCTAAAATTTAATAGGTAAATTGAGAAAAATAAAAATTTAGTGGTCAAATTAAAACTCGGGGTAAAGTTCAGTAGCCATTTTAGTTTTTTACTCTATAAAAATATATATGTTTAATCTTTTACAAATTTAAGTAGTATTTTTTTTAAAAGCATTTTACTTTTGTAATCCAGTGTTATTACAAATGATAACATCTGTTTATAATTAAAATTTTAGAAATATATAATATCATTGTAATAATAATGAGATACATTATTTTTTATATATATTAGTAAATGAGTAGGAATGACAAATTTAAGCATATCATAAATGAGGGGCAAATTCGAGTTTTTCAATTAAAAACCATCTCAATATGATCGGATCGAATATATTTTTTAACATCTTAAGTTTGACTTTAGCGACTTTTCCATGCTCGACAATTAAATCAATTGTCATCTCTACTTATAATTGCTCATTTATTTGGATTCATAAAAGGCCTGACTTATTATAATATAATTTGTTGCATAAAATAATTTTTTAAATATATGTTTTTAGTTATACGCTATTTAGATCTTAGATATTTTTATTTAATCTTATTATTTTTTAACTGTTAATTTTTTTTATATCACCATCATTTCTTGTAAACAAATAAATAAAAGTGAGTCACGTGGGTCAGCCAACTGGAATGGGCGTAACTTTGGGTACAGGGGGAATAATGTGTTTATCCGACATTTGGTTGTCGGTGAAACTCTAAATTCTCGACTCCCTAACACATTTGTGGTATTTGGTTTTAGACCATTTTTAATGGCAGTATAAAATTTGACTTATAAATTATATGTGTTAATTTATTTTTATAAAAAAATTGAATATTAAAAAAATATACTTTGAATGGTACTTTTGTAAAATCTTACATAAATTTAAAAATAACCAATATGGTTCGAACACTTGTTAATTATTAATTTAAGCAATTTATTATTATTATTATTAGTTTTTGATTTTTTTTTATAAATTATTTTATAATCACAGTGGATTTTGATTTGTATGTATTGATGATTATATTTCAAATATATAGTTTTTATTAAGATCTATCTTTTACATGTGGCATTGTAAAATGAGAGTGCATTTTATACAAACTTGTATTTTAAAAGATTGTTCGAAAGAAAAAAAATTACAAAATGTGTAAAATTTTATATAAAATAAAAATATAGAAAACTGTTAGATATGCTCTTACGTAACTAACCGGTGGTTAGGATTAAATTGATTATATATTTTATTAGAATTTTTTTTTCCGAGTCATTAATTATATATGATAGTATAAGCATTTTTAAATTGAAAATGATTTAGAATTACATCATAATTTAAATGAAAAAAATAAGCTCCCAAATTTCAACACCAGATCATCGAAAAAAATCATCCTAATAATTTTATAAGCAACTTCATTTGTATGCTGACTTAACTGTCCATTTATATGCGTCATTAAAATGTTTAGTTGCTACTAACTTATCAAATATTCTTTAATTATGGCTTAGTAATCATGACCGTTTTGGGCTGATATTGAATTTGATATGATCCAATATTAACGGTTGTAGGCTCCGTTTGATTGCAAAGTGGAAAAGGAAAATAAATTGAATTAGTTTTGATGAAAAGATGAAAAATAAGTTGAGAGATAAATGTGATATTCTATTGATTTTTAAGTTTTTTCATGAAGAAAATTTTCTTTACTTGGTTGTGAATAAAAAATTTCCAATAAAAATATTGAAAGATGAAAGATATATACTTATAAAATGAGTAGTATCTCTCACTTTATTTTTTTATATAAATTAATTAAATTTATTTTTATTTTCCATCTTTGCAATTAAACGGAGCCGGAATGTTGAATTGACAAGCTCATTAACCCCAATAACTGACTGACTTTTTTTTTTTTTCAAAGTCATTTAAAGCTTGATTTTGGTAAAGGGTTCAGTAAGCTAAACAAAAATTTACGTGGCAAGCTTCAATTGCAAAACAAACTTTGGGCCTAATCTAATTTCTTTTGTTTCGTACGTTGACCCCGCTAGGTCGTCTGGCGTATTTGAAAATTTTGTGTTTTTTTGTTTTAATACATACATTACAAATTTGTTTGTTTTTTTCTTTTTTCTTTTTTTTTTTTTTTTTGAGAGTAGATAACTATTTTGTATCTCAAATTTCGCTTATAGTTTTAAGT
The DNA here is from genome assembly GCA_021464415.1 of Lonicera japonica. Taxonomy (NCBI): domain Eukaryota; kingdom Viridiplantae; phylum Streptophyta; class Magnoliopsida; order Dipsacales; family Caprifoliaceae; genus Lonicera; species Lonicera japonica. The sequence goes on from CM038471.1 coordinate 68,816,868, forward strand.
TGCACTTCAAATTTTATTTTATTCTAATTTGCATTCTAAATGTAAGTAAGTATTTTCAAGTGTATATTATGTTTGCATTTCGTTTAAATTTTAACTGAACCTATTTCGTTAATTACATAAAGAATCTTAAAGTTAAGCTTTTTTCAATCTTAATCTCAAAATTTTATTTTTTGTAGATTAAACCTTAAAGTAGTAATTTTGTATAAATTCAAATCTTAAAATATTTGAATTGTTGCAATTTAAACATTGACCAATTTATAAAATTATATTATCAACTCTCAAATATTAAAAAATTATACAAAACCAATTTTTTTAATATTTGAAGGTTGATCAATTATCTTGCACTTTTCAATCTAATGATTCAAAGTGAATTTTAAATTAATATTGTACATTCATAGCGATTAAATTAAAAAACAATCTTCCTAATTAATATACGTGTGTTCCGGTCAGTTCTAGAGATGGCAAAATCCAACCCGACCCAACCCGGAATGGGGCGGGTTTTTTTTAGACCGGGGCGGATTTGGTATTTTTTTTTAAAACTCGGACCGGGTTAGGGTTTTGCCCACTAAAAACCCGACCTGACCTGCTTGTATATATATGTATATATAAATATATTAATATAAAAATTATATATATATATATATAGTATTTATTTACAAAAGAATAGACATTTTTTTTACCAAATGTAGAGCATTAGATTATATACATTAACACATCTTCCCTAATTTTTTTTATATATTTATAAATAATAATGATAATGATAATGCTAATAATAATAATAATTCAGGGCGGGTCGGGTCGAGGCGGGGCTCCTAGGTATACTTTGCGGGACGAGTTTGGGCTTTTTAAAAAAAAACCGTCTCGGGTTCGGGGCGGGGTAATATATATGCGGGTCGGGTTTGGTAATGGCCAAACCCGCCCCATACCCGACCCGTTGCCATTCCTAGTCAGTTCTAGTCCGTCATTGTTGTAGATGACGTATGAGAGGAGTGGGCATAATAACAAGAAGTTCCACGTGAATGTTACTATGCCCCGCATTTCTTGAATGAAAGCATTTTTAGAGGTTATTAAAGTCATTTTAGATCTGTGACCATGCTGCACTTCTATAAGTAATCATGACAATCACTTGTCATGCAATCTCCATTTTTTTTTTCGTTAACAGGGAAAGAGAACAATCAGAAACAGAGAAACCCAAAAAAAACACTACAGGAGTCAATCTCCATTTGAAAAACCTCACCGTCCTTGAATCCAATTACTAGTGATACACAACTTCTACGATCATTCTATCAACACGATGAATCCTTCCACTACCGCCGGAAATACTACATCTCCTCTTTCATCTACGGAAGTCAATCGTACCTCTCCTAGCCAATTACCGGCTCAGATGATTCCTTCTACCGGATCCACGATCCCTCAATTAGGGCCTAAAGTCAGTACCGCCTTAAATACCATAGATTCGCCGCCTTTTACTGTAACACCTGCAGAAGACATTCCGCATCTGTTAGTGATGTTAGAATATGAACAAATATGAACATCAATCCACACACCACCACCACCCTTCTAGATGAGTGGTGGTCAACACCAACCCCTACCACCATAGTCAACACTAACCCACCACCAACCACACACCAACCCCATTCTTGTGTATATATAGTCTTAAGCTCATGTAAAGAAAATCATCAAAATCAATAATAAAATTTCTTCTCCTCCTCCTCCTCTATTTTTAACATGGTATCAGAGCGATTTTAATCCTTCTTCTTTTCCAATAAAACCACAAACCAATCCACTACAATCCATCCTTAACAGATCATCCACAAAACAATCCCATTGCTCAAATCAGCGTCACAAACACAACCTACTGCCAAACCAAATTATTACACCTCGACATATCTAAAACCATACCCAATCCAGGTCAATCCATATCCATCATCCTCGAAATTAAAAGACGATCCTATCTCCGTAAAAATCAACCCAAACGGACAACTCATGCACCCACACGCACCGTCCAAAGTATACAGCGCACCGCTCCGTCTATCTCATGCGCCTTCCAGCCAACACAATAGACACGTGGTAGACACGTCAGCGTTGACTATTCCGCGTAAGTTGTTACGTCATCTGACACGTCATCGTTGACCAAGCGTTGACCAGGCTACGTCATCTGCCACGACATCCTACACGTGGCAGCCACGTCATCTTTGACCAGTCAATATTACCACGTCAGTAACTAGTCAATAGTTTTTGATATTTCTATTTTGACCCCATATTTTTTTGATATTTTTATTTTGGCCCTAAATTTTTTTGATATTTCTACTTTGATCCTAGAACTTTCTGATATTTATATTTTAACCATAAAACTTTATGATATCTTTATTTTGGCCCCATAACTTTATGATATTTCTTATTTTTGTCCCATAATTTTCTGTTTACTCTATATCAAACCCCAGCATCCACTCTAAAGTTACACCTTCATTTGTATGTGCATTATGGATCGTTCCGAAGTTACCCGACCTATCTCTATCACTCTCAATGGACCAAACTACATTCATTGGGCCCAAGCAATGACTAGCTTTCTTCAGGCACGACGAGTTTGGCTCATTATTACCGGAGAAATGATAGTCCCGGTACAAAAGAAAGATGAGACCGATGAAGAATTTGCAAATCGTCAAGACGAATGATTAGGAAAAAATGGCGATATTATCACTTAGTGTCGTAATACCTTTATCCCTACCATTGGTCAACAATTTGGCAGGTTCTCCACTGGTAAAGAAGTATGGGATTTTCTCAAGTTATGGTACACCACCAAAGATCTAGCCCACCAATATCAACTATTGACCGCTCTTCACTCTAAAAAGCAACAATCTGATCAGTCCATCGATGAGTTCTTATCTGAAATGCAAGTCCTATGAGATCAACTGGCTCCTTCCGAACCAGTCTAGCACTGCACCACTGATGTTGCCAAATTTGAAATCTATAAAAGCCAACAGCAAGTAATGACCTTTCTTATGGCTCTCCATGATCGATTTGAACCTGTTCGAGCTTCTCTCCTTCACCGCCATCCATTGCCAACTTTTGATGATACTATCACTACCCTTCATTTTGAAGAAACAAGACTTGGTTCAAACCCTCAAGCTTCAAATAGAGTTCTTGCCGTCACTCATTCCAAATTCGAGAAGACATCAAATGAGTGTATATACTGCCATAAGACTAATTATACATTGCTTTATTGTCCCAAGCGGGTTTGCAAATTCTATCGCAAGGGCGGTTCTAAACATTATGGTTCTGATTGTTGTAAGAATCCGGCTAGACAAACCAGTAGTAGACCTAGCACTGCTGCTGCTGCCATTTAAACATGATTTAATCCATCACCACATGTCACTAATAATGACCTTGCAAAAATATTAAAACAGGTTTCATCTGGCCCATCTAATGCATTGTCTACTACTTCAAGTAACTCTTGGTATTTTGACTCTGGCTGTTGCAACCATATGACTTCTGACACCATTATATTTGTCTCCAAAAAGACTATCTCACATACATCTCCCATCAAAACTGCTGATGGATCTCAGTTACATGTCACCAATATTGGATCCATATCCACATCTAATCTCTCTCTTCCATCTACCTTTCACATACCCAAGTTAACCATTAATCTTATATATGCTGGTCAACTTTGTGACATTGGTCTAAATGTTGTTTTCTCTTCCTTTGGTTGTCAGGTACAGAATCCAAGGACGAAGCAGATTATTGGGATAGGCCGTAAAGTCGATCGTTTGTTTGAACTTGTTCATCTCCGTACACCATCAGATATCAACAACCCCACACTCATTATTGCCTATGCTATCCCTACATCGTTTTTAGAATTATGGCACGCCCGTCTAGGTCATGTTTTTAACGCTAGACTTAAATATCTCATCTCTATTGGACGGTTAGGAACAGTTAAAACAGAAAGTATTCATTGTTTATCATGTTAACTTGGAAAACAACCTGCATTATTTTTTAATAAAAGTGATTCTCTTTCTTCTGCACCATTTGACCTAATTCATTCTGATGTACGGGGGATCTTGTCCTCATACCACTGTGGGGGAGTCAAAATACTTTGTTATTTTCATAGATGATTATACTCGTTTCACCTAGATATATCTTATGAAAAATCGTTCTGAATTATCACAAATATATTATAAATTTTCCCAAATGGTTCAAACCCAATTTCTCTCTTAATTAAAATTTTTCAAGCCGATAATGCCATGGAATACAAAGAATCAGAATTTCTCAACTTTTTGCGTCAGTAAGAGGCAGTTTCTCAGTACTCATGTCCTGGCACATCTCAACAAAATGGTTATGCTAAACGAAAATATCGTCACATTTTAGATACTGTCCGAACCCTTCTCATCTCTAGCGGGGGTCCTGAACGTTTCTGGGGGGAAGCAACTCTTATCGCTGTTTACATCATCAACCGTCATCCTCTTCCTGCCTTCCAAAATCAATCCCCATATGACAGGTTGTATGGAAGTCCACCTAACTATAATCTTTTGAAAGTGTTTGGGTGTGTCTGTTTTATTTTGCTCCAGTCTCATGAACATTCCAAACTCGAACCCGGTCACGCCTATGCTGTTTTTTGGGGTATAGGATAGAGCATAAAGGATATCGCTGTCGGGATCCGATTTTAAAACGACTTCGTGTGTCTCGTCATGTCATATTTTGGGAACACAAAATGTTCTCTTCAGTCTCCAAATTTTAGGCCACTATAGATAATTCCCTCCCATTCTTTACCAGCTCTAATACAGATCTTTATCCATCTTCTACTACCACTAAAATCCATGAATCAACAAATGATGACAGCTCATCTAATGAACATCCTTCCACAGCAACCAGTCATTCACCTACCACCATAAATCAATTCGTTGATCCATCCCCCATTCTGACAACGGACTATCCTGATGATACTGACTCGCCCAACGATCCTGTTAACCAAACGCCCATTCCTTGTCAATCCACCAAGGTAAGACAACCACCTCAACATTTTCTTGATTATCATTGTTATTCTACAATATTCTCACATCATGAACCATTTTCTTATAAAGAGGCTAGTGCTAATCATTTATGGCAGCAAGCTATGTCTGAAGAATTGCATGCCTTAGAAAAAGCCCAAACTTGGGAGTTAATCTCTCTTCCTCCCGGGAAGACGACAATTAGGTGCAAATGGGTCTATAAAATTAAAACTAAATCAAATGGGACTATCGATCGGTATAAAGCAAGACTTGTAGCCAAAGGATTTAATTCAGAATATGACATTGATTACGAGAAAACATTTGCTCCAGTTGCCCATTTAACATTTGTTAGAAGCATTCTCGCAGTTGTCGCAGCTCGTAAATGGGAACTTTTTCAGATGGATGTCAAAAATGCCTTCTTAAACGGAGATCTGTCAGAAGAAGTTTACATGAAACTGATGTGCCAAGAAATTGGTACATTATAACCCACTAATTTATACTTTGGAGAGCATATATTTTTATATTTATTGTATTTTTAGTGTTTTTCAGGTGTTGAGAATTAAGTTGGAAGATTACAAAGCAAAAAGAGATTGGCTGCGCACATCACTTGCATTCAAGATATTTCTGGCATTAATCCGTACAGAATTTGAAGAAAACTCCAGGGATAAAAGTTTGAGATCTTTGAGTTAGATACGCGTGGGCGAAAACCTTGCATCAATAGGAGTACGGAGAAGAAAGTTATGGCCAAAATAAGATCAGTGCGCTAAAAAATTGATTATAGCGGGAATGTGTTAATTTAATAAATATATGATTTTTTTGGCCCAGCCCACTTGCAGCCCATCTCATCTTAGAACTTGCAGCCCACAACTCAACAAAACCCTAATGTCATGACCCGCTCAATATTGTCCAAGAAAAACGGAAAATTCTGGAACGTTATGGAGGATTACAGAATTTTCTAGAACGTTATGGAATTATGGAGAAGAGCCTCCAACCTTCTAAAGTATTCTAGAAGGACCTAGATGTAGAACTTTCTATAATATCCTAGTTGTAAATAATCTTGGTAGATTATTCTAGAGTATTCTAGTTAGAGATATTTGTATAGAAAGTTCTGGAATGTAAATCTAGACCATTGGATTGGTTTGATCTCGACCGTCCATTAGGGAAGGCCTCCCCTATAAATAGGTGGAGGGTTCATTTGTGTTGGGGATATATACATATAGAGAGTGAGTTGTATTCTAGGATATATATATATATATAGGGAGTGAGTTGTATTATAAGCTTTACTATTGCAATTAATTCGGAATTATTTTCTTCTTCTTCAATTTATTTGCGCGTATTCAAGTAAGTATTTAATTTATTTATTTGTGTATTATTTAATTATATTTTGTGTTTTAATTGCAAGCATGCTAGGATAGATTATTATATAGGGTAGAGGATGATTATATTTGATTGATTCTTTTGCCCATATTCATGCCAATTAATTCTACCCATTTAATGCTTTAATGTTAAAAAAATAATTCTTCCTATTGAATGCCTATTTTAATTGATATAAAAATAAAATTGGATTCTCATTATAATTTGTTGGATTCATTTTATAATTTGTTAAAAGCGAATATAAATTGTGTTTTGACGAATATAGTGAGTGTTTTGGTTTTATATATATAAGTTTGACTGTGGAAGAATTAATAATTAGACTTTAAAAATTAATTGGGCTTAAATGATTTTATTTTTCCATCTAATAGAGTCGAGAGACTAAATTAATGCGAGATAAATAGTAGAATTTATTAGGCATGAATATTAGGAATATGATATCAAATATATGATTTCTCCATCCTAGTATTTTATAAATTGATTATTTTTCTAATATTTTATTAATTGATTATTTATTTAGTATTTTATTAATTAAATATTTTATTAGTGTTTTATAATTGATAATTCACAATCTCCCAATTTTTAAACTAGATTAGGAATTAATCAAAATTAGTAAGTGGTAAAAATATCAAGTCCCTTGGGTTCGACCTCGCACTTGCATAAACTATACTATAAACCGATTCGTGCGCTTGCGAGTAAATAAAACAAGTTTTTGACGCAACAGAAACCTCCTCCAGGGGTTCCACATTCCGCATCTCAAGTTTGTAAACTTCGTCGAGCTCTATATGGCCTTAAGCAACCTCCCCATGCCTGGTTTGAGAAATTCAGCTCCACCATTCGCCAACTTGGTTTCACTTCCAGCTCATATGACTACAGACTTTTCATTAGAAAAAGAAAGACATGAATCACACTGTTAATTCTTTATGTGGATGACATGATTATCACTGGGGATGATATTGCTAGTATTTCAAACCTCAAGCTTTCGCTCAGCAAACATTTTGAGATGAAGGATCTTGGTCCTTTACATTACTTCTTGGGGCTCGAAGTTCTATTTGATTCCGATGGTTATTATCTCTCTTAGGCAAAATATGCTTATGATGTTCTTGCTCGTGCTGGTCTCACCGACTATAAAACAGCTGTAATTCCACTGGAAATCAATCTTCGTCTCACCCCTCTTGATGGTACTCATCCGAAGATCAACCAGCTGACACCTTTACTAAAGTCCATCAACCTATACGATTTTAAGATTTACTTTCCAAACTCAAGATGGTTTTCAATTTGCCACCTTGAGTTTGAGGGAGAGTGTTAGAATATGAATAAATATGAACATCAATCCACACACCACCACCACCCTTCTAGATGAGTGGTGGTCAACACCAACCTCCACCACCATAGTCAACACCAACCCACCATCAACCACGCACCAACCCCATTCTTGTGTATATATATAGTCTTAAGCTCGTGTAAAGAAAATCATCAAAATCAATAATAAAATTTCTTTTCCTCTTACTCTATTTTTAACAAGTGAAACACGCGCCAGCTCCTCCTATAGCGCCTGCAGCCGGCGATCAACCTAAATTAGGGCCTACAGCCGGTACCGCCTTAAATACCACAGATTCGCTGCCTCCTACTATGACGCCTGCAGAAGACATTCCGCATCTGTTGATGACACGCATGCTGACTCTTCCTGTAGCGCCTGTGGCCGGCGATCAACCTTAGTTAGGGCCTACAACCGGTACCACCTTAAATACCACAGATTCGCTACCTCATATTGTGACGCCTGCAGAAGACATTCTGCATCCGTTGGTGAAACGCGCATTGGCTCATGTAACGCATGCGGTCGGCGATCAACCTCAGTTAAGGCCTATAGCCGGTATCGCCGAAAATACCACATATTCGCTACCTATTGTGACGCCTGTAGAGGACATTCCGCGTCCATTGGTGAAACACACGTCGACTCTTTCTATAGCGCTTGCAGCCGACAATCATGAAAACATTTCGTTTAGGGCCTACAGCCGTCGAAAATACCACAGATTCGCCGCGCCTCCTAATGTTCCGTTGGCGACTACTGACGCCGCCGCATCCCAGCCAAACGTGCCACCTCCTCCAAACGCGCCGGCATTCAGCGATGTAAATGAGAATCAAAACATTCTGCTTCCGCCAGATGCTGCTGCAGGCCAGTCAATCAATGAGCCTCCAATAGTCTACAGTGAACTAGCGCCATTTTTGGACAAATTTGTCTTTGAGCCATCCGATGTAGAACTGATAAGGGATTATCTGTCTCGTTGGCATGATAGACTACCAACGAGATGGACCAATGTTATAATGGTTTATCGTGAGCGTGAGGATATACCAAGATCATTGTTCTATCGACATGCTTCTCGTCAGGACAAAAATCTCAAAAGGATGTTCTATTATAAAAGGCTAATGAATTATAGGGATAGGCCAGGACAGTATCCACAGTATTAATGCCGTCTCAATGCTTCAACAAGGTGGGCTGGGGAGTCGAGTGATGCTGGTGTGCAGATCACTAACAGCGCAGGGAATGTAATAGATTATAAGACAACATATAAATTATTATGTACTCGAGTTGCTCGAGATCATCGTGCCTGGCAACTTACTGAGTATAAAGTCCGTGACATGAATGTGAGTATTGTTCTTTTCGTGTTATGGCTTTCATTATTGTAAAAATCTTTCTATAAACATTCATATTATTCTTACTTTTAATTTGGTATCTATAAATTTTTATAATTGTATTTTTAATCTTGTTTTTTTATTCATATTATTCTTATCGTCAATCTTGTAGTTGTGGGAGCGAGTGCTTTGCAAGCTGGAAAAAATAACACCACACCGATACGCCGTAAATGCAGCGGCTGAGGTGGCTGCAAATGGCGTGGCTGAAGCTGCAAATGCAGTGGCTGAGGAGCTTGGTAATGGGGAAGCTGAGGAGGTTGGTAATGGGGGGAATGCCGGAGGAATTGCTGGGAATATTATAGTTGTTGATGATGTGAATATGAATGGGGCGGCCACAGCTGCAGCCGTGGCTGCAAATGAGGAGGCTAAGGAGGTTGGTAATGGGGGGGATGTAGGGGGAATTGCTGGGAATGCTATAGTTGTTGATGATGTGAATGTGAATGGGGCGGCCATTACTGCAACTGCGGCTGTAAATGAGAAGGCTAAGGAGGTTGGGAATGGGGGGATGCAGAGGGAATTGCAGGGAATGTTGTAATTGTTGATGATTTGAATGTGAATGGGGCAGATGATATTACCGCCAGGGGAAATGACCTTAACAGTGGGAGTTTGGCTGCAGCGGGAAATCAACACAGTGAAAGAGTGGCTGGTGAAGGATTGGTGGCTGACGCGGGGAATGCATAACCGAATTAATTAATACCATGACACAGGTAATTCTACATAACTTCAGAGTACAGAACATTTCTCACTTGAATATGCAAAATGTAAATGCAAATATATAGCTATACTCATTATTGACTTTGATTTTGTTTCATGTTGCAACCATTTTGATTTCGTTTCATGTGGCAACGAAAATATTGATTTCGATTTCTTTTTATGGGCCAATCTCATTGTTATGGATGGAGTCTCTAGATTTTGATAGAAAAACATGTCTAAGATTTCCTTTGATTGGTTGTATTAGTATTGGTTTTATTCTCTTTACGTTTCTATTATATGGAAATTTATTACATTGGTAAAAATGGGAGGGAGCCAGGTAGTAGCTAGCTCCAATTACACAGTGGAGGTAGATGGCATCCCAAAAACAAAGCTAAGCCCGCAGTTAGATATATATACTCTTGTAATAGAGTTGGTTGAGTGGTTAGGACATAATATCTATTTATAGAGAAGGTTTATCGATTCACATTTCAATTCAAGTATGGATATAGTCTTTTTCAAATAATAAGTAAATTCGAGTGATTCGAGAAGAAGAAAGGAAAAGGATGAAGCTGGAATTCGAACCAGAGCATCATATCTAAATTTTCATGATTTTTCCCCCAATCAATTAGACGACAATACCCGACCCAACATTTTATTAATAGAAAAATCAGAAAACAACTATTTCACCCTCATATTTACAAAGCCCGGCCTCCCTACCCAATCTTGTTATACCTTTCAACAATCTAAGCAACTACCTCCACGCTTTAAATAGAACATTAGTTTGATGTTTACACCCAGACTCCCAGTGTACAAGATAATCCGCAGCCCTCTAAATAATGTATGCGGTCACATTATAGTCCATCCTGCTAAGAATCAACACAATTTCTCTAATTTCATATATGATCATCGATGGAGGAGCACCATTAAAGAATCAGATTTCACATCCACCTGCAAAAAACATTCATTCAGACAAACTTACAACCCATGAAATCGAGGGAGGGGTGGGTGGGTGCTGGCCCCTCTAGAATTTTGAAGAAAACTATAGGGTATCTATGCAATTAAAAAGTTTGTGGACCTTTTTGTGAGTCTTCAAACTTCAGGGTTTTATTTTTAATTATTTGAAACACAAAGGTCAATTTTATAATAAGGGGATGCATGAAGAAGGGGGGTGAACTTAGTTGATTCAGAAGCCTACTTGATTCTTTCATGTTATGGCTGTTGGAAAAAAAATGGTTTTAATGCATTTTTTAGGGTAATTTTAAATGGGGTTTCACACTCGGTTGTGAAAGAAAATTATAGATTCGTGTTTTCCTCCGTGAGTACATCGAGATCGTGTATTTGTATGCTCAAAACGGATTTGGGATAAATGAGAAATTGTCACCTAAAGTGAACTACTTGAGATAGAAAATAAAATGGGAAATGTTAGTCCCACATTGGAACTTTGGAAAAACTTTTATGAGTTTATAAAGGATAACCTTTCACTAGCTCATAAGCTTCTAAGAAATATAAGGCTCTCTCTCGCGCACCTAGGCGCAAGGGGTGCAAATCACGGATCGAATTTGGCTTGACACAAGCTTGGCTTGTGTGCACTCCGCATCTGCGGACACGAATATCGCTCCGAAAATGGCCAGCCGCGCAGGGTCATGTTTTGCACTTAGAGTTTTCCAGTTCATTTATTTTCCTTAATGTCACCCATTTAAAATTTTGAATTACTCTTAATTAAGAGTTTTTAAACTCATATTAATTCAAAAATGTTTGAATTAATTCCTTTTAATTCTAGAAACGTTTTTGTTTAATTTTTGCAATTAAACACTAAAAAACGGTTTTGTATTAATGTATGAATTAATTCAAATGCTCCTCCCCCTTGTATAAATTGGAGGTCTTAGAGACCTCATTCCACACATCTAAACACACACATCTCTCTCACGAAATCATCTCTCCTTCTCTCTAGACTAGTTTTGTTTGGTGGTGATAAAGTTCAAACACACGCAAAGTTCGTTCCGTGAGTGACACCAAAAGTGCTAAGGTAGACACTCTTTACCGTTTCATCCTGGGAGACAAACGCCATAGCAAACCTCATAAGCACCGTGGAAGGCGGCGTAATTATTTTAAGGAGATCGTGTGATACACGAGACTCGATTTTTTATTCTATTTATTTTGTTAATTTCCACTTTTTCGCCAACAATGGCAATGGAAAGGAAGGAAGGGAAAAAAAAAGTTTCTATTGTTGTCATCCGTGGTTGAGGCTCTATATCTTTACTGCTTGTCCACAAAAAAAGGAGGGAAAAACATTCTACCATAATATTAATTTTGCTTCCATTTGCATTCATGTCCTAATTCATGAAGTAATGCTTTGGTCTCAGCCACCATGTTAGAATTGTTTCCATAATAATCAGCCAAGGCCCAAATTAGCCACATCACCATTATATTTAATGAGCGCTGGTAAAAGCACCATAATATTTCAATTTAAACACCCTTTTTATAAAGAAAGGTAATTCATATTGTTAAATATGAGTTTTGAAGGCACCCTAGTTGAGAATTCAACCCACAAATTTTTTTTTCATTTTTTTTTTCATTTTCTTTTTGCTTTATCGTTGCATATCTTTTTCGTCAATATCATGTCAACACGACTTTGTAAGATAAGACATTCTTCTTCACTTCTTTACATTATATATATATGTGTGTGTGTGTGTGTTGTCTTGTATATATATATATATATATATATTCATAGTGTTGTGTATTTTATTTTTATCTCATAGACTCCAAAAGGGTTTACATGCATCTAATTTCAATACCTAATCAATCTACCAAATTAAGCTTGATTTTGAAATAACCCCATGTATGTATTGTCATTTTTTTTTCTGCCAACTTTGTCTATGCAATGTGATTTTTCATCCTATACTTAAAATTGTTCCGGGGAAGATATATTTACTCTCTTTCCAAAGTACCCCTTTACTACATGCCAAAAGCTAAATACTTGCCTCTAGACTTGAAGCCACACATTCTAAAATAATTTTCCCATTCGCCCTTTTTTCTTTGTTCCTACACGGAAAAAAAGATTTGTATAGTACGAAATTAAATGCTTAGAATTTAAATCTTTGAAATTGCATGCATGTTTTCCTTCGTTTCTTTTAGTTGATTGGAATTAATTCAACAAGAAAAGGACAACAAATTCAAGATATTGGCATAGTTCTAGTTGGTGAGACATACCTCCAATATTCTCACTCTTCACTTATTCACAAAATTAACCCACTCCATCAGTAACAATTAGAGCAATCCGTAGGAAATAAACCAGAAATTCCAAAACCACAAATATTTTATGCCAAATTTAAGATGCAAATTTGCAATGTAGAAAGATGTGATCTATAGACTCAATCATTTTACACATCGAGATGGAGACAAGTACATCTTTTGTTTTAAGAATGTATTTATCATTAAGGTGCTTAAACTGTACGTGTGCTCTTAAAAATTTAAAGTTAAAATATGAGTGCTTAAAAAATAAATTTTTAAATTGAATTTGTAGGGTGCTTTTACTAGCACCCATATTTAAGTCCTGAGAACACCACCTCCACCACTGCTTCCAATGGATCTAATTTACTGAACTCACATTAATTTAACTACTTTTTTAATCCGATAAGGAAGTTGTAAAAAAAATTGGCGGCCAGCGTGTATTCCGAAAGCCACCTCTACCACTGCTTCCGATCGATGGATCTAGTTAATTTATTTAACTCACATTTAACTACTTTTAATTACTTCTATATATGTCAAGGTACGTAGGTACAAAAATCTTTGGTGGCCAATATTTATGTTCTCGCACTAGTGAGAATTAATTGAAGTGCACAAAAGTTAACTCGTTCATCTCGTAGAAAACCAAAAAAAAAAAAAAAGGAAAGGAAGGTGAATATAATACCTCAACCTAACTAAAACTATATTTTTGAGTTACACCTGTAACCTCTAAATTTAAAAGACCAATTTTACATTTGCTAAAATTGTGTAGGTTTTTACTATATATAGTGCACATAATTTATTATAACGCAAGTAAGAGGATTCAAACCCTTGTTATTAGCGAGCACTCACCGTATGTGTACAAAATTTCAATATAAAATAATTACATAAGAAAAAATAGTTAGTGATCTCATCCGAGCCGCGGTATGAGAGACTTGAGAAGCATCCTAAATGGAGATTGGCAAGATTTTTATTTCAACCACACTAGCCATTTGGATGCCTTAAATTCATTTTCATTCTCTCGTACGTACACGTACTATATATATATATATATAGTTTATTCACTTTATTGTAATTTAATTTGCCCTATGAAAGACATGAAGCATCTAAATGCTAAATTGAGATGGCAAGACTCAATTACAATAACGTTCACTATTGAATTTTTATTTTCTCTCCGTCGTAGGTATGATAATTGCATTTTTTGTATTGAAAAGAAATAAGGAAACAAATAAAATAAAAAATAACAATTAGAGATCCTAAATGGAACGGCAAAATTTTATTAATGTAGCACTGACATTTGGATGACTCGAGAAGTTTTATTTTCTTTAGCCGTGTTATTGATGAAAATATTCTTCTGTTTGAAGCATCTTTTCAGCTAGTGTTCCACATTAAGCGCCAAAAATAAGTTAGCAAATTCAAGATTTGGATCAAATTTGTAATTACCTTAATGTCTTCTATTATTCTCGATGCACTTTGACTTGGACAAATGAATGCAATAACCAGGTATGATTAAAAAAAATAAAATAAAAATAGCTATGTAATCAATTTGCCTTAATTAAATTGATAATTTCACTATGACATTATATAGTCATTTTAAGAAAATATTAATTTTTAATAATCAATAACTAAAAATACAATTTATTATTTTATTATAAAATTTGATACATTAAATATAAAATATCCCAGGAAAAGAAAAAGAAAAAGAGGACTCGTTAATTTGAGTGTGTTGAGAATGCAATTATAAGATTTAAATTCAATGGTTAAAACAATCTAGATAAGATAAATTGATCAGATTTGTTTATTAATGTTTTAGTTATTATTACATCCTACTCAATGTGATGCTATGGAAAAGTGTGGGTGCGGTCAAAAGCCTGCGCCGTTGTCCAATAGATTTACTGCTAAGCTCCTATTGGTTCATGGTTGATAATAAATTAAATAATATATATAGATTATTATAATAATTCTGAATGGATGGTGAGCCATATATACGTTGATGTTAAAAATAAATATTTGTGTTAGTCAATGACAGAGTCAATAAATGTTCTTAAAGGGTCATGCGCAATTTTAATTACCACACTTTCTTTTCCAATTAACAAAGGAAAAATTAACACCAGTAAAAATTTGAAAATTTTGATTTTAAAATTTCTACCAAATACTATCTAAAGTTTAATTAAAAACACCTAAAATGGATGTACCTTTTAATCTAATTTATTTTTTAATATTAAATTATTAATAAAATAATATTTATAAAATTAAATCAAGAATATTTTTTTTTTATTTTATCCACACTTACGGATTAATTTAGCAAGCAATATTAATTAACTTAATAATGTAGATAAATATCTAATTTATAATTCTTTAAAATTAAATAGAAAAAAAATGTCATGTCATCAAGTAACAACAAGATACATACTTAACTTTACATTTAATACCTTATATTTTTTCAATGTGCATTAATTATATTAGCCAACTACACATTTGATGTTAACCATTAATTTTTCATCCAATGATTAATATTATAATAACTATCTATAAGTAAAAGGAGAAGTAATCATTGAAACCACACCTTATATTAATATATATATATATATATATGTATAATTAATTTTCACTGCTAATTTAAATACGTATTTATATTTATATTTGCCAAAATTCATAGTGAAAATATTTTACACTAACATATATTTAATTTAATAGCGGGTCGTGAGTTACGGCTGCATTACTCTTCTGATAAAAGAGGACAAATTAAAGTTGCATCGATCTTTTGCATGCTTTAATTAAGGACCATATATATATATATATATATTCATTGCATCGAAGAGGTGCATGCACTTCTTGACCCATCTTTCCGTGCACCACCTAGTAGTAGCTAATTAAAAACGTGATGGAGTATAGCTACAAACAATGACAAATCAAAAACTTTATTGCTCGATCATTTTACGGCCTTTCTAATTCGGAAAGGGTGTTTATCTGGTTGCTCTTATTTTGTAATTTCCTTTTTAGTTTTAGTGATATTTTGAACTTCAAAGTTTTTGGGGAACCGTCGTATAAAGAAAGACCTCAATTAAGCAAAGACTCGAAATGATCGACTACTATCATACAAGTCACGTGTAGGCTTGGATTCACTGCATGTTCCCCCTTCATTACTTGTTTTTCATTCCTATTGGCCTAATTTTGATTTAACTGCAATCAAAAAAAGTCAATTTGATTCCTAGAAAAAAAAAACAAATATTGTAAATTCTTTTAGCTCAAATACATTTTTTTTTAAGTTTCTCGAATTAGTGTCAAAATAATATTTTTTTGAGTTTTATCATTATTGAAAAATCGAATGTCCACTATAAATTATTATGATATTTCTTAATAAAATTAACTCTAAAAATGTACTCTTAGTTTCACAAAGATGTATAGGCACAAATAATTAGTAAAAAAAAAATGAGTTGTTAGATTTATTATATGTTAGGTACATAAAAAGCGTAAGGAAAAAATCAATATCCAAAATGACGGATCAATTACTTTATTTATAATTAATTAAATATTTTTTTTTATATGAAGCGATAAATGAGATCCAATAGTTTTTGGAAAAGACAGAAGGAGACTAGTTCAAATACTGGTGACCCATATGAGAGTCACTGTCGTGACCGCTGGGCCAAACCCGAATCTCAAAATAATTTTAGTTAATTTTATATAGGTCTCATTTCTTAATTATTATTATTAACTCTTTTTTTATACATAGCACACTTAACTAATTTTTCATGTATTCATTACGCATACAACATGTATTATTGGGAAAAGTCTTTTCTTACTTTCAATTTTTATCACATATTTTTACCAGGTGTATTACATAGGTTGTATCTTCTTTGTATTTTGTGAAAGTACAACCTATGTAATGTATGCCGGTACGAATATCTTGTAAGTGCAGCATTGCTCATATTATTATTAATTAATTGTTAAACAATATAATCCTCCAATTTAGGGTATTTATGTCCTTATTAGACCGAGCAGAATTACACTTTATACAATAATTTACCAATTCAACACAAAATAATAGTAATTAGTTAGCGGTTCACAATTAATGTATTCGGTTACCCGTTAAAATATTTTTCAACTTTTAATATAATTAAAATTTATTGAATCATGTTATAATTTGTTTATATTTAAGGATTTATCAACATTTTATCCTTAATTTCTAGTGAAATTTTTTCTAATAATTTTTTTTGCTTAATAGTACTATATGGTCGTATCGTATCACTCAATAACAAAATAAATTATATATGAATTCAAAAAATATTACCTAATAACTTATCGAGCCGTGTTCAAATGTAAACGAAATGAACCATATTTATTAAGGTCCAACACTAATAACTTATTGTGAGATTATGAGAAGACATTGTTATATTATCACAATAAGAGAGTATCTATTTATACAGTACTAATCGTTATTCTAGTCAACTACTTAAATTAGGAAACTATCTAATTTAAGAATGTACAACTATTATATATATATATATATATATATATATATAAGATTTAACACTCCTCCTCAAGCTGGAGCATACAAATTTTATGTTCCCAGCTTGTTATAAATATAATTAACCCGATGACCTACGAGAGACTTTGTAAATATATCTGCTAGTTAGTAATTTGACTTAATATTACCAATAGCATTGTTCCCTGAAAGAATCTTTTCTCGAATACAGTGGACGTCAATTAGTATATGTTTGATCATTTCCTAAAAGACAGGATTATAGGCAATATGGAGAGCTGCTTGATTATTATTAATTTCATTTGTTGAACCTCCGTAAACTTTAGCTCCTGGAGTAATTGTTTTAGCTAAATGAGCTCACATGTTACTTTAGCCATGGTTCGAATATTCTGCTTTAGCAATGGAAAAATAATTTTAAACGATTTTTCATTAAAAATAACTAAGTACAACAAGAAAAATCATCAATAAACGTAACAAAGTAACTAAAACCCAAAGTCGACTTAACACATCTAGGACTCCATATATCCGAATGAACTAAAGCAAAATATGACTCAGTTTATTTATTAAAAGACTAGAAAAAAGATAATGAACATGCTTTCCTAACTGACAAAACTCACACTCTAAAGAAAACAAACTCGCAAGATTCGACACCATCTTTTATAACTTCTCTAGGCTAGGATGTCCTAAACAGTGATGGAGGATGGCAGGTGGATCAACAGAAACACATGCTACAAGGGGTGGTGATGGGGAGATGTAGTATAGCCCGCGGTACTCACATCCTACTACCAATCGTCCTCTTGGTGTTTCGATCTTGCATAAGAACTAAATAAGCAACGAAGGTAACAGAATAAGACAATGTTTATTGCTAATGAAAATTAAAATAAAATGATAGTTTAATATAAATAGAACATAATCTAAAGATAGAGAAGGCAATGGTGTAGCTTGTCAAATTCTTCTAACTTTAGTTAATTTGTGAGCCATCAACTAAGGTAATAGTGGATAAAGTACCAGAATAAATAATACGAGAGAACATATCCTTATTACCAGACATATGATCGGAAGCACCAAAATCAAGTACCCATAGCCCAAGAGGGGATTATCGAGAGATGCAAGCAATATGATTACCGATTTGACTGGTTAAGGCTATGACTGATGACAAATTACTCTCTTTAAATTTTTGAAATACAACATACTCATCAGCATGTTTAGTCATAGTCTAAGGTGTATTCCCAAATGATGGATCATATTGTGAAATGTTGATAACCTTAGGCGGATAGCCATGAAGCTTACAGCAATGATTTACTATATGGCCATAATTATTGCAATAAGTACATTTGGGGCGAGTTCGACCTCGCTACCCCCTTTACCATCTCGTCGATAAGTCACTTAAGAGGCTAGGATAGCAGAATCAGTGAAAGCGATAGAATTGCTTGGGATGCTTAGAGGTGCGAAAATACGAATACACCGCTCAAATATCGTATCCACAGTAGGAACCCTATGATTTGCCATGATTTGATTGCGAACTGAATCAAGTTCAATAGGCAACCCTACTAGTGCAAGAACTAAAAAAAAAATTCACGATCTGATTCTTGTTGCGTAACATCAGTTGAGAAAGGCATAAACTCATTAAATTACTGTCCGAAGAGTATCGATTTGGCCGAGGTACTCTTGCATATCATGATCTTGTTTCTTAATCTTCTTCATACGAGAGACAACAATATAAAAACGATTAATGTCATTTGAATAAAGTTTTTTCGCCTTTTGCTACATGACATAACAAGTACGATAATGTCGATATTGGCCAACAAGAGTTTGATCAATAGATCGCCATAGAACATTGCAAAAAAAATGAATCAATTTGTTTCTATTGCGAACTATTTTTTTTTCGTAATATTATTAACACGTTTTACTAAGTGTTCTTCATAATCCTGACCCATAAACCATAACTCAACAAAGGCAAACCATGACATATAATTGTTAGGACTTTTCAATTTTTTAGAACATATGATAGATGTAGTCGCAAAACTTAGGAAATATTTGTTAGGTAACATATTATTTTGAGTACCCATTAAGAATGAACACAAGCAAGGGTTAAAGACCAAAAAATACCAGAACAAGACTGAAAACGAGTAAGATCCAAGCCAAAAAATGGATTTGGAAATTTCAGAGGAGAAACAATTGTTCACGCCTACATGTGTGTCTGGGAGTGGCAGCGCGTGAAGTGGTTTTTAATTTTCAGTGATTTTTCTGGCGTGGAGTCGTCTGGGAATTCTGACCACCTCTATATAGGTGGTGTGATGAAAAATATAGAATACACGCGAAACAACTAGGGTTTTTGGACTGTTCCTTGGTTGTTGGCTATTAGGTTTTGGTATGGTGATGCGTGGCTAGGGTTTTGGTGATTGTTGAGATGGAGACACAGCAAACATGAGATTAAAGTAAGGTTTTTCTCATTAATGCTCTGATACCATGTGAGATTGTAAAAATAAATAGTTATATTATTCACAATAAGAAAATATCAATTTTTACAGTAACAATAATCGTTATTTTAGTCAACTACTTAAACTATAAAATTATATAATATAAGAATGTGCAGCTAACATATATCTATACATAATATTTAACACTTATCAAGCCATATTCAAATGAAAACAAAATAAACCACATTTATTAATTAAGGTCCGACACGAAACTGATTAGGTAAAGTGCCTTGCGACAAGTTCATGGTAATTAGCATGGCATTTCCTGCACGGTAGCGCAACCCTGGAGGAAATTGTGGCTTATAAAAAGCACCCCAAAAGCTACTTCCATCACTAAAGCAGTGGGCTTAGCTATTTCTGTCTCTGTATCTATCTATCTATCTCAGTGTGTGGATCCCAATCGAGAAGAGCACTGTAAGTCTGTAAACCTCCATTAATGGCGGCTTTAACCGGGGTCATCAAGAGAAGAAGCTACGTTTCATCCTTATTCCCGAGTGATGTTATCAAAACCAGCAGCAGGTTCTTTACATCACAGCCGTTGGTTGATTACCCTTCATTTGTTCAAAGAATCAGAGATCTACCCAAAGATCTCCCCGGTACCAACATCAAGAAAGAAGCTTAAATTTTATTTATAAATATATGTGTATATAAATGTGTATAGCTCTCAAGTAAAATTTTCAATTTCTCCCTCCCCCTCTCTTTGAATATATTATAGTTGCTTTTGGTTTGTTATATTTTAACTCTCTCTATATATATATATATATATATAATATTTAACACATGTATATATGGATGCTTTAATAATATAACGATCGAATTACCAAGTAGTATATGTAGCCATGCGCCCTTGGTTCTAAAATTTTGGTCTATAATTTAACAATTCAATCTCGAATTAGAAACTGAAATATGGTAAACGAAAGAAGTTTTGCATGAATTGGTACATAATTAAAGAGTAGTATGTCATTCTAAATTTGTTACTGATTTATCTTAGTTTGGAATTAATGTTGTATCTCAATTTAAGAAAACACTTTCTTTGTTTGGGATTTGGAATGTCCGAATTAAGTTTCTTTTCCGAAGACTAATATATATATATATATATATATATATGGTAGTAAACAAGTGTTCCTGATCTTAAATTAATTAAAATGGTGAAATTATTGTTTTCAGAGAGAGAGAGAGAGAGAGAGAGAGGAGGTGTTCTTTGTTTCTCCCTTGAGATGTTTTTTCTGTGTGGGGGGTGAGAAACGTTAGCTTCCGAACAAAATGAAAATGAGCGCGGAATTGCGACCCACAAAGAAAAAATAGGATTATTTATTTATTTAAATTTCACTATTATTTAGTTGGTTCACTTTGTAGTTTCCGCCGCCCCCGCACTGTTGGCTGATGTCTGTGTCAACAAAACTTTTAAGCTAAATTCTGCTTCCTACAAACTACTTTAGCTGCACGATACAATATCTACATCTGTCAATTGTATGGTATGGTCTGAAGAAAATTTTGTGGTGGATGATATATATATATATAATTGTTTCAAGTTTTATTTCTAAGACTATTTCTGGCTTAGATAAATATAAAAAATGTTGTTTGAGAGTGGGACTTCTTTTTTACCTTTATGAGGTGCATTTTTTTTTTTACATGTTTCAATAGATTAAATTTAGCTTTTTTAAGTATATCCACACTTGTGACTATAAAGTACATGGAAATCAAAGGGACATAAATAAAAGCAAAATCACTCCCATGTACTACAGTTTCTTCTAATAAAATCTATTATCAAGCCCACCTTATTCAATTGTGGCACCCTCCAATCAATAAAGGAAATCATTTTTTTTGAGAATCAATTTCAAATTCCGGAAAATTGGTTGCACCGCTACAGCGTAGCTAACACCTGAATTGAGAAACCACAACTTTTTCTAATAAATTTTTAAAAGAAAAAATTTAAATATATTTTCTTTATTATTATAATAATAACAAAAATCACTCTAGTTAAAAGCCGCTTGCAACTCTTATAACTAAACCCAAACTTTTAAAATCACAAAAGTTTAATTTATGGCATATATATTTTCTTTTTGTACATTAATAACTCACCTCAGTTCAATTTACACTAAACAAGAAAACAAAAAGATTAACCGTTTCCAGTTTTCACATATAGGTACTTTAGGGGGTGTTCAAGATATAACCTAAATCCATAAAACTGACCAATGCAATTTAATCTAATTTTACTGAATTTTATGGATTCATTACATTGGATTGGATTAGATTGATTTTTCAAAAAACCAAAATTATTGGATTTCTCTCAGTTTTAAATCCTTAGAAACTGATCCGAACCAAATCGAAAATTGAAGTGACGTCTTTTCCCCAAATCAAAATTGAAGGAAAATGATAAGATTGGTTATGTTAAGTGATATGCACTTTTTGCGCTTTTTGTTATATTAATACCCACCATTGTGGCAGCATCTTTTTAAGGCTTATATTATACTAGGTTATAATTGGTGCTAAATGCACCATCAACTATTCAAAAAGCATATTAAATCTCAGTCACGCAATTCTTTATTCTTTATATATTTTTAAAATTCAAAAATCATGACACCTTATTAAGTATGCAAGGTTTATTTTTTTGTATGTCGAATTTAATCTTGAACATGGTTGATTTATTTTGGATTAAGTGTCAGCAACTCTAAGCCCGACTCTTATAGTCTCATCAGTAATAAGCCGAGGTATATATACCCAATATGCGTCTTGTATTATCTACGTTTATTAAAGTTATTGTGCTTGAGTTAGAGCTTTAAACTGCTATAAAGTGTAAAACTATAGACTTTCAAAATTATATATTACTTTAAATGCAATTGTAATTTCAAAATTATACATTACTTTCAATGTGAATTTACGAATTGAAGATTTTATGAACAAAAACTCAAATCAAACAAGTACAAAAAAAACCCTCAAATTAAATCTACATTTCTTTTATATGTGACGCCACAACCGTAATATCCCTTATTTTTTTTATTGGAAATAAAAATTATGTTTTTATATGTTAATTATGTGGAGAGATATGTAGTCTTTAATATTAAAAACCTTGGTGCTTAAGTTTTGTCATAGGCTTTCCATGTGTTAAATTTTTGGAAATTAAAAGAAGGTGAAGAGGCATTTTGTTTCCACGTGGCCTTTGGTTGCAAAATTTATTCTAAGTATTTATTTAAAAGACTAGCAAATTTATAATATAGTTAATGTTGGTGCAAAAAACTAAAGCTGGTCTATTTTGACCTCATACAGTCAAATGATTGGGGTGATACTAACTTGTGCAGAACAAGACAAAAAATGAAGTAATTACAAATAATGTTGGACAAGACAAAGATATAGAGAGGAAGTCCACCCTATATGAAAATATGGGTTAGTCCTCCTCTGTGGAATAGAGTTAAGAGCTCAGGTAGCTTTGTATTATAATAATTGAACTAATGTTTACAAGTTTACAACCTCTTTCTCTAGCTATCCTATCCTCATAATATCACAACAAGAGGAAGGCTAAACCACCAAGAGTTTAATCTCTCTAACTTAGGAGCTCTGAAGCGGGCTATAATGCTTTATCTATTTGTATCTCACATTTGTCGTAAATGCTTTATTGTTCTTGGTTGTTGGAATGCATTCAGTGCTTTTTTCCTGCCCGTCGAAATCAAATGCTTATTTTATATATGTATGACTGAGAGGAAAAACATGTTAAGGAGTTTTGGGAGTAGGTTGTGGACATCCTTTGATCATCACCCCCTTTGACATTGCTTATCCCTGAATTCTAGTGCCTTGCATGAAGTGGGTGAGCATTTAAGGAAGTTGAGGGAGGTTCTGCTGCGTCAGTGGAGTTGGTAGCAGTCGCCCATGTTGCCCATACTTTATCTGACATAGTAGTTGGCCAGGAGCTTCAGAGATCGTCGGAAGAGCTTTAAAGTTCAAAATCTGTAGTTTGAAGCACGGAAATAAATCTTTAGGTCGGACGCTCATACTTTGTCCTTCAGGTGGAGCTTCCGAGCTCCATTATTCAAACTGTTTGGGTAGCCAACCTAGATGGCCAGGTGTCCCTTTGTGATTGGCCTAACCATACTGGGCCGTCGTGAGCCCGCCTGGAGCAAAAGGTGATGAGTCCAGAATTGTGTGAGGCCTGACTAATTTGACTCGGAACGGCCTAGATAATTCAAGTCACCGCTTTTGGCAGTGATGCACGTCATTTTTCGGACAAATTTCTTCGTTTAGGCCTCCGAATTCACATTTTTACTATTTAAAGTAGGTTTTGATTGTTCAATATTTTACCCCATCAGTTAATATGAAAGTTTGACAGTGTTTTTCATAAAAGGTTCCATTTGAGAAGTTTGAGAGACATAGAGAGAGCCGTGGGAATATAAGGTAAGCATTATTAACTTTTATGGTATTTTAATTATGGTGCTATTTCTGAGGTAAAGGGTTATACTTAACATACATCTAAATCTCTAGAGTAATTTTTTGTTACCTTGTTCATTTTACTCTTTTTGATATTGTGGCAATTGTTTGACTTCTGGTATTGGTGTTGATTATTTGTGATAGCTAAATTGCCATGAATTAATTAGTACATGGTTAAGTTTACTCGTCAAAATGCCTAATAAGCCAATCGTGTAAAGCTTAAAGAGAAGATTCGATGTGGTGAGGTGGGTGATGCGGGAAGTTTTTAACATGTTACCGAGATGGACCGGTGTATGAGGACGGGGTATTTATTTAGTGAAATTATGGAGTTGATTGGTGGTTTTGTAAATATTTTATAGTTGATAAAATATTTCGGTTGCGTTGCTTTCTTTCTTATATATTATATACTGCCCCTTTTTAATTTACATGGTGTAGGATTAGAAGGTGGAGTTGGATTGGAGTAGCAAGTGCGGACGAAGTTTAATTATTTTTTATAGAGAAAGATAGTGAATTATTTTATTAATTTTGAAAAGTGGTGATGTTGTAAATTATATGTTTATAAATTTACTTTGATAATAAAATGGTGTTTGATTTTATTTATATTATATTTCAGACTTAACTGGATCAAGTCATTATAACAACTACGAATAAATAAGCCATCTAGAAGAAGAACCTACGTAGAACTAATGGGGAGTCTCTAAAATTAATTAATAATGATACGATAAGTTCTAAGTTTATTAATTTTTAATGGATTTTGTGATCAAAGTTATTTAATGGGGCAATTGGGCATAAGGATACATTCCAATAATAACATAATTATAAATGACACTTATAAATTAACTGTGTAAATTAAGGATAATGTACAAAAAATATACTTATACCATTTCTTTATAACATCCCACGTCTTATCAGAATTAGTGCGAAATCTATTTAGTGTCAATCTGTATTTAACACCAAATTTGCTTAACACCATTGGTGCTAAAACATTAGTACTAAAATGATTTTAACACCATTACAAAATTGATGAGATCAACATTCACTTAATTTATATATATGTATATATATATATATGGATCGACGTAGGATTCGTAAAAAAAAAAGAGTTGCGATCAGATTTTTTTGTTTTCAAAATCTCGCTGGGTTGTCGAAATTGGTCGATTTCGATAGCAAAACGACATCTGATCGTCTTGATTTTTTATGCAATAATTGTAAATTTGTCTTTCGAACAACATATTTAAAAATTAGCCAAATCCAATAGTTCGATCAAAAGTTACATCTGTTTTACGATTGCACATGCAAAAAAAAAAAAAAAAAGAATGAGAATGGCGATACGATCGGAGAGTCGAATAATGGTGGTGGTACAGCGGTGGTGTGTTGGGAGGCGGGAAAGGCGGCGAAAGTAAAAGAAATACAAGTGGATACTCCAAAAGTAAGAAAAGTGAGGGTTAAGATGATTTTCGCTAGCCTTTGCCACACTGATCTCTTTTGCTACAAAGGCTTTTCAATTATACATATTACATGCTTAAAGATTTATATCAGGGATATTTTTGTCAATCAACATTTATTATTTTCCTTAAAATAAATTAATATTGTGAAAAGTGTCCTTATTGTAAAATCAAATTATGAAATTAGTAATACTTCCTTTTATTAAACATGAATCTGTCATTAAAGTTATAAAACATTATGGAGCAAGATCCTATGACCCATTATCTCTTTTTTTTTCCTTTATTTTTTTTTCCAGGAAAGACCGAGTTGTCCTAGGTATCACAAATCATCATATGACACCACACTAAAGGTGGGATAAAACAAGATAAAATAAAAGTCGAATATGAAAATAATCAAAATTAGTCGGATATGAATTATGTGGGATATGATAACTATAAATCAATCGGATATGGATCATGTGGGATATGATAGAATAAGAACTAATCGCATATGATTAAATACACTTTGTGTTTGGTGCACTCCAAAATTAAATATCTGGATATGATAAAATAAATTAGTTAAGCTTTTGTAAATGAAAAAAATATCAATATCTTTTGTATAATATTTAGAAAGATATGTTTAACTACTGTCCAAATGATACGTCAAGACTTCAAAACTATCTTTAGACATTTGTGACACATTATATATATATATATATATATATATATATATATTTATGAAAAAATTGACACACTAATGACAATTTTTAGAATGATAAAAAATCATTTTTACGAATGAAAATTTGATTTTATTTATGAATATCGCATTAGACTTTGTAAAATTCTTTGTTTACAAACAAAATTATATTATATTGAAATATATTATTTATATTATGGTGTAAAAATGCACTAGATTTTAGTCACTGTTCACGAGAATAAGTTGATAATATAATTTTTATTTGTGAATATCAAATACAAAGTCGTAAGAAATTATTGTGTAAAATAAATGAAATTATAAATATCATATAACAAATAATATTTTTTATTAGTTGAGTGCAAAATTTTATATTGGTTGAAATCTAATTTAAACAATTTAATTATGTATATAAAGTGGTGAATACAAAAAGGATATAAATATATATATATATATATTTTAAAGTTTGGCATTATTTTGCTATCTCATGAGCGGGAGGATAAAATAATACCTTAGGTGGGATAAAATAATCCGGCATCTTGTGAGATAAAAGGTATAAGTGTGATTATTTTATTTTATATGATATCATATATAACTTGCATCAAACGTAAGATATGATAAATATATCATATCCACTGTAACATCAAACGTGTGGTAAAATTATTTTATCATATCTTATATAGGACCAAACATGATATAGAAAAAATTTATCCTATCTCATCTTATATCTCGCCCGATAAACACACCCAATACATATTAAAAAGTGGAAACATGTATTCTCTTTGAATAGGGACCCATTCCAAGATTCTTTGTAAAGATTATTAATTTAAGATAAAAATTTATTATATTAATCTCGAATATGATTGGTATCAAATTATTAATTACACTAAGCCACGCCGGTCTCGTTAAGGCATTAATTATCATATTGTTAATTCATTTGTGTTTTTAAAAATAGGAGTTTGGCAAAGATAAGGTAAAATCAATTATCATCAGTGTTTCATGCATTGATAATTGTACTGTAACATCCTCCTCCTCCTCCTCCTTCTTCTTCTTCCTCCACCTCCTCCTCCTCCTTTTTTTTTTTTTTTTTTTTTTTAAATTATGGTCGCAAGACCTTATTATTCACTGTCGAACACACGTCCAGGGGCGTCATTTGTACCTTTGTGGGGCCTTGTAATCCCACTACATATTTAAAAAATGGGTAATTATGGCTATTGACACTCTTAAATTTATAATAAATATAAATAAAGCTTTTCTAAAAATATAAGAAAAATCATTACAATATATTAAAATGCTAAACTACTTATTTAAAGTGTTAATAGTCATTTATCATCATTATCATCATCATTTATATGTAAAATAATTAAAAAGGCAAAAAAGCCAAATAAACACCTTTTTTTTTTTTTTTGAAAATAGACTACTTAAAGGTGTTTTAATAATAAACTTGGAGCGAGAGGGGCGGCAGGGAAACAGCCTGCACGGCACTTGACGGCTGTTACGAGCAATAATGAGCCAATGAAATTGCTTAACGGGAAATTTAGTGGTGTGATAAATATGATATATTTAATTTATTTATTAAAATAGTGATACAGTAGTAAAAACAATAAAAGTAAAATAGAATAAATATTGATATTTTAGAAGAAAGGATAGAGAGAGTGGACAAATAGAATAAAAGTACGAAAAAAAAATGTAGGAAAGAGAAAGAGAGCTTGACCCCCCACCGGGCCACGCTTAAGAGTTAGGCACTCCCCTCCTCACATCTAAAACTTATGCGAATGGTAAAGAATTTGCTCTACTTAACTAACTTTTTTTATTATTGTAGATGCTCTAAGTTCATATCAAATTAAGTGTGTTTTTTTTTTCATTAACTATGTTTCAGTATTACACTATAAAAAAAATACTTAGTAATAAATTACTCTGAATAGAAAATGTGCATTCCTAAACTTAACTTAGGAATACTTAAATTCGAGTCTTATCTAATGAACAAAATATATATTTGGACAATGTTGGAGTATCTACTTACTTGTTTAATTATCAATTATTTCGAAATCATAATACATAAAAATTAAGTAACATTTCAAAAGATAACGTATATAATTTATTGTAGAATTTCAATAACAGCGATTTGGACTAGCCTCTTTGTGCTCATAATTACATTTCATTTGACTCAAGATCTCCACGAAATAAAGGGCACATTGTCATATTACAAAAAAAAAAAAAAAAAAAAACTTCCATTTTATTTGGTGAAAAAGACGATGTAAAAACATGGAAGACGAAAAAAATTCATGTATGGATCGGGACAAGCAATTGGATATTAATAATGAGACCAAGCCAACAAATATTTTTTTCTTCAACGGTATCCGCGCAGCAACGCGCTTTTCAATTAGCAATTTTAAACTCTTTGAAATACTTTTCATAAAAATTGAATCCTAGTTAACAAAGAGAGAGAACCTTTATTACTAACTGGACTAATCCTTTCTGGATAAAGCCAACAAATATTACATCCAAGGATTGTCTTTAACATTACTATATTGTGTTGCAGTACTATTTGCAGAGGTTAACGTAAACATTTCCATTAGATATTGCTTTGGTTGATTAATTAACCCAAGAATCCACGAAAATACGACAAATTGTTTCTTTCAGACAAGGGAATATATAATTAGTATACATATAGAATAATTGAATATAAAAAACTTTATCATGTTAAATAGAAAATATTGATTACGCGTGAATTACTAACGCGTAAAGGTGAATATTTCATTAAATAAAGATCATTAAAATATTGAGTACTTATTGCGCGATGAATATGACAAAGAGAAAAAATCCAAACTAACAACAATACAAATTAAAAAACTCAGCGAATATAAAGTGATCATCATAATTTTTAAATTGCACTGTAAATGCTAACCTTGATTAATCAAGTTCAATAATTTAATGTAGTCTACTGCAATTAGCAATCAAAACTCACAAGCCACATACACCAACTACCTACTACCTACTTATGTATAACACACAAGCTGATACGTATGGCTAGAGGCCAAACCATGATATAATATTAGAGGGGCCCAAATATTTGCTATTATTTTTATTAAAAAAAAAGTGTTTAATTTTTATTTTTTTAACAATAGTTAGAAATAGATTGGGGTGCATACAAATGTACATATAATAAATGTGTGATTAATTAGCGTCCATTTATTGAAATTAAAAGACAAGCCATGTAGTATTCTATTGATACTAAATATTTTTTTTATCTGTCACTTGACTTCTATTTTAAAATCTTAAATAAAGGGCCTAGTTATATCATAATGTGAAATTAAAACCATAACTAATAAAAAATAACGTATGCATATAAAAGATGTAAAAGAATTGGTGGGTGCATGGGCCCTTGGTCCTTGGACTAACCTTTGGTTTGGCATCCGTATATAGTACACAAACACAACCACATTCAACCATCTTCATTTTTAATTAAGTTTAATTTTCTATTGGACATGGGTTTTGAATCTCGTTCCCCGCATCTTAAATATTAATTTCAATAATTTAGGGTAATTGTATTTAAAGTCAAATTTTATTTTTCTAAACCAAATCCAAGATAAAATTCATATTTTTCTTACATAACTAGATAAAAAGAAGGAACATAAATTATTTGAATTGTTTAATCAGATTCCACCTCAATTATAAGTTAAAACATGTTATCTCGAATGCGAATATACTTCTCTATAATAAATTACTATGTATCATTTAAAAGAGAATTAAAATTTCATCTGCAACTTCATGCTTTTTTTGAATGCCATCGTGTACACTATATTTTTTCAAAGCTTACAATTCTTGAAGCAGCTATTATTGATGTAATTTATAGATACTGTAATTTGAAGATTCTCTTGGTGTAATTCTAACATATACCGTAATTCACATATATTTAAAAAAAAATCTAAAATATTAATTCTAAATAAAATGATTTGAATTTACTTCTATTTAATAAAATACTCGCTAGAAAAATACATTTTCTTTAAGACAAATACTATGAGAGACTGTATCATTTAAATCATGGCATCCTCTAAATATTTGGAGTGAGAGCTGGAGGATGAAAAAAAAATATTTAAAAAGGAATATAACCATATTGGGCTTGATGAAAACATTGGACCATAAAAGAAGGGCGCAACTCCCAAGTACATAGTTCCACCAACAAGAAGAGCTCCGCATCCCAACAAAAACCAATTTCCCACCATTGGAAAACATCGTATATAAAGAGGAACACAATGTTCACACCTTCGTTAAGCTCAACCTGGAAATACGGATGATTTTTCATACATATTAACTCTCAATCGATACGGTCGATCAATCAATTCGGGTTTTTCAATTCACATTTCAATCATGGTATTGTACTGTATGGGTATATTAGGGCTTCAATTTCAACATATGATAACCTGATTCTATCAAATGAAGCTGCACATCAACGAAGCCTGCGATCTGGGCTCTATCTCAGTTCTTCCTCCTCCACAAGGTTCAGTTCTATCACAAAAGGCATGATCAATTCTATGCTAAAATTTGTTGGAAAGGTTTCAAGTAATTTGTATTATAATTATAAAATATAAGAAAAAAAAATGTATATGGAATAAAACTTTGCGTGAGTTAAATTAAATATTTTTAAACAGTTGATACTTGGACTCAAGTTTAAATTTTAAATTAACTTCATCTCTAGGTAAATATATATTTATATTCTCACCTTCATTTCTTCTCTTTCTCTTTCTCTCGAACTTTCTTACTTCTTCAAATCACTCAATTATATTGAAGTGTTGTAGGCACAGAGTACCCCTAGTAATTTTATATTTGATTGATTGTGTTAACTATGTGCTTGAGAAATTATGCGGAAAAAGGAGATGAAATGCAGAGCTTCCTCACGTGACTATGCCTGGCAATTAGGTTGACTCAATTTTTTTGATGATTAGGCTTTTTGGATATGATATATTCTAGTTCGTTTGTTTAGGATTGGTTATAATAATAAGCTGAATCTGTTATCTTCCACTTCGTTTGTGTAGGATTGTCTATAACAGTAAGCTGCATTGAAAAATTTTGGATAAATTTTGCCTACTGATTACTTCTTTTTTTTTAAGCAAAGAGAGGGCAATAGTCGCTAAATTTTATTGAGAATCAAAATGCAAGCCTGTTGATTATTTATACTGATTGCATAATACATTTGCACTTTTTGTTCTTCTGGCTTATTTTTGTTTTCAATAGCTATGCACGGGTTTTTCCTAGTTCCATAACTGTTATTTTAATGTTCTTCCGGTATATTTCTCATTGCTGGAAACCAGAACTCTTATATTATATAGCCACAACATTGTTATTAGCAACAACTGACATAAACTTACTTCTCTTTTCTTGAAATCAGATAAGCTAATTAAAGTTCTCCGTGGTAGACTCCACTAATATTAGGAATGGCAACGGGGCAGTTTCGGGACGGTTTTGCCTAAATCCGAAACCGAACCGAATTATTTTATCCCGAACTGAAACCGTTACATTTTTTTTTTAAAACCAAAACCGCCCTAAATTAATTTACGGTTAACCGAATCTAACCATTATTTAAAAAAGAAAAATTGGACAACAATTTCAAACAAAAGTAGCAATGTAGCATTTTTCAAATATAAGGCAATAGCCAATTAAACAAACATTAAACT
This sequence comes from Lonicera japonica, assembly GCA_021464415.1. Classification (NCBI taxonomy): domain Eukaryota; kingdom Viridiplantae; phylum Streptophyta; class Magnoliopsida; order Dipsacales; family Caprifoliaceae; genus Lonicera; species Lonicera japonica. Next base: position 68,849,014 of record CM038471.1, read on the forward strand.
AATTAATTTTCAAACAAATTAATTAATTAAGCATCCATTCTTTAAAAATCACAAATAACTTCAAATTAAAAGTTCAAATCTTGAAACACAATTAAACTAAAAACCAAAATAAGTATATATATTTTTTATATAAAATAATTTTTTTATATTATATACATATATATTCGGGGCGGTTCGGGGCGGTTTTTAAGAGGAAAAAACCGAAACCGAAACCGAAACCGCATAAGTTTTTTTAAAAAAACTTGAAACCGAATCCGTTTTAAAAAACCCGCTCCGAAACCGCTCCAAACGGATCGGATCGGTTCGGTAACCCGCCGAGTTGGTTTTTTTTACCATCCCTACCTAATACTAATCACCCTGCATTCCCTCTCTCTACTCTATGAACGATGGCTTTCGTCATTACACCAAAAAACTAAAACTAGAATAATCTCAAAAATCCTATGATTTTGTGCTTAAAAGATATTGGATTTTTATACGCATAATATTCGAATATAAATAACTTAACCAATACAGTGTTTAAGAGTTTGAATTCCTTTTACGCTAAGCGATTTTTTTTTTTGTGAAAATAAAGACAAAATTAGAATTTCATAAACCTAGCACGACTTCGATTGTCTTTCCGCTTTATATAATAGTCTTCTAAAGCAAATTAAGAATACTAACTTTCTTTTAGGTGTCTTATACAAATTATGAGTTCTAATTTCTTGTAGAGACATAATCAACTAGAGTTTGCAATAGAATTTTAGTTATATTATTGAGCATAAGTAAGTTTAATTAGTATTTTTATAAAGGCTATTTTTATTGTCAAAATACAATTACCTTACCTCTTTGTTAGAGTATAAAATTCAGAAATTGTAGTTGTATATTTTTAAAATTGTACATTACTTTACCAATAAAGTAAAATTATTTTGACAATCCTTTGAAAAATGCAAAAAAAACCTAAACTGATTTTTAATTTGAATAGAGGAAGTATAAAATTTCAATTGTTAATATTTTAAAACAAGAATATGTGAATCAGAACATTTTCCTATCATTTATTATTAATAATTTTAATAATAGAGCGCTAGATTAAAAAAAATTATTTTTTGGCTTTTGTTTGGGGCGGTGTTATTTACGCTCTCCATTTCTGTCACAAACACCATCGTCTAAAATTTAATTAAAAATATATTTTAACACTATCTTATTTATCACAAACATTTTTTTTAATTACTTGATGTTAAGTGAGTGCTTACCGCTTAGTAACATATTCTCCTCATATGAACTGAGTTTATGTAAGTATACTCATCTTTTATTAGACGAGCTTTTATTTAAAAAATACTTTAATCATTTATTGCTTGATATTAAACAATTATTAAAAATAAACTCTCTTCAAATAAAATGACGTGTGCATTTATCACTTATCTTTTATTAAACGAATATTAAAAAACATTAGTGATTAAAAATTTTACTTTGCTTTGTGACAGTGGCATTGTTTATTTGGTCCGAGATTTTAGGAGATTCTAAAATCTAAACCCTAGCTCACTCGGCCTTTGCATACCATCAAAATCGATACATCGCACCGGTATCGGCCGGCGACCCTTCCGCCGGTAAATCAATTTCACAGATCTTTCTCACAGGTATTCAATACTCATTTATTTCAATTGATTAATCTTCTCTTTCTTATAACATAAACATATATTCTGTATATGCTCTTTTCACACAAATTTCTTCATTATTCATCCTTCAATCCTCTAATTGCAGAAAGCTGGCTGATTGGGGAAGACAATTGAACATTTCTCTCGTTAGGGCTATTTTAGGGTTTTCTAGTCAAAGATGATGCGAATAACTGATATTAGGAAATTAAAGCCCTTAAGCTCATCAATCGAATCGTTAAGCCACCAGTTTCTTCAACGATGTTCGGTCAGTGGTACTGCCAAAGGTAAAGGCAAAATAAAAGCCGGACAGACATTGAAGCGATCGAAGGTCACAGTGAAAAAAGGCGGCGCTGCTGTTGCAGAGCCGACAACTAAAGGCGGACCTAGGAGATCCGAATTCGAACAAATGGTGGACGATTGTTTGAATGCTTCGGCCCCAGTCAGATTCTTAAAGCCTAAAGAGAGAGAGCGAGAAGCTGAGAGAGAGAAAATGGGGCTAATTAGCGAAGCTCGAAAGAAGGAGATTGAGAAATTTAAGAAAGATAAGAAACAGAAATCAGATAATGATGCGTTTTTTATGGGAACTCCGGGTTTGGATCTGATTAGTTTGGGGTTGGTTGACGCTGAGAAGATTCCGAAGTATGAATTGACGGTTGAGGATGGAAGGGAGCTTGCAAAGGAGTATAGTAGGGTTTTAATGAGAAAGCATAGGGCTAGACAAGCGGCAGAGTCTAATTTGTTGATGTCGAAGAAAGAGGCAATTGAAGCTCTGCCTGAGGGTTTGAAAGAAGCTGCTTTGGTGCCGGATTTAGCTCCGTTTCCAGTGAATAGGTTTATGGCTACTTTGACGCCACCTATTGAAGGGTATATTGAGAAGATCAATGAGGCGGCAAAGAAGGGATCTGGGAAGGAGAAGCTTAGATGACGAAAGAAGGTTCGGAATTTCTTTTGGTTTATTGCTTTGCATCGCAAGTTATATGCTAAATTTTTGCTTGAAAGGTCTTTGTTTCTATAAATGATTATCATGTACTTGCGAGAATCATTTTGAGCTAATTTTTTCTTCTATCGATCATTATCTAGATTCGACTTGAGCTATCATCAATTCATAGTTTGTGCTTGAGGATTTGTGTCCTTAGTAGTAGGATGAATGCATCTATAGCTATGCTAACATCAGTTTGCTTGATGTGGAATTATGGGTAGTCGACTGAGAGCTTTACTAGTTTTCCTACAGCATGAGGAAAGATTAATCTGAACAAAATGAGCTGAAGGCCTACTAAATTACATAGTAATTGACAATTAATTGAGTCACCAAGACCTTCGTTATGTTGATTTTTGCCTGTCTAATGCAACAACAGTCTACAAAATCAAGTAGTTATCGACTCCGACTAGATGATACCTTGCATTGTCTGCATGATCTTAATTGGTCTACGACAGCACCTTATCCTGCCTGCCTGATAAGCTGCTCTAGTGTTGTATCTCCTTGTTGAGATTCCATGGCATAGTATATGTGGATTATCTCCTCATTCGCTCCATGCTGTGATATATGTAACTACGTCATTAGTCATCACTAATTGAAGCACCATATGCCTTCTTTTTGGCAGAATACAGAACTACATAATGAATAACATAAAAACTACTCCCTCTGTCTCAAATTGATAGTCCCACTTTCCTTTCCTGAATGTCTCGAATTGTAAGTTCCATTTCTTTATTGGGACATCACATCACATCATCAATGTACCAAAGCTCACAATAGAAAATAAGTCGCATTCCTGTCCATTGATTAGGTTGACGCCGGTGTTTTCTCAAAAAGTACCAAAGTCAAAGTGGGACTATCAATTTATGTCAAAGAGGGTAGTTGTGTGCACGTTGTACGCAATATTACAACAATTGAAGCATAGTTTGAAAGGGCAGAGATGGCTTACCCGTTAAAGCCCAAGTTGGCAAGGCTGAGCAAAAATTGCATTGAAGGTTAGGCCTCCTTACCCATGGATGAGATTTACTCCTCAAGAGGGTGAGTTGATGAGGTATTCAAGCTGAAACAATAAGCCTTGAGGCAGTTGCAGCATAGCCTCTTAAGCACCAGGATCTTAACTAGATAAGTCTAAACATAAATATATAGGTGTTTATTTTACATATATATATAAAGAGAGAGAAGGGGATTAGTGTTTGACAAAACCATAATACAACTGAGAGAGAAAGGAATACAATGAAGATTCAAGAAAGGGCCAAACCTTGCTTTCGATATGTGCTTCTAGCAGCACCCTCGAACTTTGAGATTCTACTGTCATTCTTCTTCTAATTCTAATTCTAATAAACAACTCGCGCACACTCCCTTTCCAAAAAAGATCAATACCCGAAGCACTACACTTAGATTATTGGAGTTGTTGCTAAAATATCAGTATTAAAATCCGAAACTCCTGGCAGATGGTCAGTGGCCCAAAGAGTTCCTGACCATGAGTTCTATGCACATCCTTGTGTGTATTTCCTTTTTAGCTTCTATGTTTTATTTTTCAAAAAGATTTGTGTGTTGGGGGGCTGATTTCAGTTGTGCTGACCATTAGTCCGAGTTTCTTTTAGTAAAGAAAAGTAAATGTTAATTGAGAATAGGAATGAGGGATTGATTGAGGGCAATGGAAATTGGGTCTCAAACATGTGATTTTTAGTTCCCTGCTATAAGAAATTAATTTGCTGTTATATAGATAATTTGGGGAAATCTGCGAGGATGTTGTGGTTGGAATTATAGCGTGATGCTCAAGTGCGTGGTAATATATTTGCACCTAAAATGGGGTTGGAACATTGCTTATATTAATAGGAGTACATAAAGACGCTTCTATCAATGTTTATCTTAACTTAGCATTTGCTGCTTATTGTCCTTACATAACAAAGATTAGATTCGGTTACAATATCTATTTATGTGCCATCCTAACATTCTATGCTTTTATTTGCTGTATTTATTGTGATTTTGACAAAAATCTAAATGATCCCCTTTTCTTTCTCCTCTGCATTAACTGGTGCAGGTGATGCAGTCTATCTGGATCTGGAGAGTACAACTAATGGATGACTTTAGAAATCTGAAAGAAGTATTTGGATTAATAAGAGTATTTTAGATGCCTAAGAAAGTCTGAATCAGGTGGTTAACTTTTTTGATTAGTTGTGGTTGGTTCTTCTTGGTAATAATCATTCCATTTCTGTTGTGTGATGATTTTTTTTTATTATTACCAATATATTATGAATGCTTTGCAAATCTGTTTACCTCACCTAGCATTTCCATACAATCAGAAGTTTGCTGAGTGAGATGTTTAGTAAAGTTGGATTGATTTTTACTGCCTGAATTCTCTCGAGTGGTTGCTAACGACACCAAAAGATTACTCGTCATCCCACATGTGTTACTTATCTGATGTACAATTATTTCAAGCATGCGTTTGATGTCGAGTGGTATTACTTTAGATGCCTTTAGCGGCCCCAACTTTTGTCAGCTTTGACATATATGAGTATGAAGTTTTTAACTAGCTTATATGACCAAATGCTTAATTGGTCAAATTTGTTGGATACATTGCTGCCCAACTTTTAGCGCCCGTGAGGACGGGTTATGAATTCCAAAAAAAGAAAAACAAAGGGTTGTGATTGATTGATTATGTGCTACTGCCCAGAGGATATAGAATTGCAAGTAAGGCATTACAAACGAAAATATAATATTTTGTTTTTATATTATTTTGTCATTTTAATGCAGACTAACATAAAAACAATGGAATTAATGTTCATTTATAATGTGGCTGCACACCCTTTGTAATTAAAGAGAGACTAGCCCAAGGATTTGGTGAGATGTGGACTTTTTTTTTTTTCTTGTACACTGCCTAAAGAATTGATTTCTAGTGAAAACCTAAGAACTAATAATAGAGCGCATCACCAAGTTAGAAAATAGATTTTATAAAAATATTAGAATATCTAACATATTGGTTACAAATTTACAATGAACTTTTCGTAACTAAAAAATTAGTGCTGCAATAAAAAAAATCTGTCGACGCTCTGGCCCACAACAATTATTCCCAATTTTCGTTTGATGAATTATTACTTAAGGTTCAAATAACTTCTTTAGCTTAAGTTTATGTTGATCTCTTAGAAAAAGGAAAAATGAGATGTCATTCATAATTGGGAAAAAAACAAACGCACCAAAAGGGATTAACCTTTCTCTTCTAATCGACATGGAAGTGTATTCGGGGAGAGATTTCCTGCAAATAAGGTTTTTAAAGAAATATAAGACGTATTTATTTACTTTGAAAGAAAAATTAGCACTACTTTTAATTTAATACGTTATATAGGATTTATTTTAGGTTGAGCATCGCCAAAATTTGAAAAAGAAGATTTATATAGTGTTTTTAAATATATGATAAAATAGATATGGATATATATAATGATATTAATTAACTTGGATAATCCGTATTTGATGTGGATTATCCATATATGTGGATATCAATTTTATCAGTATATGTAATATATATATATATATATATATATATATATATATATAGTTATATACATATATATTCTCTCTCCCTTGAAAAAGTTGGACATGCATTATTCTAGTGATTTGCATACATTACCAATTTAAGACCATATCAATCATTTAAACTAAAAACTTATAGGGTAGAAAAAAAGAACATAAATAAATAAAATAAATTACGTTATATGTTACTTAACATATATCGCAAATGAACTAAAAATATGTCCTCAAGACATTACAATTAGTGAAATCAATCGACCATAATCAAGATTGTAATATGGAATTGTAATGGTGTTATTAGTGTATGGCATTTGAGGTAACACTTTGATATTCGATAGGGATATTCGATTATTTTTAATTTTATTTCAATACCTTTTATTCATGGTGTAATATTTAAAGTTATGGCATTTGAAAGCTTTTTAAAAATTTGATGAGAGAGAATTGTATATTTTCAATAACTAATAACTTAGAAATATGTTAAGTATACTATTATAGTTGTAATGTTTTATAAGTTTTATATGCCATTATATTTGTAATGTTTTATAACTTTTTCTTGAAATTTTTTTATACATAATTTAATAATCACATTGGATCTTGTTTTGTAGATGTTGATAAACATATTCAAATATATAAATTTTATTAAAGTTGAATTTGTAAATTTAAAGTTATGGCATTTGAAAGTTTTTTTTAAAAATTTGATGAGAGAAATGTTGTAGAAAAGTAAAGAAATGTAAGAGTTATATTTGTGTATATGTTTAGTGTGTGAGTAAATGTTGAATTGATTTGACATCTTGTTATGAGTATAAAAGTGATCTAATGATCTAAGGCCTCGTTTGGTTCACGGAAAGTATTAAGAGGTGGGAAAGTAAATTTCCTGTCAAATTTCCTTTCTTGTGTTTGGTAAACCAAATATTTAATATAAGTGTAATAAATGCTTGGAACTCACATGGGAAAATCAATTCCATTTTTTGGGAGGAATGGTTTTATACTTTCCCCTCTCTCGGGAAAGTGTTTCCGGAATTTGTGCTTAAAAAAAGGAAAGGAACGACTTTCATTTCCCGAGTTAAAATCCGTTTTATAATATAGACATGTTTATTTATTATTTTATTGCAAAAAATCCTTGTTTTATAATATAGATGTGAATCTTATTAGGTTATATATGATAAATAAATAAAAAATCATTACTTAAGTTCAAAGTTTGCATAAAATGTTAGTCTTTATTTTAACAAGCTTTGCAATACTTTGTTTTACTCCTTAAGTCATATTTTGTAAAATATATCATCTTAATTAATAAATCAAATAGATAAATATATTATTAAGATTGAGCGAAATTTTAGATTAACAAAACATAGTACAATGTTTCTATAATTATACAAAAAAAAGGATAAGAAAATTATCATAATCCGAGAAATTGGATAGGATAAAGATAAGAATAATTGAGAAATTGGGTAGGATAAAGATAAAAATAAGGGTGATTTTAAATCTACTCACATAATTTGTAAGTGCGCCCACAATTTATAAGATTGCAATTTAATCCACATTTTCTTTTCAATTTATCCACTTAATGGGATAAACTTACAAAAAATCATATAATTCTAATTTTGTTGATTTAAATTTAATTCTTTAATAAAGAAAGTTTAAAATTTTGATATTCCTAAAATGGCCTCAAAACTCCAACTCTAAACTCCACATATTCTTAATTTAATAATCTTGAATACTGCCCATAGATTGAAAAAGCACAAGAATCTCAAAATGACAAGAGACAAAATGTAAAATTTTGTGAATCATTTCATCATTAGTTTATTCAATAATATTTATTGCCATTACACGTCTTTGTTATCAAAACAACATTATTTAGCATTGAGTCTCTTTAATTACGATTCTTTGATGGATAAAGATTATTTCAATTGATATTAATTTGCATCATTCCTCGAAGGATTGTTTATGTATATGCAACAAAAACAAAATTCATACAACACCTAAATATATTATATATACATATATATATATATATATATAAATATATATATAGATGCATTAGACCAAATGTAATTAGGTATAGTTAATTTAGATTTTTTTTCTTTCCAACGTTTGATCCATCGTTAGCCATAAAAGGATTGCTACAGCCCTACGTTTTTTTCATCGTGTGCATAATAGAGATCGAATAAAGTTAAGAGCGGAAGAGGCCAGATGGTTGGGTGAGGAAATAAATTTAGGGTTTTGATTTATATTTTTAAGATGAGAATATGAGGATATTTTGGACAATTATAAATTTTTCCAGTTATATTTATAATAAATTTTAGTCGGACAAACTTACGATGTTATTTTTGGCAGAAAAAAATATATTGGTGTCAACTCTCCTTAATTTTAGGCCTCCTTTGGTTCACGGATTTTAGTATTCGGGAAAGGAAAGTCGTTCCTTTCTTTTGTTTGGTAAGCACAAATTCCGGAAACACTTTCAAGAGGGGAAAGTAGGGGGTAAAATAATTCCTCCCAAAACACATGGGATAGTGGTTTCCAAGCATTTATTACACAAATTTTAGATAATAATACTCTTACCTAAATACTTTACATGGTTTAAATTTGACAGGAAATTGGAAAGATACTAATAAAAACGATTAGATGAATTTGCCGATCATGCACCCAAAAATAATTGAATACTAATAAAAAATTAGATACCATATGCTAATAAAAAATTGGATACCATATTTAAAAAATGATAAGAATAATACATATACTAAAAAAAAATTGGATACCATATTTAAAAAATGATAAGAATAATAAATAGTGTGGTATTTGATTCATATTCTATCCATTTACAAGTTCTTCAAATTGACAATTTTGCAAATAATTTGAAGAGACATCATTAAAATGGACTCCGAAAGAAGCGGCAAGAGAATGTCTACAATTTGACGAAACTCTCTTTAAATATATTTTTTCATTATTTTATTTAATGCAGTGGCACATCTAAGTAAAAAGTTTCTCTGCTTTTGAAACTAAAAGTAAAATAATAATAATACTAATAAAATTTGAAGAGTCTCTTGAAATGAGTTAGAGACCCGTTACAAAAATTACTCTTCAAAATACCACATGAGTTGACAAAGTAAAATTTTAAAAAATAACTCTTTGAAGAACCTCTTAGGAATGCTCATATCAATTTTCATGACATTGTGGAAGCAATAACACACAAAAACACGTGAATTATATCAAAAAGCAATTCAGTAAAGAAAAACTTAAAAAACTAAAATAAATAAAATTCAGCAACCAAATTACATTTGCGTCAAAAGCCCTTAAGCTTGGTTCAATCATAAATCTTGATCACTCTAAATTGCCACTACGACTCAAAACATTACCTAAACAAAAAGATTGATTGAAATTGTATCCAACTACTACTACATTAACTGTTTCAATGAAGAGGTAGCCAATCAATTTAAAATTCAGTACTAGCTAGTACTACAAATAATAGATTGAGAAAATTAATACAAGAAGGAATTGACACAAGGAACACAAAAAGGTTCTCAATTACTCAGAAACACGTCCTTTGCTGCATGCCTGCATCTAATGAAACCACAGCATTATACCACCCTTCAACGCATCTAATGGGACATATCTTATGAAAAGCTGTTGACGGGGTGGTGCGGTGAGGATACCAACACCTTAAGTGCCTAGACAACCTAGGTGCTAAGGCGGATTTATCTTATGTATTTTATAATAGCACAAAAACAAGCTTTATTTAATGAGAAAAAAGCATAACAAAGATTTTGCAACTAGAGTTCCCCAACTCAAGCTCGAATAAATATACTTCCAAGTGAAAAATCCAGCAATTCCAACAACCCAATCTACCTAGTTGCCGCCTGGTCTGCACAGGCTATCATTGGGTCCAGCTGAAGCGGCTTGGCACTACGCAGAGAGATGTTTAGAACACTCTGATGACAATCCACAGCACCTTCCACATGCCACAACACACTACATCATCCTCCAGCATTAGGGAGTAAGGAGTATGCTGCCAAGCGGAAGGCAGGTGGTGGCGGTGGTTGGGTTGGTTGTTTTTTCTTTCTTTTTCTTTTTCTTTTTTGTGGTGTGAGTGGGTCGTGTTGAAGTCCAGATTTGTTGAACCTTTCTTCCTCGAGTGAGGGTAGTAACTACTAACTAGTAGTTTCTTGTTCATTTAACATTAGTCAGAGGGTCATATTAGGAGAGAACAAATTTGGAATCCAGGAGTGATGGGCTTCACTCCCACATGGTTAACAGAGACGGGCACTCGACCTACTATAGGTATAAGGTCTACCATGGCGACAATTTCTCTCACATGCCTGCTTAGACTATCAGAATCTTAGACCCCTGGGGGCTCCTCAACCCACACGGAGCTGTCACCAACATACCAGATTCCTAATACACAACAACGTACCCTATTTATAGCTACTATATGAGGTTAAAATCCCCTCGTTATACTATACAGGCTCAAATCTTATGGAAACTTATTTTCTTGGTGATTTCAGGATCTTTAATAAAAGAACCAAAAAATATACAAACAAACAAAACTACAACCACCAACCAATCAAGTCTACAAACAAACAAAAGAAACAAAATTACACTAGAGAACACAAACTTAAAGATCCCCTTCTGCATTTCATGTCAATCACAACAACGATAAACAACAAAAGGTGAAACCACATAACCTACCATTCAAGTTACCATGCCTTGCAGTTCACCTTAAGCAATCTTTTCTAAGTTCCAACTCGCAACACCATTAGAGTACGAGAAGGCATGAATGACAATTCTAGAATAATGACCACAAGTAAAATATTAGATAAATCCAACACCTTAGTAGACATCCTAACAATCATCCATGTTCTAGCCATATCCTATAGGATCAAAACCAATGGGACCCAACGGAATGCTTAAAGGAAAGACTGGGAAAAGAATGTTCATATTTAAAAAATAGCTAAAGAAAAGTAAATAAACATCAAGTAGAACCCCCCATGTTCCAAGTGAATCCCCAAGATGAGGCAAGGGGGATCACCCAAGAAATATTAGTATAAGTTCATGACTGGATCTACAATTGTAACAAAGACCAGCAATATACACAAAATATCTTTTGTAAGATAAATCAGTCCTTCCACCAATTAGCCAGCTCTAGCTAAAAGCCATAAGATGCAATATCGTACAGTGAAGATAAATAAAATATGCATGACCTGGAGAGGACACCACTGTGCACACTGATAGAGTAAAAGCATTGACCTAGTTTGAAAAAAAAAAAAACAATCTCACTTTGTCCCATTTCAAAGATAATGTTCACAAGATGTTTGAAGAACAAGAATTAGATCATATATGCAGCAAGTCATTCACCCCTGTTTTAGCTAGTAATACACATGCTTCAGGAGGTACAAAACACGAATAGCAAATACAGTTCATCGTCAAATAACCTCGAATAAATTATCATCAAATTTTTTTAACCACGCAATAACCAGACATCAAACCTATCAAAAAACCTAACCTTTCAAAGTAAAACAAATGCTGTATTCACCCTCAAACAGAAATCATCGACAAAACAGAAGGAATGCCAATAACGAAAACACATGATTCATCAACAAGTATATGAATTATATACAACAAAGAATCGGTACCAAAAACCTATTCTTTCACAGGGACATTAAATAATAGAATATTATTGCATCAATATTATAAAAAGCATAAACTTCGTACATAAATCCCAACCCTAAACGATCCAAATCACATCAAAACAATACATAAAACAGATATGTATAAATTAAAACCCCAGCAATACAGATTAAACACGAGCAACGAACGAACAATAGAGAGAACCATTCAAGTTGACAAAACCTAGATTTTATCCATATCCTCATACTCAAATTCGACGTAAGCATCACCAGCTCCCTCATCCTCGTGATCAAAACCACCGGCAATACATTTGTTGAACCTAGTACTCTCTGGCATCTCCCATAGGATTTCAAAGGTGTAACCTCATCAGGCATGTACTTGAGGATAACATCAGCCTTAGTGCCTTGATAATCCCCAATTCTGACGAGGATGATGTCGCCAGTGGCTATCCAGGCCTTATTGTGCATCTTACAAATAACGAAATCACACAGTTCATCAACAAGCACGAACTAAACGAGGCAAACAAAATCATGGTTCATCAACTATTATGAATTATACAAGGCAATAATTGGTACCAAAAACCTAATTTTTCACCGGGACAATCAATTAATAATAGAGTAGATATAGAGAAATATTATTGCATCCATCCATAAAAAAGCATAAACTTCATACATAAATTAAGCTCTAAACCAAATCACATCAAACGTTACATAAAACAGATATGTATAAAAATAAAAGGCACAGCAATACGATTAAAAAACGAAAGCGAACGAAATTTCAAGTTGGCAGAACCTAGATTTTGTCGATATCCTCATCCTCGAACTCGATGTAATCATCACCAGCTCCTTCATCCTCCTCATCGAGACCACCAGCAATACCTTCATTCAGCCTAGTATTCTCAGGCAACTCACCATAAGCCTTCAAAAGCCGAGCCTCATCAGGCATGTACTTCAAAATCACATCAGCCTTGTCGTCCTGATAATCCCTAAGTCCGACGAGTATGATATCACCGGCGGCGATCCAAACTTTCTTGTGCATCTTGCCGCGGATGTGGCAAAGCCGCTTAGTTCCATCGATACACATAGCTTCGCATCGGCCGTTACCGAGCATACGAAGTACCTGAGCGTATTCCTGTCCGTCTTCCTTGAAGACGAGTTCTCTTTTTTCATCATCGGCCTCGTTCTTTCCTCTCTTGCGATTCTTTCCTCCCTTACCCTTGTTCTTCGGCATGGCTGTGGATTTCGAAACCCCTAGATAGATTGATTCGAAACCCTAATTTGCACTGCCTCTGATTTTTTTGACTTTTTTTTTCCCGTGTTTGATGAGTTGATGCCAAAATAGGGTTGCGGAATGTGGATATTTGCAGCACCCGCCAACCCGACACCACGAATCCGATGCAAAGTTAGGCCCGATACCAACGTAGTTGAGTAGCTGACTTTGAATTAAGTATAATAATTAAGTTCGGTAACATCTCCTCTCACCTCCAATGATTTAAACACCGTATTTATCTGTGCATTGTATGTAATTTAAAAAAAAAGAACGTTTAGTTTAAATTTCAAGTCAAACACATTTAATTTGTAAATTAAATATTTTCTGTTTCGAATAGCCCATTAACTTAAAATAGATCCACAATTAAAACGTTTATATTTTAAATAAATTCCGAGTCACTAACCCTATTAATTAACAGGGCCGATTTATAACCATTTATTAAGTTTAATCTTGTTGGGTTAATTGGGTTAGGTTTCCACCCACAGACTTTGATGATGATGATGATGATGATGATTTATTACATTAATAGGTTGATGTTGTAGTGTAGCATTTTCTTATTTAATGCAATGTTTTTTTTAGTGAATTGTATTGTGTAGCTTGTTAACTAACTATGTTGTATTTGTGTTAAGATAAATGATACTATTAAATAATTGGTTCGTGAGTCGATAAATATATATATATATATATTGTGTACTTTGATGGAGATTTTCATCGAAAGTACAGTATGCATTCTAAAGAGGTTGCAATGAAGTTTCAAGACGCTTTCGAATCTCAAGTCAAGTTCTGCAAAATAGATGCCATAATCTCAATCCTAGAACCATGAACCAAGACTAAATACTCAAATTAACCAATCCGATATCTGGTAATTATTCATTAATCAATCAAAGTTTTAACGCATCTAATACGATACGACAGTAACGTAATAACAAATCACAGGTCCCACACGTTATGGCATTCCTGCTTTGGTTATGTATATCAATTCAATTATTAAAAAGCGTAGCGTATGATACATGCGAGGATATTAAAAGCAGTAGTTCTTCAAACGCATTTTAGCCAGCTCAGAAGAACAGAAACCTTTCATTCCGGGAACACCATTACATTTTCCCCTTTGTCCATATTCCAGACCATTATGGCACAATTTGGGCCAGGCCACTACATTATAGATCAACAGCAAATTTAGTCACCATACAAACCATAAACACTAGCCCTAGTTACCCCATTGTTACCTTTCAAATGCTCCTTTTCTGTTCAAGCCACAAGGCAAGAAGAGGGTTTAATAGGCGCTCCTTGAACGAAGCAACAACAACAGAGTTTTAGGAGAGATACAACAAAAAAGACCCTCAGTGCCTAATAGTAAGCTCAGCCCTGAGGTGCAAGATGCCATTAATGAAGTAAAGACTGTCCTCCGCCATAAAAGACGTCCATGGTATCGCAAATAAGTTACGGTACCCTACGGCCTTCCCTCCAGTGAAAGTATAGTTGCCCTTATATTTGCTTATATACTCCTCCGTTGGCTTCGATCTTGCTGCGAATTCATAGTCGACAGCAAAAGTCACCGAACCTTTTTCCTGCATACCCAAAAACAGCCCAAAGCAATGAAACGAGCTTTGTTGATCCATATTACAATGTGCTGACAAAAAGAACCCCTGTCCACCCAAATGGAATGCTTGGGAGTACACTCGCCCCGAGGGGAACAAATTTGCACACTCCTCGCGCTTTAGGTCTAAGTAGACCACGCACTGCTGACGTGGCAGCTCGAACTCGACCACCTTAACGGGACGGTACTTGTAAGCCCGCTCAACGAAGCGGCGGTTGGATGTTGGGGACTCCTCTGCGGCTAGGGCCCGTTGCCGGTGAGGGGCTTCAGCCTTGAAAAAGAGAGCCTCGAGCACAACTTTCGAGGCAAGCTCATGGTCGAAGTCATTGCAGGTTAATACTTTCTTGAGCTTCCGACAGGTCATGTAGGGGAAGCGGATGAAGCGGCCTAGGCGGGACCCGATTATTTCCCGTCGCTCCTCTACTTTGGTGTACTGAGACCGGGCCCACTTGAGTACAAAGTCGTATACTGCATCCTCTGATGCCACTTGGAGGTCATCACTCGACAAAATTGCCTCTATTCCTGCTAAGGGCAAGCTCATAACCTCATCTTGGAACCTGGAGGGTATCATAAAAAGGTTGTAAATATGCATGAAGTGCCGACTTGCTAGCAGTGAATATTTGCACAACAATAAATTCATGAGAAAAGTTGCAATATGGATTTTTTAAATTTTGACACCAAGGCTAACATTGACCAACGAAATTTCATTCTAAATCCCCCACATTTCTGTTGCAGATACTGCAAATGCAACAAGTACTAATTTCTTCATGGGAAAATGAGCTTCAGTAGAAATTGATCAAAAGAAAAACTAACAATTGGGATGCAGTTGTCAGGAATGTGCCCTATGGTGCTACACATAGAAGGACTAAAACTAACTTTTATGATTATATTTGGGATCATTGTATGCGGGAGAAAAATAAGCTAATACAGGAACCAAATGGAAAAAAAAAAAAAAAAAATCCCTCAGGCCCAAATTATTCCTTTTTCGGTTGTCCCAAAACTCAATAGTAGACAAATTTAGTTCTAAACCATTGATTGTAATGAAAAGTCGGTACATTCTTAAAAAAATGTGGAAGTCAAACATGTACTCTTAATTTTTTTTTTTCTTTTTGTTGTTTGTGTTTGGTGGGTGGGGATTTAATAATTAATATGTCAAGTAAAAAGACAGGAAAAGAGGGAACAAAAAGTAGCACGTCAAGTGGCACAACATACATGGGAGAGACTAAACATTCTTGCCTGCAAAAGACATTATCAAAGCAAATAAACATAACATGCCCTTTTTAATGAGAGAGAGAGAGAGCTTACTTGGTTATGTCTTTGTACCGAGCAGCGAGGAACTGCTTTGCAGCGTCTGTCAATGGCTGAACCGCATCAGCCATCAGGACACTGGAAGGCAGCTCCAGATAGAGCAATGCCGACTCGGGTGTCATTGGCAAATTTCGTAAAAGACGGCTGCAGTACCTCATGCATGAAGCAACCTCAAACTTGTCAGCGGCCATCAGTACATCCAGCAAAGCAGGAGCAGTATTTACTGTTAAGGTATTGCTATACATAAAATTCAAAAGCTCCATGAGAGCAGCTTCCTCTGTTCCATGGGAAAAAAGAGATGAGAATATATTTAGAGAGAGAAGAAGAATGTTGTATTGCGTATCTCAAACAATAGAATACATTGAATATATAGACCAAACCAAGGGTTCAAATATGGTAAGAATCCTTGATTGATTTGATTACATCAATCAAGGATTTTCAAATCTAAACTTCACAAAGGGAAATAATCTGATTGCTATAATATTGACCACCCATAAATACGACAATCAGTTGGAACATGATAAAATGACTTGGTGATATAATCTAATATGAGCAGTTCTATGCGTACAACCAGAAAATACCCGAGAGGAGTCCCGAATCCTAAGTGGCCTTGGTGAATAGACATCCAACTAACTTCTCTCTTCTTCTACTCGCACACGACTTTCGAAATCTTGGTTTATGCATTCAGAATATACCCTACTATCATATAAGATTGTGGAGTTGGTTTACTTGTGGATGGGCAACATTTGTGATATAATATTGACCCTACTATCATATAAGATTGGAAATGGAAATAAAGAGGACCACGAAAGGAAATAAGAATAATGAAATGATAATCATTACCTGAGGCATTGATCCGTAGGGTTACATGTCGTTGCTCTGACTCCCTCATCCCATTTGAGAAGAGCTGCACACCATAAAATGAAAAGAAAAAGTCATCTAGATATTTTACAGAAGGAAGAGATGAATCAATTTATTCTTTTTTCAAACAATAGTGAGCTTTACCTTGTAGAAAAATGGACTTTTGGCTGCTAAAATTGGAGAGCTAATATGTAAAGTTTTAACTCTCAGAACTGTAGAACACTCCATGCTCCAATTAGAATCATTGCTATTTGCTCCTTCATCTCCTACAGCAAGAGTAACATGCACCTTTAGTTTTGTGAAACAGATCAAAAAAAAATCAAGCCTCAAAAGCAACCATTAAATTTGGCAAGAGAAGGACAATCTCTATCTTTATAATGACTTTAGTATTGCATGATACCGGCAGTAACGCACACGACGCACTGGGTAAGCCAAAACTAGCAATCACCACAGGAAATTTTACAGAGATCACCTTGAAATTAATGGTTCACTCATCTAAATTTTTTTCCTCTTTCCTCGTATTCTACTTGTCTTCCTTAAAAGAGTCTTCCTTAGAGAATTAAGTTTACACATGAAGGCAAACATAAGAAGTTGACTTGAGATCAATTCAACACCTGAAGGTTGTTCTTCAATCATTGCAACTGCTTCCTCGTCTTCATTTTCGCAGCCCACACCATCATCAGCATCAGGCTGGTTACAGTTCAAGATCTGCTCCTCAGGGCATACAGCAATATCCACAGCTGTGTAAGGTAAACGAAAGTTAATCCAGGTGGAACTTACCGCCAAACATTGAAAAGTAACATGCATAAGATATTATCATGAATGCACATTAAAGACATTGTTTCAGCAAGGAAAGTATGCATAAGGTTCACAACCCTGCCATAAAATCATAACCTAAAACAAGATATAAAAAATTAAGAAATTCCCTAAATTTAGGCCCAAAGCCAGACGAGAATTTGTAGAACAACATCCATGTAACAAAATTGAAGGCAATGAAGATCCAAACTTAACTCCTCTATTATGAATTTGAATATCCATAACACAAGCCAACTTCTTCCTGGTATAATCAATCAATCTGTGTACCTGATTCAGCTTCCAAGCAACATGTTTGATATGAATCCATTAATTCCTAGAATTAGAATCCTACAAATTTCATAATTTCAACCAATAGGCAACTTATTACAAATATCTACCATTCAAACCCCAACCTTCAAACACTAGCATGATTTCAATTATCAGATCAAATAATGCCTCTCAAAGAAACTCTAATCCTTCAGCTCCCCTTCTCAGGAGCAAAAATATTAATTATCTTGCCCTAATAGTGCCTCAACTGTTTCAAAATTTTAACTTTTAACAAGTTTCATATAGCATTATATACACCAACAGCTCAACACTAATCCTTGTATATATATATCCTCTACAAACAACAATCTCAAATCAACAAATCAGCTCAAAACATACAAAACAACAACAATCTCAAATCAACAAATCAGCTCAAAACAAACAACATATATAACAATAACCGACACAACCAAATAAAAATCAATATATTACTGACCATTTTCCTTTTTGATATCTTCTCTCCTGCGCTTCCGATTGCTAGCCCAATCAGCAAGGCTCTGACAACCTTCACCGTCGGACCTAGTCTCCGGCGACTCGGCAATGATCTCGATCCGGAGAGTACGATCGGAGAAGTTGCTGTCGTTGAAAGCGAAACCAAAATCTCCGTCGCGGTCACCGGCGGGCAAGTAGTCAGAGTCCATGACCGCCGTTCTAGGATCGAAGAGATCCAAGCTAGAAGAATCCCTCATTTTTTACTATTTCTAGAGAGAGATAGAGAGAGGGAAAAGTATAGTAAACCCTAGAAAAAACGATAATCTGTGGCGTTATCTAAAAGGAGAGAGAACACGACATTTGGATGCCAGTCTTCCATCGTCCATATTTAAATAAGAAAGAGAGATAATTTTTTTAGAGAGAGAAGTACATTCGGTATAATTTTGACCGTTTCGAGTTTTATCAGTATGTTTAATTAGAAATTTTTTTTTTTTTTTAATTATGAAAAGAAATTTTGTGCTGTACAAAACACAAAAATAGAAATTCCGGGATGTTCAGGAAAAACAATAAATGCCTCAAAAAGAAAAAACGAAAAAAGAAGGTCTATTTAAATAAATTATTAAAATTGTGTAGGCTCATTTAAATTTTGTTTTTCAAGTTCCGAATTAAGTTGTCAAATATAAGCCCTTCATGTTTCGTATTTATATTATTTATATAATTTTTAGGTAAGAATCTATTAGTCCGAAAATATAAAGTAAGCCAATGATCTTGTAGCAATTATATATTTCAGATGTTATACTCTTCTTCTTCGTAACAAGAAAGTTGTTTACTTACAAACGATAAAAATCATAGTTACCCAAATAGAACAGATCATAAATTAAAAAATATATTACAATTTCTTGTAAAAGTAATGTATTTTTTTGTAACATAGAGATATTCAGGTTTTGTTCTTTACCATCCTCTTGAAGGGTACTTACAAAACAAATTTGTCTTTCACTGAGAAATTACCATAAATGCTCTTATAATGTGAATATAACAATTTCTTTTTTTAAAAAAAATGAAATTGTCTAAATTTTTAATTATCAATCACAAGTGCTAATCTTGAAAGAAAGAATTCCATCTTTCAAATTCGAAATGAATAAAATATGAGAGCCTAACATAAATGTTCAAACTTTAAGTACTTGTTTGATTATCTTAATACAACATTTATATAATGTATTTTTTCTTTTTTTAAAACAATATAAATATTCGGGTTGACGAGAAGGTGAATGGAAATGGATGAACTGTTAAATATGTTTGGGTGCCAAAAGAAGTCAATGAACGCCAAGAAATTGTCAAGGATATATGATTCCTAAATTCATAGGGAACTTGTCATAATCCTAGTTGCCAAAAGGAGGCCAATGCCAAGAAATGATCATTCTAATTAATCTGCCTATTATTATTATTATTATTATTATTATTATTATTATTATTATTATTATTATTATTCCTTTTGATTTTATCTTTGGTCTTTGACCTTTTTGTTTATTGGATCTTCCTTGCATGCAAATACTATTGATGCTTTTCCCTCGTGGGTCTTAATTTATTTTATTGAGATCTACAAAATTAAAACCTTGAGTAAACTACACTCATATTTGTCAACTTAAAACCTATTTATACATAGAAATCTTGAAATAATTAATTATGATAGAATGTTATTTAATTATATTATTTTAAATTAATTACCATAAACCATTAAATGTATATTCGAATGAACCCATACGGTCTCTATTAGAGTAACCGAGAGGTATTGCAATATCGGTTTTCATTCTCATAGATAGAGTTAATATGTGTATTACAAACTCATGCATTTTAACAATTTTACTTTTAAAGAAGTTTAGAAACCTATGTTTAACAATACTATATTTTAACTCACCAGCTTATTTTGGTGTTGAGAATCAAAATGAACGAGGTTTATTTTGTTTTGATTTTATTCATATAAATAATAAATCTGAATAATATTTAAACCATATGCACCCTGATAGAGATAGATAAAAAGTAATTTTTTTACTGATAAAAGAAAATGTATTTCTCCAATTTTTTGGTGTTTTAAAAAGATATTGAATATTTTTTAAAACCATCGAAGTCTCTACTTTGTAGTGTTGGTTATGGTATAGACCATGTTTAACCAATGTATTCTAAAACAAAGAGTTTAAGAAAAATCAAGAAATATTAGTTATTATTATATAGTATTTTTGTATTGACAATTACACTTTCGTTATTAATTAGGATTTACAAATTATCACCGGAGGCCACTGGCAATGGCCAAATATATGTTTTTCAATAAAAAGATAAAATTAAATTTATCTAAAAGAAAAAAATATATAAGAAACCTTTTTTTTCTATAGAGGGGCAAAAGCCAAGACCCCGGCCAAAGAAATTTTATTAATCAACAAAAAAATAAAATTTACAACTTAAAATCTCTTCACTCTGATGTTATCCAAACTACGTACTCTCTTATCAACTCTCACAATATATCTCAATTAATTTCTTGGGCAAATTGCCACTATCAAAACTCATCCCAAGTCTGCAAGTAATTAACCGCTAGCTTTTAAATTTTCTCTTGCCAACCAAATTAAAGAAGTATTTTACAAAATTATTATTTTTGTTCCACTTGTACTTTTACGCCAAATTACTCTCGCTATATATATAGCTTGTTCTATTTGGTTCTCTACTTCGATCAATAAACATGCAACTCTCCCGGCCCCTCGATCTCCGCAAAAGAGAAAATTAGGGAGAAGGCCAGCCTCTCACCATCCTTAATTGGTAATAATGTTTTCTTTCAAATATATATATGTATATGGCATTAGGCTATTTTTCGGATAATCTTTAATTTGTCTCTTTTTAGTGAGAGGTTTTGTCTTCTCTAGTTAAAGAAGTATCGATCGCATAGCACGAATCGACATAGAAAAAGAGTGAATTTGTGTTCTTTGAGATAGATTAATTAAAAACCACAAAATTAAAATTATACTAATTTATTCGTTGATTGGGTCTCAAAAGATTTTATTGACGTTAATTAGTGCATTAGTTTATTCAAATTATGGAATTATCATCGTTGTATCAACGTATCTCTCTCTTAAACTCCTGTTTCGTGAGAATTAGTGACCAAGCGCTATTTATTTAACTAGAAATTAGGTAAAAGGGCTTATTATACATTGATTTTTACCAAAAATCCAATGAATAATATTTTTTTGAATGAAGGGCCTATTTTTAATTGGTAATTTGAATAAAGGGCCTATTTTTAATTGGTAATTAGTGTAAGAGGCCTATTTTATTTTATATTTTAAATGAATGTATTTGAATAAATTTAAATATCATTTAATTAATAAAAACATGTTATGTATTACCTAAATTACCCCTTTTTATGAAATTTTCACAAAAAATATGGACTGCAAAGTTCATATTGCAATAAAATATGAACTGCAAAGTTCATATTGCAGTGAAATATGTACTGCAATATGAACTTTGCACTAAAAATATGGACTGCAAAGTTCACATTGCAGTAAAATATGAACTGCAATATGAACTTTGCACTAAAAATATGGACTGCAAAGTTCACGTTGCAGTGAAATATGGACTGCAAAGTTCACGTTGCAGTGAAATATGGACTGCAAAGTTCATATTGCAGTGAAATATAGACTGTAAAGTTCATATTGCAGTCCATATTTTAATGCATATTGATATTTTTTTAGTTTATTTTAAGGGTTGGGATGTCATTTTATAATGAAAAAAAAAGACACATGTCATATTATCAATAAAATAAAAAATAGGCCCTTTATTTAAAAAAAAATTATTCCTTAACCTTAGTGTGAAAATATTTCTCTAATAAGCCCTTTTTTTTAATTGCCCCTTTATTTAATCCGCCACCAATCCTATTCTTGTGTCGGCCAAAAGAAAATGATGCGAAAATGAAGCATTGAAGCTAATATATATATATATATCTAATCATGTGCTATAATATATATATATATATATATGAGACCAAATCATACCCACCCAATTCACTTGATATTTTATTATGTATGGTATTCAAATATTGCGCCCACGCCCACCTCTAAATTTCATTTTGAACGAGTGGTCCAGAGTTGATCCATTAAAGTGGTAATTAGCATCCATTCAAATTTGGTCTTCAAAGTTTGTGTGTAATTAGCCTAGTTTAGGGTTGACAATTCCTATCTTTAATTTGGATTCTTTGGTCTTGGACGTTCATGCAAGAAAAACGATAATATACGTGATGATGATACATGTTTATTTTATTTTTAATTAATATTGTTTTATCTTAGTAAACAAATTTTAGCACGAGTATAATAGAGTATGATTTCATTATTTAAACACGACAAATACGACTAAATACAATTTACAATACATACACAAAAAAGACAAGAACAAAAAATAAAATAATATAATTGTGTTAATTTCATTCTAATTTTATTTCGTTTCCTTTTTTAAAATTCGCACCCCTAACTGTAAATCTAGATTTTGGTATATTGAATAACAGAGACGTTAA
Source organism: Lonicera japonica (assembly GCA_021464415.1). Lineage (NCBI taxonomy): Eukaryota > Viridiplantae > Streptophyta > Magnoliopsida > Dipsacales > Caprifoliaceae > Lonicera > Lonicera japonica. Next base: position 68,871,903 of record CM038471.1, read on the forward strand.
TTTTGTGACCAATCCCTCACCAGTTCCTTGCATTGTTTGCACTTAGCAAAAATAATCTCAAGAATTTTATATAGATTTGATTTGATAATTCAAAAGTCATTGCTAAATTTTCATTTTTTTCAGATTTTTTGGATGATATCTTGTCAAAATGGGGAATTGTTTTCAAAATTTCAAGAATTTTATATAGATTTAATAGAGTAAATGGATTATAAGACCTCGCTCCATAATGTTTTATATCTCTAAGGACGTAGTCATGTTTAATAAATATAAGTAGGACTAATTTCGTAATTTGATTATAAATTAAGGACATTTTTTGTAATTCTGATTTATTTTAAGGATAATTACAAATTTTCATGTTCGAAACTACCCTCGTAAAACCTCTCATAAACCTTTGCACTACTGAAATCTTTGCTCTTACACAACTATCACGATCAAATTTTCATCTCTATCCATACGATCAAAATTATCTATCTCTATAATTTATGTCGACAATCTTAGTTTATTGTTTGTTTTACTCTGTTTTTTGGTACTCTACGTCTCAGTTTATTCTTCATTTCATTTTATTCAAGGTACAGTTTCATTCTTTAAACAACTACATATTCAAGGAATCTGTAGTCCTATTCTTAGAAGTTTTGTATTATATTAGAAGATGTTCTAAAATTGTTTAAACAACTTTTGATTAATAGTGAATATTCCATATAATTACAAAATTTGTTTCTTAAAAAAGTGCTAAAATTGTAATACAACCATTTAATTACTATTTACAGTGTGTTAACATCTAGTGCTAAATGGATTTCAGCACCATAAACATGGTGTTTTAATGTTCAAAAGGTGATGCTAAATGACTTTTAGCACCATCAAATTCCTTCTTAGCACCTTCTGATTTCTTTGCCAAGTGTGCTAACAGGGGGTGCTAAATGCATTTAGCACCTTTTCAACACAATAACAACCAATCTGATATTGCTAAAATCCATTTAGCACCAGAAGAAAGTGATACACAATGACAAGTAATCTCATGGTGCTAAAACAAATTAGGAGCTGATAGGAATATTTTTAATTGATTCAGATGAAGAAATATGATCAATGAAAGCAATATTATATGTAAATTTCACAGTCAAACAAATATATTAATCAAGATCGGTTGTAGTTTTTTTGAATCAATACCTGGATAATGAATCGGAATTGATTGTTGGAATGATTTCTTGCGTCATCTCTATGGTTCTGATGATCGATCGTTGTGGACTTTGAAAAATTTTGATTGGGATTTGGTTGCAACTATTTTTTGGATACGTGAGAAGTTATGTATATTAGGTTTAGTGTGTTATTAGTTAAAGAAGGAAGGGGCATTAGTGTCTTTTTAATGTAGTGTCCTTAATTTGTAATACTAATTTATAACGGGTCTTTATAATTATGTTATTATTGAAGTATGCTATTATGCCCAATTGCCTCAATTTAATAATCCAAAAATTATTGATGTTCCTTTCTTTTCTTTTTTTGAAGAATTTCATTTCTTTATTTGATACTAACAATTTTGGGGAGTTACTTTTGGCTAATTTTAATAACTATATCAACCTTTTTTATTTTATTTTCTATACTAAATTATAAATTGTAAGGGTATTAACATAATTGATAAAGTCAGAGTTAGCATATTTTATGAATTTTTTTCTATATTAGTATAGAACATTCCTATTGTATTAATTATGAAAAATAAAAACAGCTACACTGAAAAGTAAAAGTGACTTCGAATAATGTCGACTTTCACCCAACCAAATTTAAACATTGTTGTAAGGCCATCTCCATTATGCATAGCAAAATTGTAGGGTAAAAAGCTATTTTTAGCATACAATACCAACAATTCGTTACAACGCATAGGCTAAAATTCTTCCATTTCAACCACACGACATTCATTGTGTCGTGTGGATGGATGTCGTGTGGTGAGCCACGTCATCACCACCACATGATGGACTGAATGTCGTGTGGTGAGCCACAACATTCTATACATCGTGGGGAATTTTCTTTCTGTCACCCGACATTCTTTCCATCGTGGGAAAGGTAATTAGATAGCCCACGATGGACATTCCATCGTGGGGAAAATATAGTACCCGTATGATAATTTTACCATTTCATTAGCATTTTAGCCGACATTATTAATAATTACCCCTCCGACTGCATGGATAGATACTCTAAAATTGGCATATTAGAGTGTGCATTGGAGATGGTTTAACCACTGAACTTCAACAAACCACAAGTAACTGTAATGTGTTGATTTTTTACCAAATCAGTAAAAGTGAATTTCAACTAACCAAACACAACCATAATCCGTGAATTTTTACTTTTAGGTGTTTCACTAATAAGTAGTACTCGACTCGATCAAAGTTATTTAGTTGCATTGACTAGTAACCATTATAATTTATTCGAGTTTTCTTTACTGTAATATAACTATAAATTAATAGCGATAGTTTTAAGGTAAATTAACTAGTAATCTTGCCTATCCAATAATTCTAGAGGGACATGTATATTTAATATTAAATATTAAAATATCTAACATGACCACCATATATTGTATTAATTATGATGCGAGATCGTTATCACATTTAGTCTTTTCTAAATCTTTCCAAACCATTGCGTAATCCATGGATTGAAATAATTTGTGGCCCGACATGCACATGAATATAATGGGGGGTTTGGAGAAGTACAAGCAGTTCATTTATTTATGTGCATGTGTCATGCACGTACACGTGAATGTCAATATATATATAGGGGTTGGAGTTAGCACAGTTTCAAAAAAAAATTAAAGACAAGAAAATTCCTACACTGACATTCACCTTGTATACATGAAAAAGGGAAACAGCTACGTACAGTGATAACCATTTTGAATCATCTGATTTTTCACCGAACTATTTTAAACAAAGTTTTAACGGGTCAGCTTCAACAAATCAAACCTAGCTACCCTTAACCAAAACCGTAAAAAATGGATTTCAATTAACCAAACATAACGTACCATAACCGGTGAATTTTTAATTTTATGTGTTCCTCCGATAATAATTACATACTCAAAGTTAGTTATATCAATTAATAACCATCGTAAATTTTTCTTGCACATAATACTAATTAACTATACATTAAATGAAGGTTTTGAAGTAAATTATTTAGTAATGTTATCTAATAATATAGAGGAACATATATAACATATTTAAAAAAGTGACATATCTAGCGTGACCATCGTATATTAATTAATATTCTTATCCAAACTTATTGCATCCAATGAGTGATTCATTGAGGAATATCAATTTTTTATGTTTGATCAGAATGTGACATTTTTTTTTAATTCAGTTACTTTTGCCTACTTTTGCCTACTTTTGTTAACCATATTAATCTTATTATTTTCTATACTAAATTACATATCTTAAGGGTACTAATAGAATTGCTAGAGTTGGAATTAGCATTAGTTTCAAAAAAATTCATGTTATATTGTTCACAGCATTCATATCGTATGCATGGAAAAAAATGAAAAACAAAAGCTACAGAGAAAACGATTTTGAATCATGTGAATTTTCACCGAACTAAATTTAAATATAGTTGTAACGCGGTTAACTTCAACAAACTGTAAGTAATTATAATGTGATAATTTTTGATCAAATAGTAAAAAGCTATAAGTAATTTTCAACTGACCAAACGTAATCACTAAATTTTTACGTTTAGGTTTTTCGGCACTAAATATTACTCAGACTCAAAGTTAGTTACATCAAATAATAACCATTAGAATTTACACGAGTTTTCTTTTAATGTAATACTAAATATACATTATATGTAATCCATGCTATGCACGGGCTTATAATAACTAGCAAACTATTATTGTTATTACATATTGACGCATACTTTTTCTTTAATGTAATAATAACTATACATTAACGAAATACTAATTGCACATTAATTTTTTTATTACATATTAATAACTAGAATGAAACATTTTTTGCGAACCAAAGATACAAAGATCGAGTGTAAAAAAAAATAACTTTCCTTCACTCTTCCTTCCGTTTCGCGTCTTTTAAAAGGACCGTCAAGTGTTTTATAAAATAACACAAATCATGATAATCCTTGGGGATGGGGGTAAGAGGACGTTGTGGGGTCATTTGGCCCCGCTCAATTAATAATATATTAATATAAATGTTGGGTGATTTGTACTTAGATACTCGAAATTTTATCATAATGGTATTTTGGTACCCAAAATTTTATATATTGGTATCTTGGTACCCATTTTCAATTTTATGGGTAGTTTGGTACCCATTTTTGATGGTTCCGTTATTTGGCCGTGAAGTACCCATGAAAATGACAAAAATACCCTTAACTTAGTTTGTTCAGCCATTAGTCTTCTTTTTCCTTAAAAACACTTTCTTCCATTAAAACTTATACCAACACATTTCTTCTACCTATATAGATAATGCAAACATATATTAATTTCTTCTTCCTCCACATATATAAATGCAAACATACTCACATTTCTTCTCTTCTACCTTTTTTAATAAACAACCTTCCACAATTTATTTATTTTATCTAAAAGAGGAATAAGAAGTTGTAGTAAAACTTCAAATAATTAAAATGCAAAGCAGAAGATATTTAGCCATGATAAAAAAAAAGATCTAGATTTACAAATCTCTTCAAATCCTAGGATTAGATATTTAGATTAAATTATAACTTTTCAAATCTTTAGGAGAGTTGTGTTATTTTTAGATTCAGAGCCGGAAGATTAGGAAATAAATTAATTTATAAAAAGTAGTCTCAACGTAAATTCAAGATAATACAATTCCATTATATATAATTAATAAATAAAATAAAAACACTAAAATTTGATACAACACGATATTATCCCACTAGGTTCAACCTCCGCCTCCATTGAGGATCTGCCCACTCGGTGCCATAGGAACGCCTCCCCACTTTCCCCTTCATCACTTTCACTTTCCCCTTCCTCACATTTCTTCTTACAGATAATGGCAGAGGAAGAAGAACAAGAGGAGCAGAAGGTAAAAGAAAAAAAAGAAAACCCTAAATCATTTCAACTAGAATGAACTTAAGCCTAATTTCAATTTCTTTTACCAAATAGAGAGAAGTTCAGCTCAGCAATTAAAATAAATCATTCTACACCCTTCTTTCACGGTTTCACAGCATCCAAATGGTTAATTACATGATATATTATAAACAGCGAGTCGGAGAGAACAAAGGCGGGATCTATACATATATACAAGAATTGAAAATGCTTCATTAAAATAAACAGAAGGAAAGCTTGTATTAAACCTAGGGTTTTACTGTATGTATACATGTATGTGTATGTGATATATATATATAGAGAGAGAGAGTGTGTGAGAGTGAGAGAATGAGTTACGGGGGGTGTTTGGTTTTGGAGTTATCGTCGTCAACCGGCGAACCAAGTTCCCACTTAGTCGATTCATCACGGTGGGCATGGAAGTTGCAGTTATTTTTTTTTTTATTATTATTATTATTTGTGGAGGAGGAAGATGAACATGAATATGAGGAGTGGGTAATGAAATTGACCAAGACTGATGAAGAAGACAAAGTGGTGGGGCGGGTGGATGGAGAGAAGGAAAAAGATTGGGGTATTTGGGACAAAAGGGTATTTTTGATATAATATGTTATTTTTTTCTTTGACTTAACGGAATAAATTGGTCAACTAACAGAACCGTCAGAAATAGGTACCAAAATACCTATTAAACCGAAAATGGGTACCAAGATACCAATATATAAAATTTTGAGTACCAAAATACCATTATGATAAAACTTTGGGTATCTAAGTACAAATCACCCATAAATGTTTACTTTACAAAAATTTATAAGGGAGAGTATATGTTCGACTGTGTTAGATATGTGTTTAAATATGATTTATTTTCAAATATAATTATTTTAAATATGCATGTGATGTTGACAAATAATTAGTGAAAATTTAATCAATAAAATTACACTATTGCTTTCAAGATTCAACTAATAAACAGTTTGGCCATATCAAAACTAACGTTGTTTGAAAAAGGTAACTACCTCAATTTGTGAGTGTGCCATTGAGCCATTGTAATTTACACTAGTTTTCTTTAATGTAATACTAAATATTAGTAATGAAAGTTTTAATTTAATAATTCTGGAGGTACATACATATGACTAATAAATTTAGTATGTTTAATATATATATATATATATTAGTTATAATATGGGGTCTAAATCGTATTCATTCTTATTTAAATTTATTATAATAATGAGTGGTCGCTACATTAAAATGTTATTTTATTTATTTTATTTTAAATAAATATGTCCACATAGAATAAATGTTAATTTTTTATTTATTGTTTAAAAGTTTTGACACTTGTTATGCACGTGCACATGATATAATGGAAGGGATTAGAGAAGTGCAAGTACCTTTAATAACTATATTAACCTTTTTGTTTTCAATTAAAAATTACAAATCGTAAGGGTATTAATAGAATAGATAAAGTTGTATCTTGCATATTTTCAAAAAAAAAAATCATTTATATTAGGGCTATTTTGAATTTGCCTCTTATTATTAGTACTAAACTCAAGATACCCAATCAATTTCAATAATCATTTGACTTAACTCCGATTATTAACAACCTCTAACTATGTTCAAATTTTTTATGCTCGGATCATTTTGCCCCTTGTTGTTCATCATCTTCTCACACCTTAACCCTCCTTACTTCTCTGTCTAAACAAAACAATTATCTCTCTCTTATAAGAATCGTAACATAAAAACTTCTCCAGTTTTAGATTTGCATCCAAGGCGATTTCAAATAAGTAACCGTCCATCAATTTTCCGACTAGCATCAAGATGGCTGATTTGATGCCGGAGTTTTCATGTACACTTTCTATTGTAATTCCAAATCTCTCTTAGAATCCATGTAGGAAGTAGCCAAGTATCCTTTGTATATAGTCGACATCATATAGAGTTTCATTCAGATAAGAATAGCTTAGAATGAGAAGATCGTTGAGTGTAGCTTGATCCAGTTGTGAACCTATCTTCTTCTCCAAAGCTGATCTGCAATTCTCCGAAGCATTTAAAATGTTTGCTGTCCTCAACAATCCGAATAAAATTCTTGTCGTATTTGGAGATCTCGAACTATTTTCTTGTGGAAGATTGGAAATTATAGTCTCCAAAAGCTCTCTCTGTTCATTCTCTAAAAGCACGGTCGATGGCGATGGCTTCCTGTTAGTACGAGAGATGCCTGAAATGTATCTCTTTGCGTAGTAAATTAAGCAACTCTCGATAAACAAAAATCAAGCGTCTAAACAATGGCAAACTAAAGTGGTGTTTGATAAAATATCTGAAAACTAAAAATGAAAAAACTGTATATGCAAAAAGGTTGTTTGTTTGAATATAACACATCTTAAAATTGATTTTTTTTAATATGACAATTTTGCCCTTATTAGTTTATTAGTTTATTCGTGTTTTTGAGTATTTCGGGTAAAATAGATAATTTACAATAGTATGTTGTAAGTTTTCAGTTTTAAGTGGCTAGTTTGCTACTTAAAATTTTTGATAGTTTTAAGTGATAAAAATTGAGTTGCCACTTAATTTTTTTAGTTAACAAACAACTTTCACACCACTTGAATTTAAAAAGTTTAACTAGGCCAAGCAATTCAAACCATGAATCCTCACTGGTGCTTCTAGTACCGCCTTTTCTTCTAGACATAGCTTTAACACCATTCCATAAGGATTGGCTCAAAGAACCACCTGCATTTCTAAATTCTTCATTCACTGGCCAACCGAAGATGGAGAGAGAAGTATAACTCTTTTGTTTAGAAAGAGAAAGTAAGGAGGGTTACTGGATTAGGGTTTAAGAAGATGATAAACAGTAAGAAACAAAATGGACTGGGCATAAAAAATTGAAAGAAATTAAAGGTACGTTAAAAACTAGGATAAGTTAAATGATTATTAAAATAGGTATCTTGAGTTTAGAATTAATAATAAGGGTAAAATTAAAAAAGCCCTTTCATATTATTAAAAAACATTCATAATGTATGCATTAAAAGAATAAAAAATATTGGAAACGATTTTTTATCAAAACCGGAGAAGGTGAATTTCAACTAACTAAACGTGACAGTAACCAATGGATCTTTATTCAAGTGTTTTGCCAATAAATAGTAACCAGCTCAAACTTAGTTATATCAAATACCGGACATTAAAAAATTGAATTTGTTTGAAAAAAAATTATACAAAAGAATTAAGAAATAATCTTTTGTAAATTAAAGGCCCATATTTGACGAAACTCCAAAAAGAGTACAAAGTTAACTTTGCACTACATTTTTTTAGCATATTATTATTTAATCAAAAGTGCTTTAGAATAATTTTAACAAATTATATATTCAAAACCTATTTATTAATATAATGTAGGGGTTCAAAATCCAATCCAAACCGAGAAACCGATCCAATCCAATCCAATCCATTTTTCCTGGAATTTATGGATGATTGGATTGGATCGGATGGACATTTTAAAAACCGAAAAAATTGGATCGGTTTCGGATTTATGTGCTTTAGAATCCGATCCAATCCAATCCAATCCATTATTAAAGTTGTAACTTTGTAATATTCATAAGATAAGGGTCACTTTGTAATATTTATAAGATAAGGGTTTTAATTAAAATAACAAAAACTTAAACAAATAGCATCATTTCATTTATTGATATTTGTAACAAGACTCATTCCTATAATTTATTTAAAATAAGAAAACATAAAAAGAATGTGAAAATAAAAAAGAGAAAATTTTTATTTTTTATTTTTCTCATTTAATGCATAACATTGTATAGGATTCTTTCATATGCATCAAACGAAGAATCGGATCGGATCGAAACCGATCCAATCCAACATTTAATTGGATTGGATTGGTAAAGTATGTTGGATTGGATTGGATGCTAAAACCTAAAACCGACATCGGATTGGATCGGATGCGGATGGTTTAAAATGACCGAATCGGATCGGATGGACACCCCTAATATACTGTACATAATAATTTTTTCGAAATTATGCAAAGTTAAGTTTGCACTCATTATTTTATAAAATATTACTATATATTTGTATTAATTTGACATTATTTTAAAGTTTTATGAATGTAAAATAAGAATATGCTGGTTAACAAACATAAAAACATCATGCAAAATAAATTTGTATTAATTTTTTTTAATTGCAAAGTTAAGTTTGTACAAAATTATATTTTGTACAAACGGACCCTTGTCCCACAAAATAACACAAATTATAACAATCCTCCCATTATGTTCACCAAATTTCAACAATGGCCTTCAATGGGAATTTAATCAATGAAATTACACTATTGATTTCAAGTTTCAACCAATACAACGAACTAACTCCATTTAAGAGTAAACCAGCCTTTTTCTTGTGCCATTGAAGACTGTATTTATGGCATAAAATTGTATGGTCAATGCTTGTAACTGTTGCTCCATTTCCTTCCCTATATAAGGCCTTCATTTTTCTTAGTTTTTGGGTGTGAGAGGAAGAAAGAAAAAAAGAAAAAGTTATATCATTTATATAATTTTATTTTTCCAGTATTTCTATTGCCAAAAGCAATTTGGTTTCTACCAGAGCAATGCACCATCTACAATGCATGATGTATAATCCTCAATGAAGCGAATGCTCCGGAAGAAAACATATATATATATATGATTTGAATTATGATTTTTTTCTGTAGTGGTTAGGATTGAGGGGGCCAATATAGAGCTCCTTTTCAATTGAGAGGAGAATGGTAATTGCATCTGCTAGTTCCTGGATACCATTTGGGTGCACAGGTTAGCATAGATGCACTCTGAGGGTTTGCATGACCTACAAGATGATCTTGCCTTATTTTCTTACTTGGATTGAAGGGAGCTCTGTGTAGTCTTTCATCTCTCACCCAAAATTCATACTATAAATTAATTTCAAATTATGCTATGTAAAAGACTTTCATGGATCTATAAGTTTTACCACTCTTCTTCTCATCATCCGACTCCTATTAGCATCGCTTGCTTTACCTGATTTCCAAAAGGAAATTTTTTTTTTTTTTCCGCAGCTTCTACTTGAATGAGAGTGTTTGTGGCATTTTCACACGGGCTCGTAAAGACCCAACATGTGTCCATCAATACACCGCAAGGCTGCAACCTGCCAGAGCCACCAAAACACGGAACATTTAACATGAGATATGGTGGATCTAGAGCGAAAGCAAGTATTCGAAGAGAACATTAGAGATGCAGACTCAAACTCCGTCAAGGGCAGTTTTAAATCCCTCTATGGAACAGTTCATAGGGAGGGTTACCCCATTTGTGTAACCCACAATTGCGATTTCCTAATTAAATTTCGCTCTAGCCCTTGACTGGAGTTCTAGAGAAAACAAAAAGAAAATGATTCATGGAGTTATACATTATACTACAAGGATAGTGAATTGCGTTTGCCGAGACAAACTTGCTTTTGCAACACAGAACATATTGATTATTTTTAGGTCATTTAGAATTGGGTACTATCATAATTGTCAAAATTAGGGTTAGATATGTTTCTGTTTGGAAATTAGACTTTGGTACTTTTTCAGTTAAATTCCATTGGAGGCTAACAATCACGTGCACTGCAAAAAATGGAAACAAAACTCCGTAAATAGAGTTAATGATCACATGCATTTGCACGTGACTTTTAGTCAAAAAATGGAAACAAAACCCCGTCAGAAGTTAACGATCATGTGCATTGCACGTGACTTTTAATCAAAAAATTGGAAACAAAATACCGCAAGAAGTTAACGATCACGTGCATTGCACATGACTTTTAATCAAAAAAAAATGGAAACAAAACTCTGTAAGAAGTTAACGATCACGTGCATTGCACGTGACTTTTAATCGAAAAAATAGAGACAAAACTCCGTAAGAAGTTAACGATCACCCGCATTTGCATGTGACTTTTAATCAAAAAAGTGGAAACAAAACTCCATCATTAATCAAAAAAATGGAAACAAAACTTCGTAAGAAGTTAACGATCACATGCACGTGACTTCTAATAAAAAAATGGGAAACAAAACAAAATTGTTTAGTAAAAAGACAATTTTTATTCTTTTTAAGAAGAAAAAGAAAGTAAACCTTCCCTTGTATATATACATATACACACACCTATGTATACACAGTAAAATCCAAACTCAGTTTAATTCGGTTTTAGGTTTTTTCAATTTCAGGAGGAGGTGTTAGATTGAGAAGATTAAATCCCTACCTTCGTGATGTGTCTCTATAACTCTATATAGATCTTTAAAATTCCCAAATAGCGATGTTTATCGATGTGAATATATATATATAGACTATAGTGAGAGAGCTTTTGGTGTTCAATGGTGGTTGTGATAAATCAGGAGAGAGATATTAGAGGAAGAAATCTAATCTAAGTCACCATTGGTGGTGGTGACTGCACAGATCGGAGATATTGGCGGCGGTGACAGCGTGGTGGCTGTTGGGTCGTTGGAGTAGAGGGGAGTGATCTCTGTATATTAATTCTTTCTTTTCTTCACTGTCTTTTTTGTTTTTCAGTTTTCTGTTTTAAAACAATTCTGTTTCCATTTTTTGATTAAAAGTCACGTGAAATGCATGTGACCATTATCTTAAGACGGAGGTTCACGGAAAAAGTGCCCAAGTCTAATTTCCAAACAACAATAGACCCAAGTCGAATTTCGACATTTATAATATAAACCAAGTCTAAATGACCCTTATTTCTAACACTTCATTGCACATAATGCATAAAATGAAAGGATCATTTCTCCAGAAGGTGTTTATACCTTTCCATGGATCTCATATTTGATCGGACCATCCAACTCTGCGCCTAAAGCCATTAGTTTAGAAACGGTGTTGTTAATATCAGTCACCGTAAAAGATAGAAGAGACGAGTATTCCTTCTGCTTGATATCATCTCTGCAAAACAAGGTTTAGCAACTCATTCATTCAGTCACAGTCATGAAGAGAAAAGAATTGAACGAGAAGAGTCAAATAACTCTATTTAATAAACATTTGGATGTTCTTCAGTATTGTCTCATATATGACAGGACAATATGTAGTTTTAGTAGAAGTAGAATGTGCCTTCTGTTATTAATGGAAAATATCCTTTATTTTACTTTAGGGCTATTTTATTACGTTTCTTCTATAGGAATCAATTTCCATTTCGGTATTTTCCGATGGTATAGTACAACTTGCGTAAAGCTAAAATTTCCTTTTTAATGGAATCCCAAAACCACCATCCCCCAAGTATTAATTTTCTCTAAATTCAAAACTATAAAAAAATATGCATCGTCCTTCCATATCTTAAGGTATGCATGTAACCAAGAATTACATAAGCAAAATAGCATTCAAAGCACTCTGTGCAATAAGATTAGCTAGTCCGTGGGTCAGAACTAAATAAAGTTTCAAATTGCATAACATAACGGGAAATTAAGAAGCGCAAGTTTCCTAGAAAATATTAACGTCTTTGGTACCTCAAGTCCTAGCTTCATAATTAGGACTGGTTAAAAATTGATTCATATTTTAAACTAATTTCCCTCCAATCAAAATCTGAGAAGGAAAATGAAATGCTGACAAAAGTACCTTCAAATTTGGAAATACGGCAAGCTGTATTTGATTTAGATCCTTCAAGTGCAGCAGGGCCTGATGGTTTTAGTGGGACTTTCTTTTGCCACTGTTGGAGCTTAATTGAGCAGGATGGATGTGCTGCTATTCATGAGTTTTTTTGGTTGGGTGTTGTCCATAAATTTTTGAATTCCAACTTGGTTATTCTGCTTCCAAAAGTGAAAGGCGCATGCTCAGTATCTCAGTTTCGGCCAATTGCTTTGAGATATTTTTTTTTAAATCATTCCAAAAAAAATTTCAACTAGGCCCTCTTCTGTTCTGGAAAATTTGGTACTTCCTAATCAGTGAGGATTTATTAAGGGAAGAAATATAGCTTCATGCCTTCTGTATGTCTGCAACATCTGAATGTGTTAATCTTCTGGATAAGAAGGCTTTAGGGGGAAATATGGGGTTAGTAATTGACTTTATGAAGGCATTTGAGACAGTTGAATGCAGCTTTGCTACAGCAGTTTGGTTTTAGCTCAGTTTTCATTGGATGGGTGAAAGAGATTTTGGGTTCTGCTTATTTATCTTTGCTGGTTAATGGGAAACTTGTTGGTTTCACCAATGCAGCAGGGGTGTTAGACAAGCAGATCCTTTGTCTCCCCTACTGTTAATCCTGGCAGAGGAGGTTCTTAATAGGGCACTTCACAATATGGTATCGCAGGGTGTTATTAAGAGGATAGCAGGCCCTAGAGAATGTTCTCCCATTCATGTATTTTATGCAGATGAGTAGATGACCTGGTATTTTTTGTAATGCTAGTACTTCGAATGTTTCAAAGGTTATGAATTTGCTTCAGGTGTATTGTTCTATCTCTGGGCAAGTGGTAAACAAGGCTAAAAGTCATATAGCGTTGGTTCTGCTGCTCAAGGGATGGCTCAAATGCTTACGGAAGTATCTGGTATGTCAGAAATGAATCTGGCATTTGTATATCTTTGTGTTCCTTTGTTTAAAGGGAAACCTAGCAGGAGAAGTCTCTACAGTATTTATGAAGCAGTAAGATCAATATTAGATTGGAAAGGGTCTGCATGGTCTACAGTATTAGATTGGAAGACTGCAATTGGTAAAGTCATTTGCTCATGGAAAATTGTTGTATAGTTTTTATGCGTATTTGTGGCCTTCTTATTTGCTGAAAAGTATGGAATAAGCATTAGCGAATTCCATTTGGACTGGTGCGTGTAATAAAAGGAAGTTAGCGTGCCATCATATCGGTGCCATCAATTGAAGATATGTGCAGACCAGTTAGTGAGGGGGGTATGAGGATTAGAAACCTTCAGCAATGTATCGAGCATCTCTGGTCAAGTCTACATGGAGATACTTAACTTCTGATAGTTGCCTCAATGTTTTTGTCAAGCAGAAATTAAGGCTTAATGCTTATGACAGATAGGTTAGGTGTAGTATTCATCATTAGATGCAGAATGCAGGGCTGCTATTCCGGTCATTGCTCAATTTGCACATTGGTGTGTTGGTGGGGGTACTAAGATTGATTTGTGGCACGACTCCTTGTTTGGTGGGTCTCTAATTGATATGTTGGGCATCCCTTCTCATATCTCAGTAAGTTTGAGAGCTAGCGTGTCAGAATTTCTTGACCTATACAATAAGGAGGATATTCTGATTTGAGCTACTTTAATGAGTAGGGAGCTCTCTTTCAAAGATGCTTATGAGGTTTGGCGAAACCATGGCAGTGATTGGGGGTGGATAACTCAATTTTGGCAGCCGTACATGACTCCTAGAAGATCCATTTTGTTAACTAGGGTTTTGAGAAATAGACTCTACTGAAGACAATTTAAGAAAGAGTGGTATGTGGCTCGTTTCTCGATATAGCATGTGCAAAGATGCCTATGGAACTGTGAGAAATTTGTTTTTCTGAAAGTTCTTATGCTCAAGCTCTGGGGGGTGGTGGATGGCTGATCAATTTAAAGTAAAGCTGACTTTTGTTGGTTCCTCTTTGGAGCTGAAGGGTTTGTCAGACCATAGCATGAACCCTCAAATTAGAGGTTTGTGGTTGGCTGGAGTTGCTGCTTTGATTTGGGGCAATGGATCAATTGAAATTTTATAATAATGAGTCAATCAGATGTAAAACATGAAAAGCTGGATTCAGGGGAGGGGATACAAACGGAATAATGTTCAAGACATAAGAAGATTTTATGATAACTAAGTTCACTGATGTATTTATCAGTTTATTGTTGGTTTGATTCTTGATCTTACTTTTCTTTTTGAATAATAGGCTTTGCACACAGAGAACCTTATAACACCCTAAGACAACCATTTGAAATTATTACTATGAAGAAAAAGGCCTACATTTCGAAAGAAAGGAATATGGCTACATCAATAAAAAAATTTCTAAAAGGTAATATTTTTATTAATTAATCAATAATAGACAATCAAATCAATTGACAATTGTTGAAAATTGGGGATACATATTGGTTCCTTTGGGTTCAAAATTGAGAGATTATAATAAGGAAAGAAGAAAAAAGATGTAAACAGTGAGTGAGTGAGTGAGTGAGTGAGTGAGTGAGTGAGTGAGTGAGTAAAACAAGAGGAAAAGAGAGAGAGAGAGAGAGAGAGAGAGAGAGACCTGGGGGAGTGCAAGAGAGCGAGTTTGAGGGGGCCAGATTGAAGCTCAGCCCAACGGAGAGTACATACATTTATATTAAACCCTAATCCCTCTGAATAGAATTTCGCTGCTTTAGGTACGTCCTTGTGCAGCTGCATTAACCACCTGAACGATGCCGCCATCTCTCCTCTTCTTCTTCTTCTTCTTCTTCTTCTTCTCTCTCTCTCTCTCTCTCTCTCTCTCTCTCCATCTTCTTCAGTCTTCTTTTGGGTTTTGGGGAGTTCACTGATCAAACGGTGTCGTTTTATTCCTTTGTATTAGTTGTACCAGGCCCAATATGGAAAACAGGCTTCATTTCTCTACGTGCGTCACCATTCCTTTCCGTTATAGTTTGCTTCATGTTTTCATTCGTTTCGGGCCTTTTATTAATCTACAGAAGATTCATTTTTTTAAGGTAATATAAAAAATACTTCTACCATAAATTTATTTAATTTAAGATTTTAAGAATAAACAAAAACAATCACAATCTTAAATTTTGAAATCAAGTTTACAGAATAAAATTTCATTTCCAAGAATTTTCCTTAAAAAACTAAAGATCATGAAAAATAAACGATTAAAACTTATGAAAAGTTTTAAAAAATAGATGATTGATGGTAAAAATTAGTTAATATTTTCTTATATAATTAAATACTTTCATTATATCTTATCCTCATATATCAATTTTCTTATTTACAATGGATCATTTTTTTAAATTTTAATATGTATCAAAACAACTTTGCATTAAATTTTGTTGATTGCAAAGTTAAGTTTCCACAAAACAAAAGACAAAGTTAAGTTTGTATTCGGTCAAAACCCTTATTTTAAAACACAATTGATAAACAAGTCCTTATTTCATAATGATAATATTTTTATGCCTTTATTTCAAAAAAATATTATCACGCAAAACTTTATATCTCATTTCCGGTGTATGAAAAATAAAAAAAAAATCCTCGCAACTAAAAAAATCAAAAAGTAAAAATTATCTTATGACATTTCTCAACATATTTTTGACCTTCTCGTTTTTATCAAACCAACTAAAAGTTCGAAATTAACTATTGTTAAGTCATCAGCATAAAAGCCTCACCGTACCGGACTTCAAAGCTTTGTTAAAGTCAGTGCCCCCCCCCCCCCCCCCCCCCCCCCCCCGCGCGGGTTTAGGGAAAGAGGACAACACCCTTCTCAAAACGGGAAAATGTTAATGAAATTTTACGTTGTAATTTAACTTTGTACCTCATTTTTTTAAATCTTTGAGTTTACACCCCATTATCCCTATTTTATGTTGCCTTTCCATTAGGCGATCTCTAATGGTCATTTTTATCCATACAAATTTTTATAATAGAAAAGAAAAATATAAAAAATATGTTCAAATGAATTTTCTATAACCATTTCTATGTAAGGTGGAAAATTGAGTCACATGAAAAATTTCTATTCATTTCTACATGTAAAAATGGTGATATAAATTTTTAATGCGACATGCACATTTTCATTGAATATAAGAAACCCACTAATTCTCTCTCGTTCTTAAATAAATGCCAAGTAAGATATAAATAGCACAATTGGAGAAACTTTATTTAAGACTTTTATATTTATATAATTATATTGCCAAATAGATATAGAAATATATTAAAAGTATCATGACACATGATATAAATGAATTTATAGAAAATACCATTAGAGATGGCCTTAGTGGCTAAACAAAGTTACAACAATACTCTTGGATGGGAATGTGAATAACAAGAATGTCCTTATTTTTTCAAATCAGTTCATTTGTTGTTCTTTACTTAATAATACTTACTTTATTTTCATTATTCCTAAAAAAACTAGCATAGCGTACCATTTCAATAAAAGGCAAAAACAAGAGGACTGCCTATACCACTCAGGTCTCATCCAAATTGATAAGTTCAATTAGTAACTTAGGTTTATTCCACCCATATATCTACCAAGAAATTTTCAATTATGCTATCACACAAAGATAGACCACAATATCCGCACATTACGTGATAGTGATCATGGTCCTCTCTGATACCATATGTAATCATCATAACTCTCCGCAAAAATAGCTATCCTAAGACTTGAGATCTCCCTAATGAAAATAATTTTTATATGTAAGGAATTTATTAAATTTTTCATAATTTTTCTCATCCCTCTATTTTTGTTAAATATAAGTTGTTATGTTCTCTAATGTTCTATTAATATTATTCCTTAACTATTTTTTTAAAAAGGAATCTAATTTAAATTATATATACACACAAATTCATACATTCAAGGTAATTTAAATAAACTAGAATATTTTAAAAAATATTTAATGTACTTGACTATCAATATTAATTATTTCTAAATAATTATTTACTAATATATTCCATTTTTACTACAAATAATAAGTATTAAAGCAAACTAAAATGTGTTGCCAGAATAAATCAAGCACAAATATTAATCACATATCAAAATTTTGAAATTCTTATAATATACTAATTGTTAAATCTGGGGAAAAAAAAGAAGTCAAATGTTAAAATTTGTTGAATTCCATCTCAACAATTAGGTTATGGGGGTGAAATGGTCTCAATAATCTTTCACTAACGGAAGCTAATAGAAAATTGAAACATCAGGATGCAAATTCAAAGGTTTTAAAAATTGTGGTGCAAAGTCAAATTAGGGGATAAAATGTGGCGTGCAAACTCAAAGGTTTTAAAAAGTGGGGTGCAAAGTCAAATTAAGAGGTAACGTGAGGGTGCAAAATCAAAAGTTTTAAAAAATGGGGTGCGAAATTAAATTAGGGGGCAAACAGCAAGGTACAAATACCAAGTTTTGCAAAATATTAATGCATCAAGAAAAAGGTGTAACATAAACACCATTCACTCAATTTACCCAAAAATTAAGGGTGGTGTATTTTACGCTCCTATATTTGTCACAAACACCTCATTTATCACAAACACTTTTTAATGGTAAATTTATTATCACTAACATCTCCTAAGACTCGCTTAATAAAAGGTAAGCGTAATCACACACACTCGATTCACATGGGGAGAATTTGTTAGTAAGAACTCGCCTAACATTAAGTAATGGATTGTTTTTCAAATAAAGCCCGCTTACTGAAACGTGAGTGCATTCACATAAACCTAGTTTAAATAAAGAGAATTTGTTACTAAACACTCGCCTAACATTAGGCAATAGAAAGAGGTATTTGTGATAAATAAATAAGGTGTGTTAAAATATGTTTTTAATTAAAATCTAAAAGATGGAGTTTGTGACACATTTGGGGAATATAAATAACAGCCCCCTAAATTAATGACAAATGTTAACATATGCACTCTTAAAACACATGCTAACCATACTATAAATGGAGAATAATATATTGCAAGAGAATCTGAACCTAATTTAATACATGATATAATTTAATTCTTTTTATTTATATGTAAGTAATAAGTAGCTATGGCACACGTTAACATGTGTCCAAGATAACAAGATTAATAATAACCAAGTGGTAAAACCTTCTCTTTATAAGGACAACTTCTCAAATTCAAATTACGGCTCCTCCATCCTTTCCTTCTTCGTGTAATTCGAACGCGAATATATACTTGTATTGCTTGAATTGAAAAAAAAGGAGTTACAAATTATTTGTGAACTATATACTTGTGCTTGAAGAAAAAAAAGGAGTCAAATCTCTTGTGAGCTCAGCTGGAAGCCCATTCAGCATACCTGACTTTTAAAGCTTCGTAAAAAAGGCATTCCCCCTTGTCTAGGGAAAGTGGAAAACACCCTTCTCCAGTTCTCCAAATGGGAAAATATTACCACGTCAAACAAAAAAGGTGTAACGGAAACACCATTCACATGAATTTACCCAAATATTAATTGCCATAGAAAATCATGTCACTATTATATGCATAACAGAACCCAAATAATTAAAAGGGCCCACAAACGTTTGCATGCGCGTAGATGGACACATTTGAAGATGCTAAATAAGGGAAACTAGAATGGGATAGATGAAAAAAAAAAAAATGAAAAGAGGAAGGGATAGATGTACATTCTTGAATTGATCCCTCTGTTTTAAATTAAGTCTACAGTTTAGCTATCACATCCTAACAATTGTTTTTTTTTTGGATTAATCACAAAGTTAACATTTTTTAACCACAAACATCAAACATCAGAACATTGGTTAACGTACAAATTTAACAACAGAGCACATAGAGTACTACTAAAAGGATCCAACCTTTAGTAGCACCGAATGTGGTTATATGTTAAGATTTGTTATTAACACTTACCGATGTGGGACGGTGGCTCAAATACATTTTTCTTGGCAACTTAGCCAGTTTTTTTCTTTTGGATTAATCACAAAGTTAACATTTTTTAACCACAAACATCAAACATCAGAACATTGGTTAACGTACAAATTTAACAACAGAGCACAAATTTAACATCAGAACATCCTAACAATTGTTGATAATGGTATCGGAACTCCTAATTTGATATATATATATATTTTTTATTTTATTTTTAAATAGTAGAAATTTTTAATTCGGACAAAGAAAGTAACCTATAAAATGCAACAAGTGGAGTCTTAACTTCAGAAAGTGGAAGTACTAAACTTGTACTTACACTCGCACCCAACAAAAAACATTTGAAGCAAAAAATTGAAGGATAAACTCCATAGCCGAAGCAAAAACAACCAAAGCAGTGCACTACTCTAAATGCACAACGTACTACTACTAGATGCAACATTTACTTAGACAGAAGCCCGTAAACTACCTTAGCAATGACATTTCTCATCGCACAGATCCAAAAGCAGAGAAAGCAAAGATGAGCACAATTAAAACTAGATAAAGATCAATTCTTCTTCCAAAACAGTCTTCAAATTGCATTTACTCGCAATGCACTTCTTAGTTCTTAATACAAAGAATATATTCCCATTTTCCTTTTTCACAGTAAGGTTTCTTCAAGCCTTTTCAGACAACATAATTGACAACGATTTGCGATATTCACCAAAAACAAACAAGAGAAAATTTCAAACAATTCTGTCAATACCACAAAAATCAAACCGAGGAAATTAATTACGGTGCAATTTCAAGCCTGGGTTCAAAGCAAAAACCAGTGAAGAGCTGAAGAGGGAACCTTTTAGTCACCGGGCATTTTTGAGACCATCTCCAGTGCTTCTGGTTCAAGTCGAAAACAAGAAGAGCAGGTGCCCCATAGCTCTGTATGTACACAAGATCATCTGTACCACTACTCGCAAAAACATCATCAAACTCCCCAAATCCTTGAAAGAATTTATGCGGCATTCGAGCAATCTCTTCCCACCCTTTTCCACCAAGAACCCAAATCCCGATTCCTTTAATTATGTCGGTCCGATCTTGTTTGCCTATCCCTCCCACCATCACCAATTTCCCCTTCAAATTCATCAAACGCCCACACGTAAGCGAACACGGAACTTGAATAAAACTATTTATCAAAGGACCGTTCGATGATCGGCTTGAGAGATTATAGGTTATTAGCCCATGCCGGTTATCAGGCAAACCGCCCCCAGTCGAGTAAATCAATGAGTACAAAGTGCCATCACAAATCACGCTCTCATCCCCACCTCGCCACCCGGTCAACACCTCGGTCAAAGGGGTGGTCCATATCATCGTCACTGAGTCGTAAATATGAATGGAGATTTCCCATTGGAAAAAGTTCCCCGGGACCTGTTTGGATTTGACGACCGACACATTGTAACCACGTGTGATACGGTTAACTGAGATTGCCAGTGCGCTATAATCAGAAAACTTCAAACCCGGCGGCTCTTCAAGCTTTTTACAACATCTTGTGATTGGGTTACAAACAAAAAGCTCACTTCTACTATCATTATCCATGAAGCAAACTAAGCCACAAGATGAAGCGATGAACATGTGGGAAGTGTTGATGCACGGGATATCGATACCGTACCACTTCTTAAGCACAGGATCGTAGGCATAACCGATCGGTTCATCAGAGCTAGTGAACATGAAGTACCAAGGCTTTTGAGAGAGGATATGTGCAAAATTCCATAAGAATCTTCTTGAACTTACTATTTCATTCCATCTTTTACACACACAACCGACCCTAAAGATGCTTGCCACAGGGAGATAGGCTAATATTCGCTCTAACAAATCGTCGGGCAAGATCAATTCCACGGAAACCGATGTAACTTCTTTATGGGTTTCATCGGTAAAGTCCGAAAATGAATCAAACTCACCAGTATTTCTTGAAAAATCTTCAAGGCAATTACTGACCCACGATGATTCCCCTTCCATGAAGAAGAGAAGAGCCGAGTGTAAACCTGAACATAGATTCGACAAAACTAGATTATAAAGACAGCTTAGTATTTATTATCAAGACAACAAAGCTGCCAAAAAAATCACCTGCAAGAGGAAAACTAGTGATCAACCAATTTAGTTCATATCACCTGCAAAATAGCACTAGCTTGGTTTACTCGTTATCATGAGATTAGAACCACATAGTTGCAAACATTATTGGATTAGTTGAGAAGTCATAAGAGACCAAGAAAAAATCTAATAGAACGATGGAAGATTTACCAATTACTTATAAAAACGGTAGAGATTACCTCAACTCATTTAGTTTACCTAAATCCCCGCGCATTCTTCTTCACTACTTTATATATCTCAATTTTACTCACATTTTCCTAAGGGCTCTAAAGCATCTCTAGTTTAGGAACAACTATTAGGACCAATACACTTATTTCCCTAAAACTGTCATAAGGGGCGTTTAGCGCGCTGATTTACAGGGAAAAAATCACTTTGAATTGTTTTTAGATTCTAGAAAGTTTCTTGAAAAGTTTGCTTAGAAGTTAAAAATTTAATTTCTTTTAAATACTAAAACAAAGTTTGAGAAATTATACAAATTATATTTGGCTAGTGTTGTAGCCTCGTAGCCTCAGATAATTTATCGTCAAAAAAAACTAGGACATGCGTGGTCAGTGTCATTTTAGGTAGGCATAAGTCTTTGTAAGCATATTTTGAGGTTCTATTCAGACAAAAAAACAAAAAAGATTTTCATATTCAGATTTCAACACCAGGTTTAAAAGATCCCAGGCTTCATATTCAGATAATAAAAAAATAAGGCCCGTTAGTGTTGTACTACCGGGTAATTTCCCATGCAAATTGTTAGTTATATGTTGTGCATGAAAATATGAAGTTGATCAACCATAGTTGATAACAGAAAGATATTGATGATATTTGATTCTTTTAAAACTCAATGCACATGAAACAGCTTTGAATGTGAAAAAATTTTTGTGCAAATGAAATGTTCATGTTTGTTTGTTTAGAAATATGAAAATCAACTTAACTACATTGTGGAGTTGAGTTGGTTTGCATCAAAACGTGAGAAATAGTGTAATAGTAAAAGTAAATTACAGTTTTTATTTACAACGCCAGCCAAACACACTATCTTACATTTTCCTTGTAGCCCAAACCCTCCCGCTGCATTTACGGGTAATCAAACACAGCCATAAGAAGAAAAATTCTACAAATAAACAAAGATTTAACAGAAAATATTAATACAAATACAAATATATAAACATGTTTTATTTAAAGATAATACAAGATTATCTATCTATATACCCAAATTGATGGAAAAAAGAGATTAGTCAGAAAAAGCAACCACACAAATAAGGAAATACCATTGTGTGGATTTAAAAGCCAATCTCTATATAAAAAGATCTCGCATTCTTGGAAACAAATGAGGAAAATGCAAACCACTTGTTCTTTTTCGACAAACCACAAAACGATAAATAAGAGGATTGATTACATGGAAAAATTATGATAAGAAAACAACACACTCCTTACCAGAATTCCAGAACGTAATTTTCACAGAAACAAACACTTTGGTTATAAATATCAAACCCTAAAATAGGCATATGAGCAAAAAATAAAACTAAAGAAACAGAGTAACACATCAAACATTTTGCCCCAACTAAGTAGCTAACAACAATCAAGAAAAAACAAAATAAACACCCAAAAACAGATCAAATGAAAAACCCACAAATCATTTTGTGAGCTTTCAAGTTTCAAATAATGAAATAAATAAAGAGAATACCTGTGAATCAAATAAAGAAAAAACCCTCCTCTCCTTTTATGGCCAAATGGGTGTTGAGAAATTGGCGTGAAATGGTGAAAAGATAGTATTGGGAGAGTTTTTTGTGAACAACATACAAGTGGAAAATAGGAAATGGGATTGGGGTGTAGATGTTATGTTTGTAAACAGTGAAGGGGAACTCGAGAATAGATGGGTCGGGGGGGCTTTGATTTAGGGGATAAACATGGCCTAGTGTTTGACAGATAGAGGGGGAGAGGAAGGTGAAGATGGATGTGTTCTTTGTTTTCTTCTCTGTTCAGAAACGACAGGCAGTGGATTGAAATAGAAAGGCAGTTTTTTATGGGTGGTGATGTTGGCACCCAAAAATACTTGGTAACACTTTCACTTTAATTCGGCCATTCGCAACCGAGTAAAGTGTCTATTATTCGGTTGTTGAGGACCGAATATAAGTCTATATATTCGGTTCTTGACAACCGAATAAGGCATTTTCAAGTTTTTTCAAATTTTATACTCGGTTCTCGACAACCGAGTAAGGCATTTTCAAGTTTTTTCAAATTTTTGCAAGCTTTAATTCGGTCATTCGCAACCGAATAACGTATACGTTATTCGGTTGCGAATGACCGAATTAAAGTGGGAGTGTTTTCAAGAGATTTTGGGGGTGCCAACATCACCACCTTTTTTATTAGTAATGATGATAGGTGGTGTAACATATATATTTTCTCCAACGTCTTTTGTTCATAAAGGTAAATGGGAAAAGTAATACTATTATTTAATTTATTAATGTTAATTGTGTAGTAATAAAAAAGTGTACAATTTGTTTTATTATATATGATATATCGAGTCATATATTTAACTCTTTTTCAATATATAATATGTAAGGCCATATATGTATTTTCCGACACAAGATATATCGGGCCATATATCTAACTCTTTCACGATATATAATGTGTCGTGAGAGACACCCGTGTGACTGGTGCTTTTCTGTCTCGACAAATAATACATTGTGTAAGGTAAATTTTTGACGGCTGCTATTTTTAACTTTGTTTTACACTTTTACATCTCTTCTTACACTTTTGCACTACCGAATGAGGCATCACAAAAACTAAAATTAGCATTTTAATTTACCCAATACAGATGATCTAACTCCGTCCCAAGTTTAATAATATATTTATTATTATTTAAAAAAAGTTATGATCCTTTATTAAAAAAAAATTATGATCCAATTTCTAGGTTTGAATATTTTTTGATGCAGTTTATAATATATTTTTTTAAATGATGTTATTTTTCAAAAGGATATTGTTTCACAATAACTGTGTAATTTGAGACAAACAAATATTATGACTAGATATTACAAAATTGAATTCCTGCGAGAAACTAGTATAATACTATGACTAAGGCTGTATTTGTTCAGGGATCAGATCCTTAAGAGAGAAAAAAAAGTGTGTAGACAATATTTTTTAAAACTTTCTAATATTCTTTAAAACTTTCACCTCAAACACAGGTCCTAAAAGTCCCTTTAAATAATAGATGTCTTACATTTCGTAAGTAATTATTTTATTTTTATTTATTTTTTTGCACGGAGAAGACGCATTTTAGATTAAAAATAACATCAAAATATGAGAAGTCCAGTTTTAAATGAATGATCATTTGTTTTTAAACTCCAATCTAGAATGATTTAGAAAAGCCCAATACGTGTACTGTTTTCTGTTTATATTTATCACATGTTTTCTTTAGCAGGTACTCATTTATATGGAAGTTGTATCGTTTTGTTTCAAATAATCAATGGATGAGGGGAAGTACAAACCCCCACCCCTAAAAAGGTAGATTGAAGAGACAAGTAACAGAATAAAAAATTTGAAACAGACAAATAATATGCAAAAAGAATTGAATAATTGATCCACGATTACTAAAAAATAGTTGAAATTATTTAATATTATACAAATACCTATCGTTCTTTAAACAAAACATGTATAGGAGAGGCATTATTATAATATTGTCTATACTTTTCTTCGCATGTTACTTCTCTTTTATCACTTCATTATTGAATCTTATAATTGTCATAACAAATATTATTTTATTATATGTATAGAGAGAGAGGTGTTTTTGAATTTTATTTTTTTAAAATTATGGGTTTTAATGGGGTCTGGAAAAACATCAGGAACTTGGCCACCTTTCACCAAAATAATGGTGTCCTACTCATCACTACTTTCACCAATTTTGACTCTTTTGCTTTCCATCAAATTCATAGTGTCTTTCAATTAAATTAGTTCCATTTAAATCCCTATCGCACACTTCCTTGTTCTTGTTCATTTTAGCTTTCCCAATCCTTTTCTAGCAACGCCCCTTCACTAACACTAAGGAGGGTTCCTCCAAATTAATAACCACATGGGGAAAATCTTTATTCTTTGTTAACAAAAAAAAAATAAAAAATTATCTCTTCTTTTTTCGTTTGCTTTTAAGACATGTAGGAAAGGGATCTATGGGCCCATTTTTTTGTTTGATTGAAGGCACTATGTCCAATAGGCCTCCTTTACCTAACCAATGTCTCAATTATAGTATTTAGAACTGAAATATAAAGTTGTACGCGTGTTTGTGCGTATCGGAAGGTGATTTAATTTGCACCTAGTTGATTCAAATTTTTATTATTTTTAAAATAGTAAATTTATATTAATTTTATTTTATATAATTTATATTAAGAGATTAAATAATAAGTTGATGAGATTTTTTTTTATATAAAATTACTGTTTTAGATTTATAAAATGAACAAAAATGCAACCAAACAAATACTTATAATGTAGTCTTATCACAAGTACTATTATTTAAACACGATATACAACCAATAAAATAAATATATGTAGTGACAAAGTTGCACTTTAAAAATGCTTTTATTACCGATTTTTATTTTCTAAAAATAAAAATAGATAATTATGATTTTGAAGGGAAGGTAGTTCTTTTTTTTTATTAATTATCCATATCAAAGACAATTACATAGAGTTAGACATATAATTATGTTGCCCTAACTAACTATGAACTACATAATTCGCTGACCAAAGAGATGAATAAGTAAGCTTTGTTTCATGTCACCCTCATGAGAGTCTCTCAATCGAACCGAATCGAGAGAGCAGCTTCAGCTTCCTTCTGCGTCACCAACCACACGAACCATACCATATGCATCAACAACCACCCATATAAGAGGTGGACATATCCAACCACCCACAAAGGGTGAACAAATCACTTTATTAAGTACCATTTTATTAAGTTCGAATACCACATCCATAGGTTTCGAACCTGTGACTTCTCTAATACAAGACTTGAGAGGATGCCACTAGGCTACAAGGCCATTGGCAAGGGAAGGTAGTTCTATTTTGTGGTAAAAAAAAGCAGATAATTATGATGTTGAAGGCAAGATAGTTCTATTTTGTGGTCAAAACAAATAACTACCTAATTTTCACACCGCATTTATTTAAAGACTTGGTTTTAGTTATTTTATTTTAATAATTATGTTTAAATCATTAGATCATCCATCACCCTTTCCCCTAATTTTTTCCAATGCTGTCTGATGGTGCAAATTATTAATTTGATCTATCTCGCCAATCACAAGCTGACACGTGACCATCCACGTCAGCTATCTGACTTGCCCCAGCTCGAGGAGCTCAGAAGAGCCTTGTGGAGTCACCATAAGAAGAATAAAGCCCCTCAAGAAGTGGGTAATGCTCGAGGGTTGATTACGTACAGTAAGTTGCAAAGATATATCGAGCTCCAGATCTCCTTTGGCGAACTAAGGAGCTCCCTCTCGCCCAACCACTATGACATAGTGGTTTGCAGAAGCATGAGCAATTGCTACCTGCTTTGTAGACGGTGCAAGACTCCCATCGCCTCCATTAAATGTACATCAACTGCATTTAATACATCGAAATTCATGAAGAGGTAAAGTCAAAATTGGTACTGATCAAAACATGGTCCCATACCTGCTCTGGGAGTTTTGGCCGTACGTCTCCTCCAGTCATATATATACAAGAAGCATTTACTTCTCTTAACAACCAATTTTTTCAACAACCAGAAAGAGGAAAAAGAAGAACGATAAACCATTTACCACAAGTATGAAATACAGAGATACAGAGTTATGCAACCCGCTTTAGAGCTTCTAAGTTAGAGGGATTAAACTCTGAGTGACTTAGCCTTCCTCTTATTGTAATATTGTGAGGATAAAATATATAAATAAACTTTTGTAAGTTTGTAATAGTTGTTTATTTACCATAAATACAAAACAAATCGAGGTCCTAACTCTAATCCACAGAGGAGGACTAATATGTATTATCATACGAGACCAACCTACTATGTAGATCTTTGACTCTCTTGAATTCAGAACTTTTACCGCTCTAATTATTTGATATAATCATTTTACTGTGTGGTCCAAAATACCATTTAAGTTTTTTGCACAAACGCTGTCTATTTTTAAATTGAATCTTTTAATAAAATTTTACAAAGATAATCTATTAATTATAAAAATTACTTTCACAAATTTTCATGAAAATATTCATTTGTTTAACCCTCAAAATGAAAAACATTGAGAGAAAATTGAGAGAAAATTGAGAGAAAGAGATAATAGAGGAGAGCCAACTCTATTTTTCGTACCTGATTCGTAACACATTCATTTAAACTGACAATATTGTTCCTTTAAATGAGTATATTAAAAATAATCTCATTGCTTGTAAAAAAATAGCCTTATTTTTAATTTCACCTAAGGCTATTAAAAATCTTAGCACTGATCCTATTTTAAAATACAATAATTTATATATTAAAATTTTTACTATGCTATTTTCACAGATACATAGAAAGAATATAAAAAGGAAAAATATTTCTTAATAAAATTTAATACATTTTTTTTTAAATCAGACAATATTGTTAAATACAAGATTTTTTTTGTTTTTTTGTTTTTTGGAAAAGATGTTTCTCGAAATATAGTTGAGAAGATGTTTACTGCAGCATCTCTCTCTATATATTGGTTATAATATAGTTAATATATAGAAATATAGAAATAGTATTAAATTTCATATACCAAATAATTTCATATATATTCAATATCTTATCGAAAATTACTCACCAAGATCAGGCCGGACGCTATCCTAGTAGTTGTTAGTAGTTGTTAGTGTACGTGTGATTTCATATATACCCAGTCAAAGTTCAATTCTTTTTTCCTTTAAAAAAAAAATAAAAAATTCCCCGTAAACTCTTAAAAAGAAATAGATAAATAAAAACCTCACAAATTAATTTTGTCTCGAAAGTGGAGGTTGAAGCAATCGTGTTGTTGTTGTTGTAGAATTAATTATATGTTGACGTTTTGTGAACATGCTGCAAGTGCAAGCGGCCCTCTTAAATGAATGTGTAACTTGTCCAAGCAAAGCAAAGACTTATTGCTCTCACTCACTATCTCATCTCCAATTCCAACGCTTACTGCTATCTTCATAGCCCCCCCTGCAATACATGCATGCTCGATCATATACACTACGTCATATATTAATAATGTTGAAATTTTGTTAATCTACATATATATATATATATACAAATCCGTTTGGTTATCTTCTAATTTATGAATTAAATTATTTATAATTATTTAATTCATAAATTATCTAATTTGAATATTTTGTTACAAAAATAAACTAAAATATAAAATTATAGATTTTTATCCGGTTTGACACAAAAATAAAATTAGAACACTCTGTTTGAGAAATAAAATGGGAAATGATAATAAAATCAATTGATTTGTGTGAGAAGTTTAAAAATAAGTTGAGAAATATGGTGAGATGCACTCCATCTCTTGCTCATTTTTATGAGTACATCGATGTCCTCCATCCTCCTTTATTGTAATGTGAAAAAATTTCTTTACCAAAACAAAAAAATTCATGGAAAAGGAAAAAAAAAACATAAAGAATATCTCACTACATCTCTCGACTTATTTTTTATTTTTTTTAAAAATATATATATTTTTATTATTTTATATCTTGTTATCAAACTGTTTTCTATTTAGTTATCAAATGGAATGGTAGATAACATATAACAAATAAACATCATTACATACTAAAACACAATATTGATATCACATACATTGGACATAATTACGTATCCTAATAAACATCTTGCAACACAAATAATAATAAAATAAAAACTCTTTCATTTAAACACCCTTAGTAGGAACAAAAAAATATTAGGAAGTTACATTTAGACACGAGGAATGCTACTTAACCCAAAAAAATTTATAGAAAGTATAACTCACTTTCTCTTTTAAATTTTTCAACTTGTATCTCAGTTGGGATATTGAAAAATAGGACTTGTATAAAAAAGTTTTCTGCAAAAAAATCAAGTGAATCATATTTTTTAAAATTAAGGGCCTATATTTGACCAAATTCCAAAAAGATTGCAAAGTTAACTTTGTAGTAAATTTTTAAATTGTATTTTTTTTTATGGAATTATGCAAAATCAAGTTTGCACTATATGTTTTTTAGCATATTATTATAAATAAGTGTTTAATTGACAATACTTTAGAATAATTTTAACAAATTACATATTCAAAATCTATTTATTAATAAAATGCACATAATAATTTTTTCGGAGTTATGCAAAATTAAGTTTGCACTCTTTATTTTCTAAAATATTACTATACATTTGTGTTTATTTGACGTTGTTTAAAGTTTTATGAATGAAATATAATAATATACCTGTTAAAAAATATAAACATATCATGCAAAACAAATTTGCACTAAATTTTTTTGATTGCAAAGTTAAGTTTGCAAAAACACAATTTTTGTGCAAAGTTAATTTTGCACTCAACATAATTTAATGCAAAGTAAAGTTTGCATTCGGTCAAAATCTTTATTTTAAAAAATAATTGATAAACAAGCCCTTATCTTAAAATAATAATGATATCTAGGCCATTATTTTTAAAAAATATTATTCGTTGATATTTTTTGAGAAATACATTATTACGCAAATCCTTTTACCTTATTTCCAGTATCTCCATTGCATTAAAATATCCACAAAAATGCATATGAGTAAATGCCGGTAAATGTAATTTTACAATATAAAATATTTCGCATTGAAATTAATGGATAACAAAATTTATTCTAAAAATTGTGAGGTCGCTCTCAATTAGTAATGTCACGAATTGAAGGGAAAGATGTTACTTTCAATCGGTGTGCCTTTAATGTGGGCCGGTCTTTTAACTTTGGTATTTAAGCGTGCGTTGTGCCAGATTTGTATAAAAAATCTCTGTCCCAAGCATCAAGCTTTAAGGCTATCAATGAGATATTGAATTGAGAAACTTAATTTGGGGTTTAACGACTTTAACCTTACTACACTAATAGTAGCAATTAAAAAAAAAAATATTATCAAAAAATAATAATTAGGCACAATTCCCTAAAATCTGATGTCGTACGCATTATGTTAATTTTTTTAATTCTAAATCTGTAATTTAATTTAGACTTGTAATTACGTATAAATTTAGAGAGAGAAAATTAGGGGTTTAAGGAAGAAGCACAAGATTAGTTTTTTTTTGTTTGCCGGGGGGGGGGGGGGGGGGGGGGGGGGGGGGCGAGAAGAAAAATGAAAATGAAGAAGTTGATTGAAGATGAGAAGTAATTTGGTCCAAAATATAAAAAAGTTAATAGAATGCAAACATCGTTAGATTTTAGGGGTTATGTCGAATTAAAATATTTTTAAGATTTTTTTTTTCTCAAATAATGTTATTAGCATGAGCGTCAAGTTAACAAACCCCACTTTATTTTTACTGTTGGCTTAATCCAAGATTAAAATTGCTTGTTCTGAACTCTTAAGAGTTGGTGAAGCGGTAAATTTAAAATATAGGTTATGAGTTCAACTTTCACGAGTGTGAGAGTTAAGTCATGAATAATGTTTTGTGAATCTTTTAATCTTAGCGTGACTAAATCAAAGAGAAATTAGTCGAGATGTGCGTAAGCTAGCCGAACATTTTTAGCCTTAAACCATGAAAAAAATATTGTTTTACAAGTACGCGGAACATCAACGCTAAGGTTAAGTTTGAATGCGAAGTTATAATTAAGTTTTACAATAAGTTACAAAATAGGATGAGTGTATAATTTGGGGAGTTGTTTTATCAAAAAAAAAAATAAGTCACAAAATAAATTTTTTTAGCCAGTGGGTAAAAGAATTTAATTAGAAATAAGAAAATATGAAGAACATTTCAATAAATTACTTTTTTTATTATTATTATTACAAAAATGAATTTTTTTTTGCATTATAATTCCTGACTCGAGAAACTAAATTAAAGATGATCAAGTAAAAGTCTAAATGGGGACTATTTTTGTAATAGAATTGTTAACTTTCTAACAATATTGATTATCGCAGCTAGCAAGTACCCCATAATTTAGTTTATATTTACAATAGTTAGCGTGAATCTATATTAAGTAGAGAATATTATAGTATATCTTTGTAATATTTTATCTATTGGTTGTAATTATCTTATATATACTTTTAAAAGTGAGATGAATAAAACAACAAGATTCATTCTCTCAATTCTCTCTAAAATGTTGATTCTATTTGATTATATAATTAGGCAAAATAAAACATTCTATTTGACTATATAATTAGGCAAAAGATTAAACAAGTGAAGGAACAGACCATCCAATGCAGATCTCCCATATATTACAAACGTAAGAAACCCAACTATTTAGTATATATAAACATTATTTCTTCATTTCAACTTTCCCCTATGCACTAATGCACCATACAAACAAAACAATCTATTATATATATATATATATATGAATGCTTTACGTCTTAGATTCATAATCACGGTTTTATGTTACAATACTAATTACTTATGTTGTATATTAAACGAAGATAAAATGTCCCTAAATTTATCACATAACTTTATCTTAGTGACATAACATTGACGTAAAGTTTTACTATTGGTTTTAGCATCAACATACTTATGTGACACACTAAACAATAATAATATATTATCTAAACTTGTTAGATGACTTTACCCCCTAAATACATGCACGGTGGCATATTCATGTTACTTCACTTTACTCTTGCATATTAAGGTTGCATATGACGGGTTGAGTAAGAAAGTCGGATAGTATTATTTAATCTGATTTACACAAGATAAATATAATTTCACTTTATAGATGCGATTGTTTAATCACTCTTCTGGTGGATAAGAGACCTTTATACGTAAGATAAATAATCCGTCTCAACATTTAATTTTAAGCAACACTAAATATGTGATAAACATTAATTAACACGCAGTAACATGTTTCAGGGGCAACATTTTTATTTAAGGTAGAAGTAATTTTTCATTTTAATAAATATGATTAAATGTTTCTTAACCTACACAAGTTAATTTAAATTATTTTACTTTTACCCCGATGCGGTGCCTTTGGTCAATGGTATAATCAAACAGAGGACCCTGTAGTTCTAAGTGGGGCATTGACCTTACAATTGTGGCATGAAAATCGTATTGTACCAAAGAGAAATAAATGTAATAGAGTAGGTGAGTGGTAAACCCACTTTAACCCCTTTTTCCACCCAAGCTATATGGTGCACATTAAGTCATGACTCATGTTTCACTATATTCTTTCTTTATTTTTATTTCCAAACTATAACAGAGTGATCCAGTAACTCCTTTTAATTCAAAAAATTAAGTTCGGCTGAAATTTTTTAGGTTGAGTCCTAGAAGACGCAAAATCTTTGATGGCCAGATATTGACACCTTCCGCGAAGGAATTTAGTCGAAGTGTATGAAAGTTGGTCCAGACATTCTTGACATAGACTAAAAAAAATTTATATTCCATCCCCAAACAACTTTAAACATATAGTTGGAGGTTGAGTTTTTTTTATGAAATTTAGTTGAGGTGATCTACATATAATATAGATCATCTCTACAAAGAGTTTATAAAAAAATTCATACAATTGGTCATCCCTTTTTTTTTATTAAAGTGGGACAATCCCTCTTTATAGTCTAATTCTCTCTCTCTCTCTCTCTCTCTCTATATATATATATATATATAATATTTCATTTTCTTAAGAACCAACTTTTGATCTTTAAATACGAACTAACTATATTTATTTTTCTTTTATACATCATTAATCACAATATTTGTTGTAATATCTTTTATTTCAATCTTCCAATCTTTTATTCCTAAA
The DNA here is from genome assembly GCA_021464415.1 of Lonicera japonica. Classification (NCBI taxonomy): domain Eukaryota; kingdom Viridiplantae; phylum Streptophyta; class Magnoliopsida; order Dipsacales; family Caprifoliaceae; genus Lonicera; species Lonicera japonica. Next base: position 68,905,369 of record CM038471.1, read on the forward strand.
AGACATCTTTAATTCCAATCCTTTATTATTTTATTAGTTTATACATTTTTAAAATTTAAAACCATGTTTCTTATTATATATATACTTTTGTCCGGTTATGTTGTAGTATGTGTAACAAAAACCCACCAGATACATTTCAAACATAAGTCGTGGGGGAGAGAGAAAATAAATAAGCGTGGGTTGGAGTGGGGGAAGGTGGTGGTTGTGTTACTAGCATGGGCAACCAAATTTTAAAAACTTAAACATCAACTAGTCAAGACCTAATTTGAATTTCTTGCTCCATTTTAACTATAAAGTTTTTTTGTTTTTTTGTTTTTCTAAAAATAAACTTTAGTCAAAAATTAGAGTAAAAGTTTTATTAAGAAATGGTTGGCTACACAAATAGAGGTAACCTATATGTTAACCGCGCATCTTTTGTAGATATTATAAAAACTGTCTCGGCCAATTGAGAAAAGTGTGTTTGGGGGAGATTAAAATAGAGCAAAGAGCGGGACATGCATGGGGGGAGTGGTTGCATATATATTCCGTGTTTAGTCACCAATGACTTTTAACAGAACAGTTATACTTTTCTTCTATTAACAAGAAATGTAGCCAATGGTACCTAATTATATATGTGGGGTTTGTTTTGTTACATCTCCATCGATCTCCTTTGAATAGGACATAAATTAAATAAAGTAAGAACTATTACCATATGAGGCAAGAAAATAAAAAAGTGGGTGAAAGTGGATGTGTAGTGGGTGAGGGGTGGATGGATGACTAGTCAATCTGTGACACTTGGAGATCCACTAGAGGTCTGGAAAACAAAATCAGAAGCCAAAACCAAAAATAAATAACACTGTAGATTCTTGACTGAGACTTTGAGTTAAGGAAAATATGTATGCCACTACTAATCTAATAATTCTTATTGAATGTATTTTTTTAAATAGAAAAGGTCACCAAGTTTTGGTGATTGATGTCAAAATTGAAGATTATAAATGAAATTGAGGTAATAAATAATTAATAAACAAAAGGAATTGTTAGGTCCAACCTTCGTTACTTTTTATTGATAAGCAAATTTAACTTTATTCTTTCAATCATATGCACATTTTATGGTGATACTATTAGCTCATCCGAAGAATTACGGAGAAACATGAACAATTACAAGTTCTTTGTCAAAAGTAAGGCAAGAATTGAAATTAAAGTGGGTTGTTGGGAAAAAAATTAATATACAAGATAAATATTCAAGAAATAAAAGATCTTTTTTCATGATTAATTGTCACGTGGTGGTCTTTGATAACACGAAGGGGGCCATGAGCAGTAAGAGTTTGGCCTTAGCCAAGTCAAATATGCAAATTTATGGCAAAAATTAAATGAAAGCAATTTCATGAGCACATGTTTGCATGAAAAAGGAATTTACTTCCATCTATTGAAAAAAGTTGAGTACAATGGTGCTGCAACTACAAACAGTAAGAAAGTAAGAGCAAGCTAGAAAGTGTTAGACAACGTGCACTTTTAGGCTACTCAGACATGGGGGCACAAGATTCTCACTTCTTACCGTAGAAAACTAGAAATTTCTTTGATCCAAAATGGATAATGTTACTTTCAAAGCAAATATAACTTTTTTAAGACCATCTCCGATCGGTAACGTAAAAATGTTATATATACCATACATTATAGTAAGCAATTTATAACGCGAAATTGCTAAAATGCATAAAAATCCACCCCGCGATGAACATAATGTCACGCCATGAGAGTTGGTCAACTTTTATAAGATATATATATACACGTGATGGAATGTCTATCACGCGAGACAATTTTAGGGATGGGACCGGTTCGATTCTTGTCCTAAATGATAAGAACCGGAATCGAGAACCGAAAAATTAAAAACGGTTCGGTTTTGAGCATTGTTTTTCAAGAACCGAAAGTGGAACCGAACCGGTTCTAATGGTTCGGTTCTTCGGGGAACCGTTGGAATCGTTATAACCGTTAGAACCGTTAATAATCGTATGAACCGGCCAAAAACGGTTCTAACGGTTCTTCGGGGAACCGTTAGAACCATTAAAACCCTTAAAATTGATAAAAAACCGGTCTAACGGTTATTCGGGGAATCGTTAAAACCATTAGAACCGTTAAAACGGTTCCTAACGGTTCCTTTAATTAAATTGACCAAGGAACCGAGAACCGAACCGTTAATAACCATTAGGAACCGAACCGGTAAAAATGTCTACTTTAATAATAATAACCGAATCGAACCGTTTTTTTTTTTGGTTTTTTTGGTTCGGTTTTCGATTTATTATCCCAGCCCTAGACAATTTAAAAAGAATGTCACCTGCAATGAAAAATTTTCTCACATGATAAACACTATATTGTGTGGGGGATGATGTAACCATATGTCATATTTACCAATCTCGTACACATACTTTTAACTTACAATAATACCTTATTGGTTATGCGATGGTAGGGTGAAATTGCAAAATTTAGACTTTTAGCAAGTGCGTTGGAAAATGTCTAAGAGCAATATTAATACTCCCTAAACTAAGCATTCTTTGCTCTAACACCGGCAATTTTAGCTTTGACAATGTCTAGAGATGATAATGGGTTGGATTTGGCCGAATTTGAAACCCACCCACCTATTACGTACATCTGCCCTCGAACTCGGCCCAAGAAGGGTTTTATATTTAAAAATGCAATCCCACTCTAGCTCTGTATAATTATACGGAATTACAAGATTACTTAAAAGGGAAAAAATATTATATTTAAAGTGAGGCGAGTCAAACATATTTATTTTACACAAACCTAAATCTAGAACATCCAATGCTGGTTTACTCTGAAAAACTTAAACTCGTATTGGTAAAAAAAAAATTGGGGGGTGATAATTGCACCCACATTTGTTATCACTAATACCCTCTAAATTTTTTATTAATATTAAACTAAATTTTACTCTTCCCACCTTCTCATTTTACCTTTTTATATAAAGATTAACTACTAATTAACTTAATTAATTAACCACAACAAAACAATACCATCACCCCCTTACCACTCTCTTCTCCTTCTCCTCCTCATCTTCTTCAAAACATGCATATATACATAATTATATATATATATTCGCAAACAAAAGAATATGGATTCCTCTTCTTCCTTGTTCATCTTCTTTTTATTCATTTTCAAAATATACATATACAAATACACATATATATATTCAAAATATACATACATACATACATACATGTATATTCTAAAACGAAAGAAAAAAAGGAAAAAAAAATCAAAAAAATGCATGTATATATATATTATCTAAAAAAAGGCCATATATCTGTATAAGTTTCAGATATTCAATATTGAGTGAGTAATAATGAAGATCTCTCCCAATGACGGGAGAGTATTACTACATTCATTTTCTTAATGATAGGAGAGTATATCTCAAAAATTAGACCGTATCTTAAGTTACTGTTGAAATTCTAGATACTTAATGTCGAACAAGTACGACATTTACTCTCCCAATGACAACATAGTATATCTCAAAAATTGGGCCGTATCTTAAGTTGTTTATAAAATTCCAAATACTCAATGTCAAGCGAGTAAAAATGAAAATACCTTTTTAATGACATGAGAGTATTACTTTAATTATGGTTCTTAATTTAGAAGGTGGTGGAATGGGGTGTTTGTGATAAATTTTTAAAAAACGAGAGGTGTAAAGTCTAGAGAGTATTTGTGACAACAAAAAAAATGTGCATTTATCACCTCTCAAAAAATATCTTTCCCATTCAAGTCAATTCGGGTTAGAATCTAGCAATGTCATTTGATAATAATATACTATTTTTTAACAAAATAATTAATAAGCACTGGGCCCAAGGCAAGTCTACCCTTTGTTTGATTGAGGCGGCTCTGAGTTTTATTTCTGCCTAATTTTGGGCTTAACCTACGAAACAGCCCATTTTTCCAAAGTAGATAATACGAGCCCAATAACCCGACTTCAAAGTTCAAACGGCACCGACTCCAGTTCTTAACTGACCAACTGAACTAACGATAGCTAATGGTCTCCCCCCGCCCCCCCACAAACCAAAAAAAAAAAAAAACACTAACCATAGCCGACGTATTTCTCTCTCCCAAAATTAGGGTTTAGGGTTTTTAGAGCACTGCCAAATAGAATTCCCAAATCCAACTCAATTCAATTACAGGGTGAAAAAGAGATGGGGAAAGCAAGGAAATCTCCCAAATTTGCTGTCATGAAGAAGATTATCACTTCAAAAGCAATTAAACAGTATGCCGTTAGCTAATTTTTATACGAATTTGAATAATTTCGAAATCCAGTTTATGTTGATTTTGATGAAATCTCTCTCTCTCGAATTTTTTTTTCAGACATAAAGAAGAGGTATTGAACCCTAACAAGAAAGATTTGCAGAAGGAAAAGCTCCCGAGAAACGTGTAAGCTAAAAGTTTCTCTTTTTTTTTTGTTATGCGTATTATCTTTTTGTGGATGTGTTTTGGATTTCAATTATTATTAATTAATTTGATTTGATGCAGACCAAATGTTTCTTCGGCTCTTTTCTTCACTCATAATACTGCATTGGGACCGCCTTATCGAGTTTTGGTCGATACCAATTTCATTAATTTCTCCATTCAGAATAAAGTGAGTGTTAACTTCGTTGGTCAAGAGTATTAACTTACTTTCTCTTAGACTTCGTTTGATAATTTATGGAAAATGAAAACTAAACTTATTGATTTTTGTAAGAAGTTGAAAAATATGTTAAGTGATGCGGTGAGATGCTTTCCATCTCATGCTTATTTTTATGAGTAGATGTTCTACATCCTTCTTTGTTTTTAGTGGAAAAGTTTTCTCCACAAGAGAAAACCAAAAAAGTATAAGAACTTATTTTCCAAAATTTTCACAAAAATAGTAGGTTTTGCCATTATTTTCCATGTTGTTATCAAATGGAGCCTTATGTCCCCAAAAAGAAATTGTACTATCAAGTTGAGACGTACGGAGTAGGAAGGTGGGACTATCAATTTGGACAGAGAGTAATTGCTTAAGTCCATTTCTTGGTTATTTAAAGCACTATTTAACCCCTGTTTACTGTACTATTTATGCTTCATACAAAATTATTCGAAAAATACAACACTTTCCACATTACAGACTAGTGTTACTCATTCGTATGACACTATCTTTTCTTCCAAACTCAAGGTGCAAAATGCGTGCTCTTGATCCATCAAGGGAGCATATTGCACACAACACATGGAACAAAGCATGAATTAGTTCTTTATTTTGAAAATTTTGTTCTTGAATTCTAAACAGAGCATCGGAGTCTATATCAACAGTTTTTCCTCTTATTGTCCCCCACTTCTTTGGCACCCATTTAGTAATATATCAAGTTTACTTCACTTCTAAGCCATTATGTTTTTTCTGATGAACCAATATAAATTGGGAGTGCTGTTTGCCAAAGAAGAAATGGCTTCTCCCAAAGAAAATGATTCATGGAGCTGTTGTATATCATTCTTTAAGAATAGTTTATTGTGGTGAATGTTTGACTGTGATCTTTCTTGCATATTACCTGTTCTTATTGGTTCTTTTTTTGGGGTTAGTTAGCTATAACTCCAAATAATATTGCATCTTGTGAAATAAAAAACAGTATGTCTAATTTTTTAATTGATCATTTATTTGGTTATTCATATAAAGTTATGTATGGTGCAGTTGGATTTGGAGAAAGGGATGATGGATTGCTTATACGCCAAATGTAAGTAGTGGAAAGTGGTTTGGGCTTTGTATTTAATCATATGTAAGAATGTTCCATACTTTATATTTTATGATTCTTCCAATGGAGAACTGATCAGTTTATTTATTCTTTCGTTCTTTCTTAAAGGCACTCCATGTATCACTGATTGTGTGATGGCGGAGCTTGAGAAGCTAGGCCAGAAGTACCGTGTTGCTTTGAGGTGCGTTCGCTGTTCTTTACTTTCCTTTCTTATTGGGTCCTAATTTTGAATTGCTTGCACTGTTGCAATTCCCTTGTTCAAGTTTATTATCTTGTTCTTATAATCATATGAGGACCAATACCAAATACACATTCTTCTGAAGTAAATAAGGCTATGCTATCCGTGTCATTTAGTAGGGCATTATGCGGTGCTTTAATTCTTCCTCATAGAAAATCTCTTAATTTTTTATTTTTTTTTGGGTCAAAACAGAATTGCTAAGGATCCTCGATTTGAAAGACTTCCATGCACTCATAAAGGAACATACGCTGATGACTGTATTGTTGAGAGAGTTACTCAGGTTCGAGTTGATCCACGCTATATACATTTCACTTGTCTATTGGTTTAACCTTTCTCAGTCTGTTACTTTTAAGGAAATTATCTTCAAGGAGTAACATAAGTAATAATATTGGGTATAAATTTTTGAAGTTAGGTTTAATTTTTATTTTTTGTCAGCTCGTAACACTTGTAATATTTGTTTGTAAGATTAATTGACATCTATTTTGATTCATACTAGTTCTCTTCTGCGCTCCTTATAGATCGATATTATTTGCGTGTGTTTTTAATTATTATTAATTTAATGGAAGTTAAAACTTGTAAATGACTTTTTCATGGCAAGTATAGTCCTAAGCTATGAGCCTATGAAATTTGTTTCATTAATAGATGCTTGTTCTCCCCATGTTATATAGGGATCTAAAGAGTTGAGCAAAGCTGATTTGATTGATTTTTGCAATGCTAGCTAGGGAAAATGAGAATTTGATTAATTTTGCAATGGGGGTCAAGTGAATCGACATTATGAACTATAATAAATTTCCATCTTCCATATTATTTTATTTGATCAACTTGCTTCTTTTTAATTTTAATTGGAAGAATGAATTGCATTTCAGATAATTTACTAATTTGTGTAGCTAGACACTTATTGTAATTCATATTTTATTGCTAAATTTTTGGCCTGCTAATTTTTTTTGCCATTTTTGTTTTGTTGAATGTGTCATGAAGGTAAAGATTGCATTGATTGCATTTTGGTTTGTTCAAAAACAATTTATACAATTTTTTTGGTTGAAAACAGCACAAGTGCTATATGGTGGCAACATGTGATCGAGATCTAAAGAGAAGGATACGCAAGGTATAAAAAAAAACATAAATTCCTAAGATGTCTTGCGATTATGCCATTTTATCTGTAATCTGATTGGATTTTGATGGCTGATAATTAGATCCCTGGTGTGCCAATCATGTACATTACTAAACACAAGTATTCAATTGAGCGCTTGCCCGAGGCGACAATTGGTGGAGGTAATAGGCTCAAAACTCTGAATTCGTGTATCTTTTTGGAGCCTTTTTTCTTTATCTGTAGGCCTGTGCACGGTTTGGTTAACCGAACCGTGCGGTTTCAGCGTAAACCGAACCAACAAGTCGGTTTTTAGATGGCGGTCAACCAAGCGGAACCGGTGAAGGCTTAAAACCGGTCGGGGTCGGTTCGGTCAAAGTTGGTTTTTGTCGGTTTTGGGTTTTGGGCAAACTTTATATCGTTGGGCCATGATTAAAAGTCATTTTTGATAGAAAATTTGGCTTATTTTTAATTAACAGTCCGTTTGGATGGAAGGAATGGGAAAGGAGGAAAAGGAAAAGAGGAGGAGGGATTGCATTTTTTTTTGTTTGGATAGAATATTTAGAGAGAATGGAATGGAAATGGAAGGAGTGGGAGGGAGTGTCATTCCTCTCTATTCCCTTTTTTTCTTTCCTTTCAATATTGGGAGGATTGGGAAGGAAAGGAAACATTTTTAATAAACAATTTACTTTTTTAATAAATTACATTCTTTTCGTTCCTTTCCTTCTTTCTATTCAAACAGAATTATTTTCATTTCCTTCCTTTCTCTCCGTAGTAGCTATCCAAACAATAATAAAATTAAACTCATTCCATTCCATTCGTTTCCTTTTTTTTTTCATGATTAATCATTTCCTTTCCACTCCCACCTTTCAATCCAAACGGACTGTAACTAGGCACTTTCCTTCTTAAATCATTTTTGATCAAAAAACAAAAGATTTTAATATTTTTTTTCTTTAGCATTTTTTTTTTTATAAAATTCCTTTCGGTTTGGTTTTTACCTGTTCTATAACACCGGCAACCGAACCGACTCCTTTCGGTTTTTATATTCTCCAACCGAACCGGGACCGAAAACTTTAATAACAGGCTAATTCAGGCCGGTTCGGGTCGGTTTTTCGGTTATTTTTCACACCCCTATTTATCTGACAAAACTTGGCTGGGTATGTTTCTGTGCAGCCCCAAGATTTTGATGAATGGGTTCCCAGTAAAAGTTCTGCTGACGAAGTTCTTAAGAATTAATAATATATATCATGGCCTGAATTGGGTTTCTTTGTTGAAGTATTTGTTATTGTACTCTTTCTAAGTATATGTAAGAAGGTTTTTAGTGATTTTCTTTAGATTATCTATTCGGCATAGTAGTTGCCACAATTTTTCTTGATAAGATTCCTCATGATTATATATATATCTATTTATATTTGCTGATGATACTTTCACTTGAGGGTAATTTACCATGATTTTTATTCCCCGTGATGAAGAATGGTTATAATGTATGATTTATTTTGTTTACGAATCTCGAAAATTGGTAGGAAGTTTGGACAGTTAAAACTGTGAGGAGCTTGCACCGATCTGGGGAAGTATTATAACAACTAAATCATTGTCTCCATGAAGGGTGGGGCTGTTGCCACCCTCAAAACCTTTTTGTAACATTTTCGCACTGACTCGGTGCAATAGAGCCGAATATGTGCGCATTACTTGGTGTAATAAGGTCGAGTTAATGTAAATTTTTTTGTTTTCAACAAAAATTTGACTATATTGCATTGAATGAACGATCGTATATTCGGTTTCATTATATTAAATCAATGTAGAGAGTGTTACAAAAATCTTTGGAGTGTGACTATTATTGAAAGGTATTCATTGCGTTGGAAATTGGGTCGGGCCACATAAAGCTTATGTATATGACAACACATCAAAGTTTTGCTCCGGTGATACATTTTCCGATTTCATTGCAAGTTACAAATTGCAAGTTTTAAATAGGTTTTTTCAGGTATTTTCTGAGTTGTAAATTACTAATGAACTACTATTGAAAATTAATTTCACTCTTAATTATATTGAAAATTAATGTTACTCTTAATTACAAAACAAATGCACTTAGCTAGAGTTAATCTATTTAAAATAGATAATTAATTATTTTTTTTTAAAATTAAATATCCTCAAATATCTCAGTTAATATAATCACTGGTTTTTATGCAAGTAAAGTTTAATTTTTCCCATACTACAAACTTTGGAACGATTTTTATAGAAGAATTTTGTATGATTATGAGAATTTATAGAAATTTGGCGTCAATTTAACCCGGCATATAAAACGAAAGAACATGATAATGGTATTCTTGGAACAATGAACACATTGAATTGACGTTGAATGGGTTTGACAGTTTTCATAAAATATAATCAGTTGATACTAAAAATTTTAAACTATCACGCGCATGCATAGGGTAAAATGGTAAATCACTATTTTTTTATTTTTTTTTTGAGTAAACTACACAAATAGCCCCTAAACTATTGACATTGTCCCACTTTAGCCCTCAAACAAAATTTTGTCGCATTTAAATGCTTGAACTATTAATCGAGTTTCAAATTAGACCTTCCGTCCAATTTGGGCGTTAACTTGGACATAATTAAAGGCAAAATTGTCATTTCAATAGTTGGGGGGTTAAAGTTGGATAATATCAATAGTTTAGGGTCCATTTGCATAATTTACTCAAAAATATTATAAAAGAAAATTATCTTTTAAAAAAAAAGGGAAAAGGAAGAGAGAAAGAAAAGAAGACACCCACCACCACCTCCTCCTCTCCCCTCCCCTCTTCCATTCTTTTTCTTCATTATCCATTATTCCATTTTTCTTTTCACCATCATCATTTTTTTTCATCAATTTTATTTTCCATTCTTCATCGGAACAGAGAAAGAAGAGAGAGACCGCCTCCTTCCTGCCTCCGCTCCACTCTATCATAAACAAAGCAAACTTCACCACCATTAGAACAAAAAAAAAAGAAAAAACTTTTAACCTAAAAATGAAAAACAGTATCCTTAAAGCTACTATACAACTTTCTCACATACATTCTATATCTTCGATTCAACAAACTTCCTCATACCATGAAAGAACAATATCTTCGAGCTCTAATTTCAATTCCCCCCACTTCACCCCATGAGTTTCCTCCCCGCCAGCAACTTATTTTAACTCCACCCACCGGAGCTCTGGTGTAACCTCCAATATTTTAGCTAACAAAACTGTCTTCTCTTTTATCAACCCTAAAATCCCACCTTTATATTTTTCCACTTTCTACCCCAATTTCGCCCCAATCTCACTCACCATCTCTCCGATCAACTACACCGTCGCTACCGTTGTGAACCACTGCTCTTTCTTCCCCAAACCCCCTCGAAAAGTCCCGATAAATCCAACCCAGATGACATGGAAATATATCAAATGCATTCATCATCGAATCTTGTTTATAATTTGCCAAATCGAAATCTTGTTTATAAGAGGTCGGAGTTTTGCAAGCCGTGTGGAGAAGACCATTATTGAGTTGTTCCGGTAAGGCTGATAGTAAAAAATCGAAGACTTTAAGATTATTAAATTCGCCAAATCGGAATCTCTTTCTTCTCTTCTCTCTCTTCCTTTTCCTTTTTTTTATTTTTTTTTCTTTTATAATTTTTTTGAGCAAACTATTCAAATGGCTCCTAAATTATTGATATAGTCCCACTTTGGCACCCAATTATTGAAATGGCAATTTTGCCCTTAATTCCGTCCAAGTTAACGCCTAAATTGGACGGAAGGGCTAATTTGAAATTCGGTAAATAGTTCAAGTATTTAAATGCGACAAATTTTTGTTTGAGGGCCAAAGTGGGACAATTTCAACAGTTTAGGGGCCATTTGCGTAGTTTACTCTTTTTTTTATTGCAGAATTTGCATTGTAAATTTGTTTCTAATCATTGGTTCTAGAATGTCCACGACATATTCTAAGAGTACCTCGTATTTGTATATATAAAAGGTAAGGTATCATATTCGATTATGGCACTAAATTTCGTAATTAATGAATCCATTTCACTTATTGTCTATATTAAATTTCTATATCTTTAAAAGCGGAACTATTGATTTGAGTTAATTATATATTCCTAACACAACCAGCAATCGCTAGGGTGGTCCTCATCCGAATCAGCAGCTAAGTCCTCCTCCATGGTGTTAAGGGGTCCCCATATTGGAACCACTTGACTCACATTTGACCTTGACCCTTGCGGCGGCTCTTTGTTGTTCTTGCATATCCCATGTTTTCGGGTTATATGTATGCTCGTACGTTTTATGAGCAACTCGAGCACCTCACCTGGGAGTAGTAATGCTTTTCCTGAGGTTCCCTATTCATTATTATGGACCCGAAGATCCATAATTTATTTTTGGGACATGAAGTTCCCTATTCATTATTATGGACCCGAAGATCCATAATTTATATTTGGGACTTGAAGTTTCCTATTTATTATTATGGACCTGAAGATCCGTAATTTATATTTGGGACCTGAAGTTCCCCATTCATTATTCTGGACCCGAAGATTTATGATTTATATTTGAAGTCAAAGGCTTTTATTTTATTTAAAAATTTGAAGTTCTCTAAATTTGGACATGAAGTTTCATAATAATTATTTTGGATTTGAAATTCTGTAGTCATAAATTTGGACTTGAAGCTCCATAGTCATAAATTTGAACATAATGTTCCAATAACAATATGCCTCAATAATCAAATATAAAATTTTGATATAAGAGGATATTGAATTAAAGTCTCATAAATTTGGTAACCTAAATTTGGCTAGAAGTCTCATATAACTGTTAAATTTTTATTTAATTAAAATTATATATAACTTTATATATAAGTATGCTGTTGTTATATTATTTCTTATTTGAACTTAACAAACCTCTTATTCTATCACTTCTTTATAATTGCTAAAAGCATTATAAACATAATAGATTAGCATGTAAGGTTAGAATTTTTAGGCTCGAAGTTTTTTTTATAAAACTAATTTTTTTATTATTTCTTATGGACTCGAAGATTCATATTTAAGCAAGAACTTGCAATTCATTATTTCTTATGAGCCTAAAGTCTCATAAGATAAAGTATCAGCTCTCAACTTTATACGTCATCAATTTATACATACTTAAAAAGGACTTATTAATTCTTTCGCAATCCCTGAAGGATGAATATGACTACCAGAAGATGGTCATCATGCCAACACTCGTAATAAATATATTGAATCTATGACAATGGCTGAGTATGACTTTTTATTTTTGATACTTTGCTCCTAAAGCAGCAATATGAAATACTCCTCATTTATTATATTTTGAATATGCTCATGAAGTAGCAATATTAAGATTATTGATTTTTCAAGTGGTCTAGGCAAAGTTGTTTGTCTCCTTATATTATAATATAACAACCAAATATTGATGAAATTATAATTTTAGAACAATTAGTTCTAATGCAATTCCTGAAGGAAGTACCATCTCTTACCAAAGTAGAGGTCAAGAAAATATGTGCAACAATTCCCCCCCAGAAGAGGTGGATAATAGTTTTCCTTTACTAGAGGTAAACATAGTAATTGCCCTAGCAGAGGTAGAAACACAAAATTATTATAAAATTCAAGAACCACCTGAAGTGGTTTATTAAGAAACGCCGAACCAGAAATCATAAGCATGTATCAAAATATGTGGTAGTTAAACACAAGACCACTACTAATAATGTGGAAACACTTATACTGAATGGAGAGATTTTGATGAGTACATATTTAATTAAAATTATTTTTCTGAAGTTACTGATTGCAGTCTTCTTGATAAAGAGGCTTTTGATGAGAAGTTGAGAGCAAAACCAATTTAGGTTCAGAAGACCTAAATTATCATTTATTTATGATTCTTTTATTTAAAGGTATGGATTGTGGATTGTATAATACATTTTTCAGATGGTGTCATATCATATACTATTATTAAAAAACCAGAAGTTTTTTCAATAAGTTAGTGCTTAATATATATACAAAGTATCCACTATAGCTGGACTTATACAAAAGATTGAAGGCTCCAGAAGAGTCTATATAATGTTACCAAATAGTATCAATATATTCATTAAAAATTATTATTATCAAGCAGTTCCCGAAGAAACTTGCGTAGCTTTAATGAGTATCATATTGAAATAAATAGTGAAGGTAACAATGAATTATTATGCATTATTAACTAGTGTTAGGAGCCAGAAGCTCACACTAGAATCATTATTACTTTCTTCTCGGGTCTTTATTGCACAATATTATGCATCATTACTAGTATTAATAGCCAGAAGCTCTCACTAGAAAAATTAAGTATTTTCTCATTGAATGTCTATTATACAACACTTTTTAGTGTTGAATCACTCTCTACTATGAGTCGGAAGCTTAAGCCGAGCTAAAAGTCTAAAAATTTAGTTATCTCAAAAATCTCAACTATTTGCATGATAGATAAGCATCATAGAAGTATCATATTAAGAAAAATAATAAACAATTCTTAAGGGTACAAGTTGATAACTTAAGAATTTATTATGCTAAATGTATATTTTTTTCTACCTTCTATTTGCAAAGGTAAACTTGTTACTAAATTATATATATATTTTTTTTGGATTGACATTTTTTTTAAAAGAATGCAAGATGATATTTGTCCTTCTGTAGATCCTCCAAGACTATAGACACCTATTGATATGTAAGTTTTCTTCATTCTACTATATATATATATATGTTTTACAAGCTTATCATGCTAATGCAAAAATACAACTATTAAATTTAATTTGTCTAAAGTTAGTTTTGTTATTCATATATACTTTGATCCATTTTTAATTGTCCCGTATTTAAAACCAATTAAAGGAGATGTGTTTATTGCATGCTTTGCAAATTATTATTTTGATGAGAAAGTATTTCCGCCGTTAGGGGGAGATAAGAAAGTTTATGCAGAACTATCCGTTCCAGAAGAACGGCGAGAATTATAGTGAAACAATCCCACTATGTCTCATCTAGACCCATGTACATCACAATGTGAGAAGGTACGGAGAATAGTGTTTTGTGAGAAATTACAAACACATTACTAATTGATTTAATGATGCAGTAAAATACAACAAAGTTATATGTGCCAGCTATAAATGCAGTTGCCATAATTAGTATCCATACATGACAACTTCAAAATATGACAATTAATGAATTTATACCACACCAGAAACGTGACAGACCTATAGGTTCTAAAGATTCAACTCCCTAGAAGAGAAAATCTGATTAATTATGCCATAAGAACACTCCTGAAGAGGTTCCTCATTTCACTCAAGAAGAGGTTATGAGAAAATTCACTCTCTTTAAGGCCCTAGAAGTGGTCATTCTCTTGAAAATACGCAAGTCCCTGAAGAGACTACATAAACCCCTGAAAATGCATTGGTACCAAATAATAAAGAGATCTCAATATTTAATAAAAGAGATGTGAAATATAAAATAAAATATCATCGATGACTTATTTGTATATACAATAGCTATAGAAATATTAAAGGGCAATGATAATAATGATACATAACCACGTACAATAAATAAATATCGACAAAGAAAAAAAAATTGGCCAAATGATAAATTGTCATTAAGGCAAAAATTTGAGTCTCTAAATGAACGTGGTATATTTGGACCTATAGTACGAACCCCAAATAAATATTAACATTTTTTGTTACAAATGGGTGTTTGTAAGAAAATTAAATTATAATAATAAAATCATAAGGAATAAGGCACAACTTGTGGCACAAAGTTTCCTGGAGAAACTTGGGATTAATTATGAGTATTGTATTCCCCTGATTATGGATCCAATATATAAATTTTAAATATCTTATAACTAGCTTAGCAGTTGTTGAAATACTATATATGAGACTCAAATATGTTGAAACTGCTAATTTATAAGGGGACTTAGACTCTAATATTTATGTGAAAATCCTAGAAGGATTAAGTTTGCCTAAAACAAAGTCGAAGAGTACGTACTCAATAAATTTAAGACGCTAATTGTATGTACTTATCCATTCCAAAGAATGCGATACAAATTCATTTTCGAAGAATGTGATATAATCGTCTTAGTAAGATTTGTCTAAGGAATGAAATAGAAACAATCCCATTTGTCATGTGTTTTTATAATTGAATCATCAAAAATGATTTTTAATAATAACAGTTTATGTGGATACATTAATCGAAACTCTTAAAGAGTTCGAGAAAACTGCTAACTATTTGATCAAGGAATTTAAGATGATGGATAAGGTTAAACGGCCGAGCATTCTCATGATTGTCTGGTCTTTATATAAAAATTCATACCGTTTTAAAGAAAAAGATGAAGTATTGGTCCCAGAGCACCATACTTAAGTGTAATTGCTACTCATAATGCACTAGATTAGAAATTTCATTCTTTCTTTACTTGCTCAATATATATAGCTTAGCACTAACTAAACGACACCAGATATGTATCAAACATATCATTGGATATCCACGAGAAATCACTAATTTTATTTTATGCATATAACTCTTATATTTCAAAGTTGATAGGTTATGCCAATCCTGGATATATTTCTGATTATCATAAGGTACGATCTCAATTACATTCAATATTTATTAGTAATAATGCTATTATTTCTTAGTGGCAATTTTCTTAAACCATTTTGAAATTTTAGCACTTCATGAAACTAATCAGAAATATATATGATTGATATCCTTGCTTCAACATATTTGTAGTTCTCGTTAGTTGTCTTATATGATAGATGTTTTGAGCATTATCTATGAAGACAATGCAACGTGTATAACACATTTTCAAGAAAGCTTCAAGTTGACAAGTATGAAACATGTTTCACATAAGTATTAGAAGAACACAAAGATTGAAGTCAAGTAAATTCACTTGATGATAACTTAGTAGAGTTTGTTCATGAAGTAATTGTCGAAGCTGATATTCCAAAAATCAGTTTAGGAGATTGTTATGATTTGACTTCATTATCAAATTAAATGTAATTGTCATCATAAGGGGGAGTAAGTAATCAGGGGGAGCATCCTGAAGTATGTTACCTAATATTTGTACACTGTACTCTTTTTTTATTAACTAGGTTTTGTCACATCGAGTTTTTCTAGTAAAGATTTTAACGAGGTAACATATTGTGCATTTCATACCGATTTAATGATTCAGAAGAATATTGTACTCTTTTTCCTTCACTTTGGTTTTTTTCCACTGCATTTTTCCTTAGGAAGGTTTAATGAGGCAATTGTCATTGAATTGTGGCATAATGGACATCAAAGGGGGAGTGTTGTAAAAATATTGATATGTGGATGTCAATAAGTAATATTATAAGATACAATTTATCCCACATTAGAATTGTAGTATGAATGGAGGATTTCCCAATAGTATATATAGTGGATTTGTCCTACATTGATTATGTAGAGAAGTAAGGAGGTTAGCTCTTAATATAAATAGAGCTAACCCCTATACATATTAGATATCAGTTGAGTAATAAGATTTTTCTTATTCTCTTCTTTCTTTATCTCTTTATTATTTTAACATAAGTATATAATTTGTATTTGTTGACACACTATAACAACGATACAAAAAACTGGGAAAGATTACTATTTCCCTGCCAAATAACAAAACTAGAAATTGTCCGATTTACAAAACTAAAACAAAAGCACAAAAATAAAAATAGTCTAAATATATGAAAACGCTATTTTTTTTTCTTATGAGAATCAAATTTAGATATTTCATTTTCACGCACACAGATTCTCCTGCTAAATAGATCGTCCTTCACCTAGTTAACTAGGCCAACCCCACAGGGTCATGCAAGGCCTTCTTAGAAAAGCACAACTTTGTTAAATATTTTATATTATATGAAAGCACTAGTTTGTCATAAACTCTTTTTTTTACACCCCCCACAAAAAAAAAAATTGGCTCAATTTGTACACACTAAACTAAACTATTTTCTAGTTTCGTCAAAGGTAAATCATCCACGTTAAGATTAAGGAATTTACAAAATATTATTTGTAGCTTGATCCTAAAAAATTGTACAATAACTAAGAATTGTGAATGGAAGTTATTAATATAAGTTGTTACCAATATATATAGAGAGCAAAATCTCTTTATAGTGATATTATAGTATAAAGTTATATCTTTTATTTAATCATAAAAAAAGTCGGTCCCAACTTAAGCCAGTTACATATATATAAGATAATCTCTACAATGTAATAAGTTACATATTTTTTTTATCCTGCTTTTATATGATAATAATTTTAAATAATCAAAACAATATATAATGTCTCTAGTGACATGGCTGTTTTCCTATCGGCCGGGATAAGGAAAGGTATTCTTTCGAATTGGTTGAATATTGCATTAGTTTATTGTATGTATTTTTACAATTTAATTAGGCACTCAAATAGTAAATAAAGCAATGAAAGTTACTTTTATTTGTCTAAGTGTATCTTTTTTTCAATAAACATCTTGAAAATAGAAATACTCAATTATAATTATTTATCGTACATCTTCTTAGCATGGATATACATTAGGTCAAAAGATATTTTTGTTCAAATAAAAATATATTAGGTTATAAGCTTTTATAGTAATAAAATAAATTTGATCTCTTTTAGAGAGATTTTACTATATATAACGACGTATCTTGATTTCATAAAATGAAGTAAAATCTAACAAAATAATATTAACGAAGATAAAATAAAAATCATAATCATAGTCTATCAATCTGGCAAGTATCTTGATTTCATCAAATAAGATCAATTGAAGTTGAAAGCGCTGCTAACTAAACATGACCAAATAAGATCTACTTGAAACCGCGAGTTTTTTTAATAACTATGCTTTTTTTAAAATTTATTTAGTAAAATATGAGACTTTTAAATTTATTTGTGGGAATGGAGTTATTTTAAAATCGCTAGTTTAAAGTCGCGTTTTTTGCGTTAAAAACGCTACTAAGGGTCGTATTTTTTCGTGTAAAATCGAGACCCAGGGTCATGGTTTTTAGGCTAAAATTGATACATGCACTAGTGGTTTTAAGCCGAAAAAAATTTCCACCTTTAAAAAGCTATTCGTTTTGCATTTTTTTAATTAAAATCACTTTTTATTTTCGCGTTTTTTTAAATTAAATATTTTTCCCACACCCACCCTCGATTTTAAATCCTCAGAAACCTTTACTTCTCTATTATTTGTACAGTTGCTTCAGTTGCTTCTTTATTCTTCTTCTTCTTCTGCCGCTGCTTCGTCTTCTGTTGCTTCATCTTCTTCTTCTTCATAGTTTAAATTTTTTTTTAAAAAAGCTGAAAAGTTCTACCACCATTCATTCATAATAATTTTTCTCTATTTCAATAAAAAGAAAAAGAAAAGGTATGTCCATTTATGTTATTTTAATTATTTGTAGATCTATGTTTTCACAATAATTGTATGAATAAAATAAATGGGATATTATTGTAGATTTAGTTATCATCATACATTGTAGTTGTAGTGGTTTATAATAAATTTTTATTTGAAAAAAAATGTTTTACGATATTAAATAAATAATTTAATATAACATTTTGTAGGGTTTGATACTTAATTTTGTATTTTCAATAATTATATAACTATAAGAAGGGGAGAGAACGAATGGAAGGAAGATGATGGGTAGTTGTGGAGAGATTTGAAAAAAATGGTAAAAACGCCGGAAGAGATGTCGATTTTATAGATAAAATCGAGACGACTAACATTGATTTTATTCATAAAATCAAGACCCACTTTCTTGATTTTAGCACGCGAATATTTTTTTGTCCTAAAACCGCTACCTTGAGTAGTGTTTTTTTTACCAAAAATAGCTTAATTGAATAACAATATTAAAACCACTATATTTTTACAAATAAGTTCAAAACACCCGTATTTTACTACATAAGTTATAAAAAAAGCAAGTTATCAAAAAAATTCTGAAACCGCTTACACCTCCAAGGCAAAAAGAACTTTTCTTTATATTTCAAACAAAAACAGAACAGAACAATTGATTGGAGATATTTTACTAAAATAAAAAAAAATAAAAAAAATAGTTTCCTCAAATATATCTTATTTATTATTACAATTAAAATAATCCATTCTATTAAATTTGGGACGTTTGATGAGTTTCTCAACTCTATTTTAATGGAGAATCAGAATTTTAGAAGGATTTAAGAGTCTAAACTCAGCCTTAATGCAACAAAAGAACATGATAAGATTGTTTTCGGTAAAACAGATAATAATGTTGAGTTAGCCTAGACTCTAAAACTAGCCATCACTTCTGTGATATGAAATTTTTTGACCCAAAATAAAAAAAAAGTGAAATTCTAACGTTACACATTTCACGCATTAAGATTGTTTGATTTCCAAAAAAAAAAAGCCTGTTCCTAGAGATACAATTCATTCATTCATTCAGTGCACGACACTAGAAAAGTATGTGCATTTTGAGCTGTTCTTTTAAGTGGCAATTAAATAAAATTAATTAAACCAGTAATACATATTCACCATCAATTTCAAGAGGATGCTTTTTTACATACAAAACCCTCAAATAGCATCATAAATTAATCCTAGGCATCCTTTCTTACCTAAGAATTAGGGGAAAAAAAAATTAAAAATTGAAAGGGTAATGCTGTGAAAGAATTGAATTAACAAATTAAACTCTACTAGCAAAGAAGACCCAACTCCCACCTATTGATTACAACACTTGTAACTATGATGTACTTGCTATAAGAACAAACAACCCGTCAGATAAAAAATTCAACAGCCTAACTTATGCCATTGTATCTTTTGTAAATTGAGTACCCCCACCCAAGAACATGTTACACCACAAATCCAACGCTCCACATTTAATTTGTTACACCACTATCTCATCGCCACCGTCGAGTTCGAATTATTTGTCTGCTCTGGCAGAGGCTTGACGTACTTCCCTATAGTTTTCTGGCGAGTCCGTTTACGTATTCTCGAGATTTTATCTTTGCTTTGTTGCCTTCGCTTCTCTTTCTCACGGTTTCTTTGACTCCTCTCTTTCTCATATATACCTTGCCAAAAGACCTCACCTGTCGACGGCCACAACCACCGTTTCCTAGGGTGGTCAGAATCCGACTCCTCTGCTAAGTCCTCATCCATGCTCTTAAGGGTCCCGTATTGGAACCATTTGACCCACATTTGACCTTTACGGCTCTTTAACTGGTGTTGTTCTTGCATTTCCCCCGTTTTCGGGTTAATGTACACTATATGTCTTGCACTATGGTATGCCCATACATTTATGAGCAACTCGAGTACCCGAGAGTAGCAGTGTTTGTCCTGATAAATAATTTTCCATTATTGCGTTTTGATAAAACAAATTTCTTGCCAGCTAGATCAGCCAGAAGTTATTCAGTGTTCCTAGAGTACCACGGGGCAGTACTCTAGAACCAACAAGTGAGTGCCAAATTAGCATTCATTCATTCATTACTTATATATATATATATATTTTTGCCTCCTGCTTGCAAGGTGAATCCTAGCCGGACCGTCACTATTGCAGTGGAGTACGGCCACATGGTACTTCAACAATACTAAATATCTAGCTTTTCTGGGCAAAAAGGCAGAAGGAAAAATTTCTTGTCTTTTTGAGGAAAAACAGCATTTAGACCATGTAGAAGATTACCTTGGATAAACTTAGGTAACAGTGTCCACTTAGATGGTGCTCGTCGTAGATTTGTGCGTCCAATGCATCCACAAACATTCTGCAAAACAATTTTGTACATTAAAGAAGCCTTGGGTTGCATTTGATTGGCTTCCAAGGGAAAAACTGAATTCAAATACATGGAAGAAAAAGATCCCATGGAAAACAAAAGCTTAAGACAGAGGTGGTTCTGGCTAAATCAACACGTAACATAGGAATTGATTCAATGGAAAATTAGGCAAGAATCACCAGTAAAGATTGAAAACATGAAATCTTGAGCATTTTCCATGGAAGAGAACTGAAACCAAACACACCCTTGATATAGAAAAAAAAAAGGGAACAAAAATGCAGCTTTTATAAAATATGTAAGTGAAGCAGAGGCAATGGAAATTTTCAAACCTTGAAAACATTACGAACTCTAGGAAGGATCGAGTTGGCAAAACCCAGCTGTGCATGACAGACCATGTGTCTTCATCTACTGGCATTGGGGGAAGAGATTTCCAATTCTGCTTTACACCATACATCTTCTTAAGAGTCTCAGAGAAAGCAAACCTTCAAAATAAAATAAAGGTTGAACCAAACATAGAATTAAAAATCAACAGGTGCAACAAATTGAAAATCAAGAAATGTAAGGAGATATTTTTTTTTCTTTCTAAATAGAAGAAGCCTTACTTGCAATTTCCAGCGTTTATAGCATCACAAAATGACCAGAAATCTTGCCGTAATGGGTTTCTTTGATCAGTGTCCATACGAACCCAGAAATAAAGAGTGTCACCATGTCTTCGTGCTTGGATAGCATCTAATAGTGCACTTTCAGCAGTTTTAGACAAAGATTCCTGTTTAAAAAACCCGATGTAAAATATGAACCGTTAGTATGACTAAAGAATTTCGACATTAAAAACTCAAAAGCCAACGACTTAGCAATTCAGGAAAATATTACTACCTCCGTGGATAATGCCCAAGATTCCAAAGTTTCATGGAAAATGCCCCAGACTCAAAAGCCAACGAATTTAGCAGTTGTTAAGGACTTAAGGGTGTGTTTGGTTACACATATTTTTCCATGGAAAATGCCCAAGATTCCAAAATTTTCCATCTTTAGAGTATTTGATTGCCTTAAATCTCCAAGAAATCGATTTCTATGGTAAAACTTGTTTTCGCTTAACTGTTACATTTTCCATGGAATCCTAGAACCAGATCCATCCCCCTTAACTCTTTCATTTTTTCTCTTTCCCACGTAAAACAATTCCATGGAATATATAAGACTCTTTCCATGTAATGAATCAAACATACCCTAATATACAGCATAAACCAGAAAAAAATGAGATGAGACATAAACAATCACAAAATACCTTCCTAGCTGTAGCTCTCCAGGCCTGGAATCCTATCCAAGCATTTTTGTGTATACGGTCGATCCGGTTAGCAATTGCAAAAAACGCACCATGTTCACTGAGGACATTCCGGTAATATGGATTGTTTAGAACTGGGAGACGAGATGGCGCATCCACATCATCTGCTCCAACTCTTCTACCTTTGGTGGACTACAATCACACAGTCCATGTATACATACATGTCAGATTTATAAAAGAGAATAGCCTCATTCTTCCATTGACTTAAAAGGTCTAACGAGTACAGTACTCCCTCTGTTTCAAATTGATAGTGCCATTTTCCTTTCTGTGACATAATCAATGTACCAAACAAAAAATAATAACGATGAAAAGAATAATAATTATGACTCACCAGTCCAAGTCCGCGATAGAGTGATGTATTATGCAAAAAAGGCCAGGCTCCTTCCCCAAAGTAAGGCTCATAAATGGATAACAGTTGAGCCGTCCTTTCAAGTTCTCCATCATCCCTTTCATGCAAATCATTCTTAGACCGATCTGCCCTTTTCGCATTTTTGTATACGTCCTCCCACGTTCCCCTAGGCTGATCACTTCTATCCTTCAACTGAAATCAAATTCCAACAAGCATGAATTTTGTAACCATAACCATCATATATAGCAAGTGCCCACAGATTTTCCAACCCAAGTCTATGAAATATTCTCTCTATCCCAAATTAAGAGTCCAATTTCCATTTTGGGACATAAATTAATGTACGAAACAGTAAACAAGTTTTGTTCTTGAGCATTTGTATGTTGAAATAAGTGTATCCTTAAAACAATTGCAAAAGTCAAACACTGGCTCTTAATTTGGGACAGAGGAAGTAATAGGTATCGAATATTGCTTTCGTCACCCACCTCTTCTTCTTCTCGTCTCTTCCTAGTGTTAGCCATCTCAATACGTTTCTCTTCTTCCCATATACTGTCTAAAAACGTCTCATCTATTTCATTTATGCCACCATAACTCTCTTTTGTACCATGGTTCATTTGCTTTTGAACCTTGTCCAAAAAATCGAAGCTTCTCATAGTTCTATTTGGATATATTTGATTTGCAATTGCTTCGAAACGGTGCCACTGCCACTCTGTTGTCAAATTGTGAGGGATTTTGGCAATTGCCTTGGGAGACGCAATTTCTGATGAGAGCTTGAGCACATTTCCCAATAAGAAAGCATAGCCTTCAATAGCTTCTGAAACCATCAAGTTTTTAGCCGTACTTTTTCCAATTGAAGCAACACTGCGAGCTAGAGGTGAAATATTTCCTCTCGAGACCACTTGCATTATGATTTGTGTGAGAACCCTAATATTTTCCTTTGGAAAAAGATAGCCGTTCACCCTGTCTTCAACCTGATAGTTATACCAATCAAGTTAGTAGATTGTTTTGAAAATTACAATATAGCAAATAAAAGTTTGAAATACAAGTAAGAAAATGAGAAAATAACAAGGAACTTTAAAGAAGTCATAGTGATCAACAATAGTCTATCGACGTTGTGGTTAAAAATAAGCATCAGAAATTACTCAATTAGAGACCAGTTTAAAGAAAGGGAGAATTGGAGGGTATTTTAGTGCGGACTGAAATCACTAATATACCCTTCATTGCCTTACGTTTGGATTTCCAATCTACCCTTGCAATCTTCTTTTTTCCACACAAATAAGGGTGAAAGTCAGCGGATTCGAAACGTTACTGTTAAAAGAGTTGAACTTATGCTTATCCACTAGGCTGAGTATCATTTTTTAACCTTTTTTTTTCTACATTAAATTACCTATATATAAGTCACACGCAATAATATATGCATGGTAAACTAGTATATATACACTAGAACTCACCTCGCACTTGTTGCGTGTGCAATATTAAACCTAATAAATTTATATTGTATGTATTTAATGTCACTTGACAGAGTTTGCTTAGGCCATTAATGCTCATGTTTCTTGCAGGAAATATCATGAGGTCCAAATCCCCCTTGTTACATTTCAATTCGCACTTCGTTTTCAAAATTAAAGAAGGGCAATTCTGTAATTTTAGGGGCACAAAAAAGTAACTGTCAACTTTCCCTTGCGTTTAGGTATATACATTCATGCTTATATAAAGAGAATGTATCATTTCGAAGCATACGTATTTTCTGATCATGGAGAGATCCGGAGCTATGACTGGTTTCCCAAAACACATTGCTTTTCTCAAAATACCGGGAAACGATTGCTGTTCAAGAAGTGATTCATATACAACAAGATCAGCCGCGTGTAGGACAAGGTCTGCATTTTCGTCAAATGGAACATGCTGCACAATGCCCTTTGGATATCTTAGGTTCAAAGCAATGGCCTAAGGAAAACATATATCAAATGTTAAATTAAAGCAAATAATAATTAAAACACAAAAGAATTGCAACCGAAGATCAAAAAAAATTTACCTCCACAGCCAAACTGTAATTACCAATTGAGTCCCCGCTTAAGACAACAATTTTGAGACGAGAATTTGAATTATCATTGACTGGGAAATGTGTCAAAACCGGTAGTAAAGCTTGTAAAACGAGAGCATGCTCAAGCCACAAACCTTTATACAAAAGTTGAATCCCCACAACGGCGATAACAAAGTCATCAGGTCCAAAGCCCATTTTGAGTTCCGGGTTATGTTTGTGTAAAGCCAAAAAATTATCTGCTTCCCATGCTTCAGCAGGAGAACCCGGGATAACAAAGTAATTTCCAGCATCACATGTAGAGTAAAGCATCTGAAAATCATACAGTACAGATATATATATCAATATTTAGCAAAGTAGTTATAATCAAGAATTTCGCCAAATTTGAAGAAAAAGGAACTAAGATGTGTGTTTTTTTTCCATGAAAAACCCTTAAACTATTTACATTTTCCATCATTAGTGGTATTTGATTGCCTAAATTCTCATGGAATCAATTTCCATGGTACACCACATCCCCTCTTATATGGTTTTGTTTCTGAGGGGAAACAATTCAGAGGGATCCAATTCTTTTCCATGTAAGGCAATCAAAGGCACCCCAAAAGTAGATGTTCCCCATTTCATGTAATCTTTTTTTTTCTTGGATTCAAAATCTTTTTCTTGATTGAAAAAGAATTTCTTGACATCTATGTATGCATGTCAACCTTCAAGCGAACTTCAATGGGAAACTAAAAGATCAATACATAATGAAATGGATCCGAAATTACTCTGCTAAATATTACCGGCAAAACATGGTTTGGAAAAACGATAACAGTAGCTCGATTGAATAATACTTTCCAATCATTTACAAGCCCAATCTGGCCACTTGACATGTATTCTCTCAAACGAGTGGCAAGTGTTCCCTCGTTGATGGTCCATATAAGAGGTACCGATTTGAAAGGTTCCTGCAAAAGACTGTAACGAGAATCATCGATCTTGAACTAAATTATGAAATTAACTGAATAATAGGAAAAAATATAGAAGAAGTCCCAACCAGGCTGTTTCCTTACACATTTTCAAATAGTTTATTAATAGAACAAAAATTGGGCAATCATCATCACAATAAGAGCTTATAAGATAAACGATCATGCTTACCAAGAAATGACTGCCCTTGCTTCAAGAGAATTCACAAGTACGCCATCATAGCTGCCAAAAAGAACATATAATATTTAGAAAATATATTCCATGGTACTCCCTCCGTCCCAAGTTACGAGTTCACTATTCCCTTTCTGGGACATCCTAAACTAAAGAGTCCATTTCTTTTTAGGACATAATCAATGTACCAAAACTCACAATAGGAAAACAAGTTTTGCCTAAAACCATCGATTGTGATGAGATTACAGATTCTTAAGAAATGTAAAAGTCATAGATGGACTCTTAATTAGGGATGGAGAAGCAGTTTTTCCTTAAGTAAACCATCTCATTCATTTTGAGCAAGGAATCAGTATTCCCCTTTAATCGATGTATTACATCAACCACAAACTGATGAAAAATCAAAAGGCATATTATATGGCACGGCTAAAGGAACTCCACTTTAGTACTCTAGATTATACATAGTGACACTTTGGCGATAATTTTTTAAGTAACAATTGGCAAACTCCAAACCAGTGTACTAGTCACAAAAACTTAAATGAAAGTAATGGCATACTTTAGCCAGTCTACAGTGGTCTTCATCTTTTCATTGGCGCCCATAATGTTCACAGAAAGTCCTATATTTCTCCACACAGCATGCACAGGACCATCTTCAAGCGAGTAAACCTGCGTGTAGAAGACTAATGTTAAGACTGATTCCTTCATCTCATTGCAATGCTGCGTTAAATAACAAGTAAGAGCTCAAATAAGAAGAGAATCTAGATTTAATATTTAGTCACCAAGCAACTCAACTTCTTCATTAGATGATCATATATATTCATATCTTTAAGAACAAGAGAACAACCAAGCAAGTTCAAGTCCATGCAAAGAATAAGTAAAATGGTTAACCTTTCGCTTTTGGACATAAATGTACCAAATCTCAAGATATCAAATAAGATTTAATCTTGACCATTGATCACATGATATTAGTGAGAGAGAGACAGAGAATTGTCTTCATTTTGAAAAGGTTAATTACATAGAATGTGGAGCTTTAGAGCCTTTTTATGTGTATATACATTAGGTCCCATTTCATTTGTAGTCCCTCATTGCATCCTTTAGAAACCCCTTCAAATCCAGTTTGAGATGAAAATTCTCCCACTCACCACTCTAACGCACATCACTTACTAGCTTCAGATTTACTCTCTTAACTTGAAATCTTTTCGTATGCCTTCCAACTTTCGCCAAATGCATTAACAATATAACATCAAGTTTTCAAATGTTATATCTAATCTTTAAAAAAATAAAAAATAAAATACAGCATTGGTATTCAAAATAGGCATGCCACAATTTGACTTTTGCATGTTTTGAATTCATAGTCTTACTGAAAACTAGTACAGCGTGATCAGTAATCCGTGAGCTCGACTAAGCTGTCCTAAATCTCTATCTTAGCAATGGAGTTAATTCTATAACCATTCTCAATAAAAAAAACATGCTAATGAAGTAAAATGCATAGCAAATTAATCGAATAAAGGTGCATTCTGGAGTACATCAAATTATATCAATATAAGAACAATGCCACAAACATGATGAGAAATTGTCAGTATGCAAATTTGAAAATCAAAACTCAAAAAGAATTACCTCAATTTCATACCCAATCTCTTGCAAAGCCGTGGCAACAGTAACCATCACTATCTGTTGGGGATCAATCAATAGATCTGCAAACACCTACAAATAGAAATCAATAAACTACAGAATTTGCCACATGCAACAAAAACCCACAAACAAAAATTCCCCAACAAGTTACATACTAAGAAGTAAGAACAATTTTATTTATTTATTTGAAAAAACCACTAAACCATTTAAAAATACAAAAGAAAATTTACTAAAAGAAAAAAAAAACACCACATAAGTTCATGGAAAAATACAATACTCACCAAAGCAAGCCGGGGTTTTTTATACCCAAATCTAACACCTCTCCTAGAACCAAAAGACATATTGACCTCTTTAGCCTCTTGTTGAAATTTAGCTAAAAGCTTTGAAGGCTCAAACTTGATATCTTCCCCAAAATCTAATTCGCCAATCTCCTTCAAGAAATTAAAATCCCCAGAAACAATAACCTCTCTGTCTTTGAGTAAATCCTCAGATTTTTCCATCATGGAACCAGGCAAGAACATTTGGAAAATAACCACAAAGGACAAAAACACAGCTACTGTACAAATCCATTGCAAATAGTCAATCTTCTTGAACAGAACTAATCTTGCAAATCTCGATCTGGGTCTTGCTGATGAAGAACGAATCAAATGATGGTCTCTCTTTAGCGAAACACCACTTTCAAGAGAACCCATTTACTTGCCCATTAATATAAACTCAAAAATCTATATATTGATAGAAAAATCAAGATTGAGAAAGTAAAACAGGGGAAGAGAGACTTATTCTTATTCAGCCGTAACGAGAAATTGGGTTTATTAGTTTAGATTGTTGTAATGAAACAAGTATAAAAAAAACAGAGGGGTCTTTTGTTTTTATGCCATTAAAGAATGAGAAGGGATGCCGGTGAACATAAACAGCTATACTGTAGTGAAATAAAGTATATATATATATACAGAGAGAGAGAGAGAGAGAGAGAGAGAGAGAGAGAGGGGAAATGCCAGTGGAAGAGGCAAAAAGTAGAGTGAGAATTTAAGAATAAGTCCATGGAGGGGAGGGGGGGGGTCATCAATCGTCAACCAGGGAGGGAGTGAATAGACATTTTCACGGGTCGTCTATTTTAGGTGAGAAAATGGGAAAAGGAGGCAATTTTTTTGGAGTATATCGTTGCTTGCCAAAGTAAGCTATCGATATGAGAAAATCTAATTTATATCCCTGATTTGTTAAGTAGTAGTGGTTTTTGTCTGTATTGTAAATATTAAGATTGATCACTATTATTATTATTATTTTGTCATATGCTTATTGGTTGGATACATTTTGAATTTAATTAAAAAAAATTGAATTATAGTTAAGATTAGAGTATGCAAAATGAAAAATAGTTGTTGAATTCAACTTTGTAATATTGTGACTATATTGGTTAAAATATCCACTCATTACTTTATTTTAATCAATATTATTAATTTAATTAAAACATAATTTTTAACTAGAATACGGAGCTCTTTCCTCACCGGCGCGGCAATCCTAACCCCAAGACCTCCGTCTCTGCAAGCAGTACAAGCAGAATTACAATACACTCAAAAACTTTAAATAATACTAATACTCACCGGTTAACTTTAGGGCATTATCCGAATTTTATTCTTTTGGTGATAACAATTTAGAATTAATCCCACTCCAAAAGTAATATGGGACACCTTCTATAAAAAAATAAAGACAATTAAGTAACCTATTTTTTACGATACTCAATATGGTTGAAGGAGTGTTCCGAATCTTTTTGAGTTGATAGATAATTTTAGGTTGTACAATTCAATTATATTTTTAATAAAACTCCATAAAAAGGTAGAGAAATTTCAAACAATAAATAAATAAATTAGCTTGTCAATTACATCATTAGTGGATCATAAGAAACCGACTATAGACTCATTAAATATAATTAATGCATGTCTTAAAAATTATACGAGATTAAACGTACTTGCATTTATGCTAAGGTTTGTAACGCAATAGTAACTAGCAAGTGCCGTTTAACATTAGAAAATTTTTGAAAATTCACATGTTCTAACCTTGTCGATTTAATTAAAGGAAAAAAAAATCAGTTGCATGCATCCAATTGCATATGAGTTCACCAACTTTTTAAACAATATATTAGCAAAAAATGATGGTGAATGTAATGACTTATCCCGAGTTTAATTTTTAAACGGTTTTAACAAAATGGATTTTTTATTTTATTTTATTTTTATACAAATTGATACTTGAACGAATAGATCTAATAGAGAGATACACCATTACATAATTAAGGGAGCTAAGGTTAAAATATTTTAATTTTAGTTTTCTTTTAGCATAGCTCCCTTTTTCATTAGATAATTCAATACTGACTAGCATGCTGTACAAAAAATTGTGTTTTGTTAGATAATCAACAATTAAATAATGTTAATTATTTATGGGCTAATTTTATTCTTTGCTTGTAGATCATAAGATCGTCATATATAGTCTTCAAGAGAAGCAAAACACTAATGCGTCTATAGTCCAACGGTTGGGATAATTGCCTACTAACGCGTCTGTAGTCCAACGGTTAGGATAATTGCCTTCCAAGCAATAGACCCGGGTTCGACTCCCGGCAGACGCAAGTATTTCTCTTTTGTACTGGTATTGGAAAATTAGAAACTTAAAAAAGAGCGAGCAATTAGTTGTCATTCCGGAAAAAATTATTCCATATAAAATAATACGATAGAGAGTCCCAACAAAGATGAAAGGTTGGTTATTAATTCGATTTTTTGGAGAATTGTCAATGCAAAATAGAAACTTAAAAGGAACATAACTTAAAAGGAACATTCAGTTGCATTAGTAAAAACTAAAATTTAGGCTGAACCAAGTTATTCCGGAGAAATTGATTCCATGTAAAATAATACGATAGAATCCTTACAAAGATAAAAAGTAAAATTTGTGCATTCTCGATGAAAAGGAAGTGTAATCAAACGCATTCCCAAACCTAAATACAATTCACAAAAATCCATTAATTCTTGCTGACCTGAATTCAGGCACTTCGTACAAAAAAAATGGCAGGGTGTTTAGTAAATATTACAATTGGCTATCAAACTATCAATTAAGGAAATTTCACATCCCAAAAGCCTCGTGTGAAGCCTCGTGTATGGTAATAATTCACCAGAGCCTATATAGCTAATTGGCAGTTCAAACTCCAACCAGTTTTTGGTATCCGTAAAAAGAAACTGGTCCAGTGAAAAGAGATAATAATATCTTGTTCTTCATTTCTCTATATTCACATAAAGAGGGAAATTCATCTGAGTTCACGATAATTTGCCAAGTGGGGATTCCGAAGCGTGATCATCCACCAACCAGAGGCCATAATCGTGGAACCGCTTTATCTTCTTATCAAATCCAGTAATATAATTGTTGTGAATTATTGCATGCTTTCCCTTCGTTTCCTCTACCCAGCTCTCATTCTTGAAGTACAATCCCCCTGTAGGAAATGCCGCCTGAGGGAGCAAATACAGATCCACCTGCAACAACATTCGTATAAATTTCCGCTGTTAGACGTAATTAACGAAGCATCGCAAGTTAGAGCTGGTTTATATAGCCGGACAAAACAATTATTAATATTCTTGATCAAATAAAGAAGCCACTCAGAACACAATCATTAGTGCTAGTGGGAGAGCTACACAATACATACTAGTGGTAACTCTTGCTTATGTCACCAACCAAGTTGACAGTGAATTGTTTGCGTCTAACAAACTTCATGAATATGTTTAGTACTTATTAATCATGCTTCTAATCAAGTTTCAATTTCAATAGGATACATGTATGTTTTACACGTTACCAAGTATATATAGAATCGCGCTTTCAATATCAATTCATGGTAAACGTTGAACCAGAAGTCCAGAATCGTAACTATCCTTCACAGAAATTGCTATACTAAATACATAAGCTTAACCAAGAGTTTATAAATATACTGATATTCAAAGGGTAATCAAATAAACAAGCAACCATAATAAGAAAGCAAAAGAAAAAGCACACCTGCGCAGCAGTTTTGTTCAATGCCCAGTTAAAAGCAGGTTGGTCATTAGCTTTCTTTGCTTTGGACCATGGCTGAACCTCTAATTCTTCAATCCACTTTTTCATAACTAGTTTTGCTCCACTTGTTGGCCTCATATAAATCATGCAGCTGCAGATGTACGTCCGCCCCTTTTTCCCTGGGGGTGGCAAATCATGCGAGTGGTTTAAAGGCTTCACCTGATCGAAGTTAAAAGGGAGATAGGCTAGGATCATTACCAGCAAAAAGTGCACATAAAGTGAAGAATTACAAGATTTAACCCTAAATTACATTTTAAACTACTATCCAGCAACAAATTAAGCTTTAAACACAAACCATGTTGGGAGGGAAAGTTCACAGATGAAAATTCCTCTTATCATTACAGGTAAAGTTCACAGAGGGAGGTTTTTTTTTTTTCCATACAATAGTATCTACTATTGCTATTCTATGTCATCACAAATTGGGCAAAAAACAATACTAGTACATCAAATAAAGAAGCAATGCCAGTATACATACTGCAGTCATGTCATCGGTGAAGTACACATCATGCTCCCCTTGAAGATAAGGAAATGGATCTGCTAACCAGACCATATCAACATCATTGTACATAACACTGTACCCAAGCTCCAAAATTTGCAGTAAATGGCGTGGTCTTCGGGATGTAAAATTGAAGAAACCCTGAAAGAGGAAGCTATGAGGGTTATTTCAAAAGTAAATTAACTCAGTAACACAAAGTATACAAGACAAAAATAGAAGTAGCATGAAAAAGGACAGAGATAGACGATCTACGGTTTCTGAGGCAGAATGTAAATAATGAAAGTAGTTTGGCAGAAAAAACTTAATTCAAGAAAAAGAAGATGTGTCCATTGCTAAAGGCCGATTGCATGCATGATACCACGTTTCATACAAGGAAAGCAAGCAGAGTTAAAAGGTGCAGCCATGCAGGGTAGTTCTTAGAGAATGCCAATGTCATTTTCTCATGTAGCAAAGAGACAGTGATGTCTCTGATGAAAAAGAAAAACAGTTATATTCATAATTTCTTATGCTAAAATCACTAATCAACTATGAAACTTCAATAGAGGAAACTGCTTAATATCTATAGCAGAAGCATACATTTTTTGCCTCATTTTAGTTATTCTTTGTTCGCCACTTGAATATAAACTGACAAACCACATTAATTAAATGAAATATTGCAACAGGACCACCTTTAACGGCAAATTTAACAGAAAACATGACGGCAAATTAACTCCCAAAATATTCATCAACCAAAAGACACAATGCTTATGGAAAATTGCACTTTAATTTTCAAGATCCTTGATTTCATCATTCTACAAAAGGAATGCTATCAATAGTAATACCAGTAAGAAAATAGTTTCAACAACTAAACAAAGATCCAAGAAACAATTAGACACAATCAACTTAAGCCCCAAATTACAACAAATAGTAATGCTTAATTAAAGAATCACTTAATTCAACACAAATGAACAACAAATATATCACATAATAAGGGTTCATTTGTATGGGCCTCCAAAGTCTGAATGGGACAACCATTCAGATTTCTTAGGTGTTCATTCGGATTCAGACAATGAAACAAATGCAAGCTAAGGTGGTGTTTGATAAAACATTTAAAAACTGAACTGAAAATTGAAAAAACTGTTTGTTTACATCCGAAAACTTTATCTGAAAAAATGTTGTTTGTTTGAATATTACACATTTGAAAACTGATTTTTTTTAATATGACAATTTTGCCCTTATTAGTGTATTTAGATCACATGATTCTAAATGAAAATAAAAAAGACCATATAATTTAAGAGCACTAAATTCAACACAATTTAGTCTATTTAGATCACATGATTCTAAACTTTAATATTTTCCAACAGCACCAAATTCAACACAATTTCTAATCAAGAATATATATGATTTATATTCGATTGGATAATTTTGAAGAAGCTGGAGGTTAATTTTTAATTATAATACTTGTCTTATCTCACTTCCATCCCTCTCCACCAACAAACTCTTGTCTAACCCATACCTCTCTATCCCACAAAACCCATCAAACTTCAACTTTCTTGCTCCGCTTTTTCCCCTTCTTCCACTTTCTCTCAGGAAGAGGAACTCCCAATTTTCCTCTATAATCGCCTTCGTTGCTACTCAAGAAGAAGACAACACCATCGTTCTTGAAGAGCAAGAACAAGAAAAGAAGGAATTCACCCAAGAAAATCCCAGAATCTAAAGGTGAAATGCCGGAGAAAGCGTAGGCGAAAGGGAGAAAAGCGGCGTGGAGTGTGTTTGGAGTGTGTTTTAAGAGCTTTAATAAGGGTAAAACAAATATTTTGTAATAATGTGTTTTAAGTTTTCAGATTTAAGCGGCAAACTTACCGCTTAAAATTTTGGATGCAAATTTTCAAATTTAAGTGAACAACTTTTACCCTATTTAAATCTAAAAACGTAAAGATTTTAGATTTAAGTGGGCAAAATAAACCGCCCCTAAATGACTAAATCAAGAATAAGTACCAAAATTGAGGAACAAAAAGGTTATACCTGCGAGCCAAACTTATGAGCAGTCTGAGCATCGGGAGCAGGGGGAATGAGCACAGCATGTCCAGGCCACCTCTCATTAACCTTATAAAGCGTCGCATAATCCTCGGCAATCACAAGTACTTTCTCGTGTTGCTTTTGCCTCACAATACTAATCAACCAATTGCTCAGAAACGGCAAGTATGGCTGACTAACTGCGCACACTATCACCGTACCATTCTTTGCCACATTCTTCACCGCCTCGTCTAACTTGTAGTCCCTCCATTTGGATAAAGATACTCTCGAATTCGCAAAGAAATTTTGTGGCATCCCGCCGATCCATGGGAAAAATACTCCGAGGATTACGAGGAGAGTGATTAGGGCAATGATTGTGGCTCGGTTGAGAATTGAGCTAGTTTTTGGGGTATTGGTTGGGGATTTAGGGGATAATGGGTAGGGATCTGAGAGGATGTTGTGGAGTGGCCTTTGGTGAAGAAATGTAGACATTGATTTCATCAAAATTGAATGGGGGTTTGTATTTAAGTTATGTGAAGATTGATGGTGATGTGAATTGATGGAAGTAGATGAAAATTTTCTAGGGTTTTGAATCAGATCCGAGTAGGAGGGAAGCTGGAGATGTGCTACTAATCGCTAGTACGCATCTACAGATGAACAAATTCTCATCAGTCGCTCCCGTACTTGGGTTGTTTTCGGTTTACGTCTGACTAGAAAGCAAGGCACCCCAAACTCAAATTAAATATAAAAGTTTGGTTTTGATTTTTAAATTCTCGAAACTCAAACTTGAATCAAATTTTTTGGTTCGGTTTCGATTCGGTTTTTATATATGTTTTTTTTAAAATCAATTTAACATAAAAATATAATATTAATAGTAATGTAATAATTATTTATATTCAAATTAAAGTGATTATTTTTTAGAAACAAGGAGCAATATATAAATACCATATTTTCTATTTAATTACAATTTTATTTGTATATTTATAAGAATGAAACACATTAAATAAAATGATGAATTATTTTTCTATCATGTTTGTGATAAAAAAATCTTAGTATCATATAGTTAATTAAATAATAAAGGCATGCGTTAATGACTATTTTTTTAAGATTATCATAATATGCAACTAATAAGAAATATATTCCTATAAAAATGTCATCTTTTTTGTATTATAGTATAATTAACGTGTGCCATTAAAGTATATATTAACATTTATTTTTTCTTATACATAATTCGGTTCGGTTCGGCTTAGTTTGGTTTTAGACTAGCTTACCCCAAACCCGAACCAAACTTTTCGGTTTCGGTTCGGTTTTCTTGTTTTCGATTTCGGTTTTTTTTCGGTTCGGGGTTTTGCAGATCGGTCCGGATCGGTTCGGTTCGTTCGGTCGGTTTTCGGATTGACTTTAACACCCCTATCGCGTACTTATCTATCACCTGTAATATTCTCTCTCTGTTTTTTACTTTTATTTTCTCTTTCTTTCCTCGAACAGTAATAATATATTTTTTTATTCTTCTCTTTTTATTAAAAAAAAAGGTAAAAACCGGTACATCTAACGTTCGACCTTCAGGAGGGACAACATATCAGATATCATATCTCAAGAGTTTGAAGTTTGAACCGTAGCGCACGGCAAAGAACACACCCTTTTACAAATTGAGTTGCACTCCAGACATAATAATATGACTTTCTGTGTCAAAACCAACCTCAAAATTTATAATTAAAATTGGAACAAAAGTTAGTTTACACAAAGGCAAGTAATAACAATGATCAAACTCATAACAAGGAGATTTTGAATTTGATTCACAGAACTTGTTATTAAAATTAATTTTTTTGTGTTCACCTTTTATTGTGATATATAATTGCAAACAAATGATTTGGTTAGATATTATTGATCTTTTTCTTATTTTTTGTATGAAAGGTATAAAAAAATAGGGCGTCCATCAAAACACTCTTTTAACACTTCATTTTTTTTTAATATTCTCCAAGTATAAGTTTACTCTTCTTAACACTCACTGCTCGCTTACTTGATATGTAAATTAATTAGTGGTATTAAATACTCTTCCTATCACTCCTCAAGTTTTCTCACAAGCACTCCACTTCATCAACCTTTTTCTACCACCACTTGTATGTTTATATAGATCTCTATACACACGAAGCTCCTTTAATTCTAACCAAATACTTAAAAGATAATGCAACATTTGGTTTTGTTATCAAATAATCATTTATATTATCACAATATTTTTCTTTAGGTTTGTGTACAGAATGATGGTGCTAAGGAGATGTTGGCATTAGTCTCCCTTTCATTCTTAAAAGGTTTCCTCTTATTGTGCTTTGTTTAATGTATAAAATATCTTACGGCTCTCCTTTGGTAATCACCAATATAAACCTTGGATTATACGATATATATATATATATATATATGTTTTTTCACTTGCAAAGCAACGAAGAACAGAGAAGAAGATCGATGAAGAAGGTAGGAACATATATAGAACAAGCCATTGTTGCATTTTTACTCAGTTTTGTTACTCCTGAGTATGTGCAAATTTTTTTCCATCTTTTATTCAGTTGTTTTCTACCAAGTAAAGGGTACATACTCGGTTTTGTCCCACTGAATAAAATTGCACATACTTGATTTTGTTCCACCAAGTATGTGCAATATTTTTTCCTATTCGTTATTTTTTTCTTCTCTGAGCTACATCAATGAATGAGTGTTTGTAAGAAAAAGACAAAGATAATCTTAAGTGAAGAAGAAAGCAAATGATGTGTTTGGATCCAAGGGTTGTATTTTGATGTAAGAGTTTGGCTTGGAGTGGTAGGGTGGGTTTGTGTGTGAAGTGGTAATGATTGTGTGTATTAATTTGAGTTATCTATACTATATATAAAAGTATAAATAACTTATGTGTTTTTCTCTTCTTTTTTTTTGTGAAAACAAATACGCCTCTTGATTTTAAATAAAATATTTTAAGATTTACATTAAATAAAATAATATAACTCTATATATTTTTATATTAATATTAGCATTCTAAATAAATTCATACTATACTCTACTTTGCTAAAATAATTAAACAAAAATTTTAAAGTAGATTTACATTAAATAAAATAGTATAAGACTATAAGTGTATAACTCTCTATATTTTTATATTAGAATTAGTATTACAGATAAATTTAAACTCTACTTTGTTTGGTTAAAATAATTAAGTAAGCTAGAATTTGTGTTGAATTATGTGTTCTGTATAAGATTTCTATATAACTTCATAACAAACTTTCCAAAAGAAAACTATTTAATAAATACCAAACTTTCCAAAAAGGAAACTATTTAATAGATAACAAACTTTTCAAGAAGGAAATTATTTAATAAATTGTATTAACATTACAAGGTTTTTAGGTTGGGAAAAAACAAATCAAACGAATTTTACACTTAATACAATGTTTTGCTTATTTGTTATTATTTTTATTTCATGCTAATTAGTCAATTCTTAGTATATACATATTTATTAAATGAATTAATGACATTTATCAAGCATTAAAATCACGTGTAATGCACATACTCAAAAACTAGTTAATATAAATAATGTACTTATTATTTGGGTTATTAAGCATTGGAATAAATATAAAAGGAGGGGTGTGTAAATAAAAAAAATGATTTAAATAAAATGGAGTGTTATAGATGGATTTTGTGGGTGTAATTAGAACCCCCAAAAAATATGATTGCGTGAAAAAAATAATAATATATAATATATAATATCTATATATTTATATATTTATATTATTATATATAAAGTGTGAGTATATGTTTCCAAATTATAGAATTACCTTTCATGGTTTGAAAAATTATAATAAAAATAATCCTTACACTCGTGACCTTAAAAATAAAGAACTTGAATTGATGTATTGTTATTACTAAACCCAATACCATAAGATTTATTTATTGTGTCACTATATTGTCAAAGTAATATTCTTTTTGACATATCATAATACTGCTTTGAACAATTGTATTGTATACGTGTAAACTAGTATATTGTTTTACCAATATAGATAATTACTGATACGATAAAATATCAATTTATTATATTTTGATAAACAAAGAAGATACATGGCAATATACGTAAGCGGGCATCATGACATAGTAAGAGGCCTTAATCATATTTGATAAACAAACCTCGTTTGAACACATACCTCTTTCGAATGTCTAAGTGGGTCTTACATAATCTAACGAGGAGGTCCCTCAAGTTTTAGCCCTATAGACTTTTGCTGACGAGCTGAATAGTGAATACAACTTTAAACACAATTATGTCAGAGTAGGGTAAATGAAGCATGTGCAATTGACAGAAAGGACATAAGTAGGTGCATAGACCACCTCAACTATATTAAATGGATGCCAACTACATTTAATGCTCCGAGTGACTAACCACTGCAATGATGAGAGGAGCTCTAGTTCCAGCTCCACAAATCTGCTTTTCCCCTTACTATAATACGAAGCATTTGCTCCATTACAATCAACAAGAATATAAGCATTGAATACTCTTACTCAAGCTAGAATCTAAGAGATTTCAACTTAAATATGTTTTACTTATGTCAAATAGTTCTGATAAGTACATTAGAACTTACATATCTGAGTGAGAATAGGTCATTAGAGATAAAAATATATCCCAACATCTTATTGTAATAGTTAGACTAGCCAAAATTTCTTTGTAACCAGAGCTCTACTCTATAATATTACCTTATATATGTAGATCCTCATGATCGAACCTCCTCTAAAAACCCCTTCTTGTTTATTGTGTTAAACGTGTGAGCTAGCCATTATATAATTAATGTGTCATCCGTATTACCAACTCATTATATTAAGTTAATCATCATTGAATGTGTGATTAATTATCTACGCCAAATTTGTACACAAACAATTGCTCTAGCAATAATGCCAGCTTACTTATTTTATTTAAAAAATTACACATAATGCGAAAAAGTAAAAATTACTAGGTATCAAAATACACATGCATAATATGTGCTACGTAGTCAAATTTCACTAAATCACAAGTGTCATCTTTTAAATTCTCATAAAAATTAGTTCCAACTTAAGCAGTGCATGTGAAAATTAGTTCTGCGATCAATGTATTTAATTAATAATTCCATTTATTTTCAGGGACATAATTAATAATAAAAATCTGGCAATAGAAAACGGTTTAAATTCTTGCCTATTGACCAAGTTTAAATTAAGTTCTTAACTATTGATCTGTGGAAAATTAATGTTTTCTTCAAAAATACAAAGCGAAACTAGTGAAAACCTTAGTGAGACGGAGGGAGTATTAACATTTCAAACATCATCAGATACAGATCATATACCGCATTGCACTACTAAATGTACATTATGCATATATCACATCAACAACTCAAAAGAAAACCAAAAAAGGTCCGCCATACAACTTGTTCAAAGAAATGCATTCCTGTATGAGCAGAAAAAACCTCAACATCTCTAGCACCAGATTTAATATACACTTTCTGCTCGTTATTAAGTAGTCCTCAAAAGGTACAATTGGACACAGTGAAAGAACTAAGGGTGTGTTTGATGCTCCGGATTAGAGAGTTAGATATGATTGTTTAATCCCATTCAGACAGGATAAAACAATCCTACCTCTTAGCCTCTTAGGTGTGATTTGTTCTCGGTGGGATAAAAGGCTTTAGTGCGATAAATAATTCCCCCAACATCCAATCCCGACAAACACCAAAGATGAGACCCACCTTCTTATCCTGCGTGTCAAATGCAGTGTAAGGGGCCATTTATGAGACCGTGCTAGTCTTCATTTTAGGATTCTTTTGTTTAACGAAAAAAGCTGATAGCATGCTCTTGCTGCGCACAGGCGCCCGGATCATCTCACGCCGGTTAAGGTTAGGGTTATCGAACGATCTGAATGCTGTCAAAGGCTTTGAGCAATCCAGGGATTCCTGCAAAATAACAATTATTTCATCTACTATGCTACAAGTTAAACCTATAGTTACAACTACAACATCATCAGCTCCTCTAAACAAACTTATATTTGAAGCGCCCTGACACTGAAA
Organism: Lonicera japonica; assembly: GCA_021464415.1. Taxonomy (NCBI): domain Eukaryota; kingdom Viridiplantae; phylum Streptophyta; class Magnoliopsida; order Dipsacales; family Caprifoliaceae; genus Lonicera; species Lonicera japonica. The sequence continues at coordinate 68,945,246 of CM038471.1, forward strand.
CACATGCGATCTGTTTGCACGCCTTTTTTCTTATGCACACAATCATCTAATATAAAATTGTAGAAGATTAAAGAGGAAAAGTTGTTCGTTGAATGATTGAAGTTGTTCTTAACAAAGGAAAGGTTGTGGGTTCAAACCTAAACACTAACATAATTTTAGGGGGAAAAAAATGAGGGGCAAAATTGAAAGTTCAAATTTTGCTGTCATAACAGCTACCCCGACTGTCGTGTATAGATTCACTAAAAAAAAAAACCTTAATAAAAGCATAGAGGTGGACATGTATGTATTCCATCTCAAATTACGAATCCAAGGTTGAAGGATTAGCATTTAAGAAATATTATGAACTTGCTTAACTATGCTTCGTCTAAAGGAAGGGGAGAGAGTGAAGGACATTAGCTTAGTTTCTAGCCCCTGTAACAAAAGGTTAATGTTGGTATAGCATGTCAAGTATAATATAATTACAGGGTCTCTTAACTTGAGATGTCCTAAAAAGGAAAACGAGACTTGATTGAGATGAGGGGGTATATAATTTCCAACTCTAACTCCAACTTGTCTACCAATACCATCTAAAGAATATCAATCTATCTAGAAGTTCAAGCATGCTAAACAGGAGTTTATGGCGGAAAAAATGAAAATGGGAGAAAAAGAAAAAAAAAACAACATACACACAATAGTAGCGATTCGAGAATCTATTTTTGCAGATGAGAAAGGTTATTCAACTAATACACTATTGAGGACGAAGGTTGTGAATCTCTCTCCCTCTCTCTCTACTGATTCCATGTTGTTGGTTCCCTACTCTCGAAGCACGGATACGGATAAACAATATTAGTACGATTCGATATGGATATGATAGAAAATCCATAGGCTCTTTTAAGCCCTTCGGCAAATTATCTATTTCCAGATCATAATAGATAATCTATTGTATGTCAAAAAGGTGCTTCGCATTGAGGTCCAGCTCCTGGGGGACAAACCTATATGAAAATTCAATCTAGTCGAGCTTTGCTTGGGTATAGGCTTGTTTGGGATTCACTCGAGAGTTAAACAAACCAGGCTTGAGCGGATTTTCAAGCTTGATAGTTTTAGTGCTCCAAGCTAGAAGGATACACTGTTTGGCTCAACTTGGCTCGTTAACCCCATCCGATACTAAAACAGATCAAAGTTACATTATGGAGAGCTAGGCTCTAAAGAGGGATTCCCTCTGTTTAACAAACATAAGAGTGTCTATTTGGAAGCGTAAATAGATGAATTTTATAATGAAGATGTGTAAATCGCCTTCACCAAATTTCAATCTGTAAGTTGGCATAATGAAAAATAGATACACATGCATTTTCTGCCACTGAAATTTTTTATGGTCACCCACTTCTAGTTCTAGATTAAACTTTCTGATGAAATCCGGTGGAGCTGTGGAGGTGATCTACTCATCAAATGGGATCATCTCTACAAATTTTCATAAAAAAATTTATGTATGCACTCCTCCAAATAGAGTTCCCATCTTTTTTGTTAAAGAGAGAGGAATCCCTCTTTAGCCTAGCTCCGTTGACAGAAGACAGCAAGTAAGGTTTTTTTTTTTCCTCTTCAAAGAAAGTTATAAGTGATTAACTTGCCCAACCAAACCGAACATCAATGACCGCACTAACGAAACAAAGTAAAACATCTTAAGAATGGAATTCCACTTTCATTCGGATAATGCAGCATGCACTAAGAAGAATAAAGAGCGTGTCTGAGTTTTTGTTAACTTTAATATTACCCGCTGTGCAACACCCAGTGTTTGCATAGCTGCACTTGAAGCAGGCCCTAAATTTTGCAACTGAAGATGAGCAGCTGAGGATTTGGTTTGGGGTCCATCTTCAGCATCTACATGTATAAAAAATTAGAAGTAGAATATCAATTTTAAGTGACGATACAGGTACACCAAAAGCATATTTCAAGTAAACCCTATGCATACCTAGGTGGAATTTTCCAAAAGTTTTTGGGCCTTCACTGCTGCACAAATAAGCAAAGATAAAAAATGAAAACAAATAAATAAGCCCTCTCGGATATATTGTTGGCATCCAATTTGCACAAAAACGGCAAATTAAAATTTTCATTATCAAAACTGTATGATAAATTCTACATACGTCATTGATGCACGTGGAGTCCCTTTCAACGTAGACTTGGTCTCGGATGCTAAATGCCAAGACAGAGTGTTGGATGGAGTACCTAAATTCAGTGCAATGAATAAGTAATAGCAAATGCACTATTCCTAGTTGAAAAAAGATTCTCAGACCAATAGGAAGTATGACAGACAACACGCACTGATTGGAAAAAAAAAATCAGCTACCTGAAGGATAAATACGAGGTCTTGCTTGAATTTGACTTTGCCTGGCATCACTCTGTATACGTGGGCTAAAATGCACCTTTTTGTTGACAGAATCTAGTTTTGAAATCAACGAGGAAAAGGGGAAGAAACCAGAAAAAGAGATAATGAACAGAAAAGGTTAAGGATCTCATGATCGTTGACTAGTTGTACAGTCAGCACATTCAGAAGAACTCGTGGTGCCTTTGGTAAAAAGTTTGGAAAATGATTCAGAACACCACTAATTTTATGAGAAGTTGGAAGAAGATATGAGTGATTTGGTGAGATGTCGTATTAGTTTCTTGAGTTTTCCATGGAATCCAATTCTTTGGTGGAGACAAATTTTCCATGAAAAAGAGGAAGACGGAGAACAGCTTAACGAATCACTCATCTGTTTTCCAGCTACTCATCAACTTTGATTATTTCCGAATCATTTTTCATTTTTTTTCCAACGGACCCTTCGTTATAATTAGTCTTACTTGGCAAAATATAGTGCTTGTGGTGCCTCGGGATCACTGCTAACAATTGCTGCTGCCTGAGACCTTCTTTATCCGTGTATGTTCGGCAAGTTAGAAGTTGCTTACATAAATAATAAAAGAAGAAGAGACTAATTTCAGCATCAACACATAAGATATTCCTCCTTAAGATAATAAACAATTGTGGAAATCGAACCTGATTTAGACATGTAACCTTTAGATCCATAGTTGAGACATCTAAGGTTTGCTGGTCAAGGAGGTCAGTTAATTTGTAAGCAACCGTGCCAAGGTGGTCAACAGCATTGACAAGTGCTCGTACAGCGTAATCTTTCAGGTTGTCCAGTACCCTAATACACACTTTGAATTAAACTTCAAGTAGAAACAAATGAGAAGAGAAAAATAGAAAAAGTAAGGGTTGAGACCATGTGGACAGGAATTGTTATTGTCCAATTCTAAATTGATTATGACAATTTTTACCCTCCACAGACAAAAAATCACTCTTAATTTCACACAAGCAAACGCTGGAGAGACTCCAACCATCAACTGTATTTTAGACCATTTCATTGCACTTAAATATAGAAGAGATGGGTTGAACAATAATTTAGGACAGCCTAGCAATAAAATAATCCTCACTCATTTTTGGCAACATCAGACTAGGAAGAACTCTGATAACCTGCGGTCTTAACTGTTGGGAAGTGGCCTTTTAGTATTACATACATAGAGTAATTATTTAGAAATTTTACGAAGAAATGGATTACCAAACGCCACACACCAAAAGGCTTAACTACTGAAATTCTACTATCTCTATTTATAGTCAACATAAACAGGAAACAAACACTATGGCCCAGGAAGTGACAGTTCCCTAAGATAGCATTAACTGTATCAAGCAAAATGATAGGAAGATGGAGTGGTCTAACATCTGTTTCTGCTCGCTATGAAGATATGACTTTTCACAATATTCTGCTGCAGAATAAAGTTGAGGCCTTAAATTCTTGAGTTCCTGAAGCAGAAATGACAAAATATCAAACAGGTTATCATTTAAAAAAAAAAATTTGCCATGAAACAACAGGTAAGTGTGCTGAAAGATGAACTATTAAATATACAAGTTCAAGAACAATTGCAAACCTGTGATATAACTATCAAAAGGGTTTTTCATACTTTGGTCTGTTATACTGGTAAAAAGTATACTGTTGAGGGAGTTCTCAAATTACATGCCAATTTCTAAATTAGGTATCCATTAATGTGACATATCGAGATTAGTCTTTGTTACTACAATGGTTAAAAACAGTGGTAGACCGTCCCCAGTCCCTGATGAAGGCAAATTTAATTTAGGTCCGTGAAAAAACTACATAGAGACTTTACCATCTAAGCTAGTTGGCAACTTAAAAATCGCAGGACTTCTCTGATTCATGAGAACAGTAGTTGAACAATAAGCTTTAATAACCAAGGCAAAAAGAAGATTTTAGGAGAAATAGCAAAATATGGAGCGAAACTAGGAAGTGCGTCACTTCTGGTATACGTGTGAAATTGTGAGGAGACTAGGCTATTGTGAGGAGGCTAGGCTATGCATTTTATTGATGACTAGTTGTAACCTGTGCCAAAGGCACTATTCACCCCTAAGGGTCTTGCAATCTTAACTACAAAATCTTTTATCCCTTGTACATTTTAAAAGCATTGCCCCTTATTACATGGACTGAGATGAATACACAGAGAGAATTGAAGACCAAGTCCATATGTTTGGACTTCAATTCAACGATATAACCAACCAAAGTAATGAAGGGCAACTGACTTCTTGAAAGACCAAACCAAAGCACAATCCATCATTGTCTTAGATCAAAATCAGAGATTAGACTATAATCATTACTCAGATCACCAGCAACAATTACTATGTACAACAACCGAAATGCATTTAAACAAAACCCTAACGAATGCAAGCAGACCTCATAAATGAATTTCAATTGGAAACTAATAAATAAAGGAAATTAAATTCACAAATTGACGATTCAAGTGACAGATTGAGACACACAAGTTTATAAGTGGCTTTCAACGGTTCACCGCCAATCAAACAGAAGCATGAATCTAAAATGCTAAAAAAAAAAAAGTCAAACATTATATTTCACAGCAGTACATGTACAAAATAAGAAGCAGATCTGAAGCCAAAATTGGTAGATTAAGATACCTGGAGAGCTTTAACGAAACTCATACTTTGCTCCAAAGATGATTCATCGAAGGTCGTTGCAGGGTTATCTGGACTAGATTGCTCCAATTCCATTTCTCTCCGTCTCTCTTTACTCAAATACAAAACACACACTCAAAGAAATGGTTCAGAATCAATCAATTACTGAGTGAATGAGATTATTGTAAGAACCCTAGCAAGCTCAGAGCATTAATGTTATTATTAATTGTAATAAAAAAAAAAAATATTGGGGGGTTGTTGATTTTGTTATTATTTGGAGATAATAATAGAATTTCTTTTTATGGTGCTGTTAGATTGGGAATTAAGTAAGGTTTGGTGAAAGAAAGAAAGAAAGAGAATATATATAAAGAAGAGAGAGAAAGAGTAGAAGAGAAGCAAAAGGAGTGAGAGGGTGAGGGAGGGAGGGAAGAGAAGAGACTTAGGGAGTGAAAATGACGTCGTATCGTTTATTTCATTGATGAGTTAGTGAAATACGGTTGAAACATGGGGGTGGACCAAAGCACTTGAGAATTAAAACTATAAACCGACTAGTCGCTTTCAGACCCACCACCCCTGCAGGAACCAACGGCGTGCTTTTATCTTATTTTCATCCTTCATTTATTAGCTCATTATTTTTTCTTTAATATTGTATTCAATTACGCCTAAAATCTATCTCACGACAATAGTTTATTTGCATTGATTTTTTTATTTATTTGATTGACTTTATTAATACACTGGATATAATTGTTTTTAATATTTTTTATTCAAAGGAAAAAAAAAACATTTTAATATCAATTAAGTGCACACTTGGGCCGATTTTCATCATTTTTGGTTCCAACTACGTAAACAACAGATTTCTTTAGTTTGGAAAACTAATAATTTGTTCTGCAAATAATATCTAATGGGTTAAAATTTCAAAGCACAATAGTTTCAATTTGACTTTTGGTCATGGATAACATTGATTTCAACCACAAATGGTAAAGAATAAAGCATCTTTGGTATGGTGAGATATGAAAGAGTAAATTTCATGTTATAGTTTCACCGTATTAATATGCTATACAAAAGTATAATTGGTAAAGCATATTTGTATCCATTTCATTAACCTTGAATACATGACAAAGATTGGCATACAATCTAAGTGCATTATTCCTTAATCAAAACAAAACTTAATTTCACATTGTGCCATAGGAGCACAAACTAACTATACAGAAAATATATACAACAATACAGTACACTAGTACGGGCTCCAGTTCATACAATTTAGCTCAATAACTAAATTTATTATCACAAACCACAATTGAATCACTACATTCTCCGTGATGATTCCACCTCAGATTCCTGATCAATGGCCAGGATCGAACCAAGATAATGCCCAATCCCGCCGAATGGATCTGAAGACAGCATCAATTTCCTTGCATAAGCCGGCGAAATCTTGAAATAAGTTGGTTTTGGGGTATTGGGATATCCAAGAGATTGGATTAGTTCATCCACAGCCAATACTTGAAATTTTGGGGGCGCATTTAAAGCAATGTTGTGAACTCGGTGCTCAAAGATCTTACCGTGCTTGTCAAGTTTGTACTCGGAAGTACCATCGAATCTACCACGGCTTTCCCACGGTACCCGTGGGATGCCGTGGACGGTCCAACGGATCATTATCATGTTCTCCACGGGTTGCCACACGCTTATAATGTCAACCCACAATGCCTTGAAAAATATCTTACCGTTAAATCGTAGGGCCCAGAAGATTGATTTGTAGTTCTTGATGCCCACGAAAGTGTTGATTGGGTCTTTAAAGACAATATCATCCCTATACATGGAGAGAGCAGAAGACATCAGCATGTTACGAATTGTGATATAACTAAAAAAGATGAGGGAAATAAGTGTCAAACTTTTTGGGCATTTTTATATTATGCAACTGTAAATCTATGAATCGCCAAAAGGAGATGTGTAAAATAATTCAATATTTGCAACTTTGTTCCATTTTCTTAATGACTGGATCAAGATCTATACATACATATATATATATAGATTTTAACAGCACATGTCATACTAGTGCTAGTTGATATATTGAGCAAACATATCTGAAGAAGTACGAGGCCTTCAATAGACGATTTTCCACAAGTTACTCATATCTGAAATTCTATCTAGAATCCAATGGAAATTACAGAACAGTGAGGGAAAAAGAATTGCAGAGCTGCTCTTTATTTCACGATTGCAGAGATTGTTTTCATTCCCTCTCCACTCTATTGCAAAATGTCCAAAGACCCAATCAACTATGGTCCATCAAAGAAATTTGAGTAATAAACCACGGGGTTTAGTCAAGTAAAGTGACATAGGTGAAACAGATGCACAAGTAATAAGATATCTGTAGACAGGAGTCAACCGGCACAGCACACCGACCAACACGGTCACTATATACCAGTAGATACAGTCATTACCGAGAAGAGCCGACCTAAATACGAGATAGACCATTGTCTGCTGCTTTGGGAACTTTAGAGTACTTGGCTTGGGGGATTGAACATCGGGATCGTTGGGTATAAATGTCTAATCAAGGACTGATCACCCAGACAACAGAGAGACACCATTTTATTACCCAAAAGTATTATCCAGTGGATAATGATGGGAAACAATTAACCTATCAGCTCCCTTAAACTTGTTGATTCACATTAATGGTGATATAATCCTCAGTTTGTAACCCAGACTATAAATAAGAGCCTTAAATCCACCATTAATAATCTCTCAACAGCCCAGAATCCTCACTTGACATACTATAACATTAACCGACTAATATCACCCATATTCGCTTGGTGTCTATAGCTCTCTCTCTGTTAGTTGGGCACCTATGTCCTCACTCTTTGCCTTACTTTAGAGTTCTCTCATTGTAATCCTTGAATTGTAATGCTCAAATGATGTATTTGTACGAGTCAGCAATGTTATAATATTCATTGCCATTGACCAGGTTACGCCTCTCATTACCTTGACTACCCCAAAACACACTAGCATCTTACAACATCGTCTCTCTCTCTCTAACACACCCACGCACCCACCCCCACTGTCCTGAAATAACTTTCCAAAGGGTGGACAGCTAGTTATTGTAGAGACTACCCTCTCCAATGTGCATAAGTATTTTAGGTCCTCTGTTTATCAAGCCTTCTTCAGTTGCTAGAGGAATTGTGAAGTTGATGAGAGGCGGAAAGTCTCCGTGGAACCATGGAGCAGGAGAGAAACACCACATTGTAGTATGGGATGCAGTGTGTTCCTTGCTGAAGGAGGGGGATTTGAGCATCGAGAAGATGGAGCAACTTAATTGAACTCTGCAGTATGAAGGAGGGGGATGCTTTATGGAGAAAGGTGGTGCTGAGAAAATAGAAGAGAGAATTAGTGAGCATCGACTATCTAATATGGTGCTTCATGCCTTATGGGACATCTGTGAAAATGTATAAAGGGGGTTAATATTGTTAAGCGGGATATCCATTGTGGTTCTTCCTCCTCCTAACAACTTAAGCTTTTGGGAGAGATGGTTTTTAAAAATATAAGTTTAAGAGACATTTTAGATTAGTTGCTGGAAGTTTGACAATCCATGGTGAGGAAGTTTGCTTTCAAGATTTCTTTAACTGATTTCTTTGCTACAGCCAGGGACAAGGAATACTCTAATGTGGTTGCTATCATAGTTGTCAAATCGTGAATCGTATCGCGAATCGAAAACCAATGAATCGCGAATTGTGAATCGTATCGGGAATCGAATCGTAGGATTCGGTGCAAAAGTAAAACAAGATAGTAAATAGTAAATAAACACATAAAAGACAAATTTTCCCAAACATGCAAGACAATGGTACATTGTCAAGGATTTGTTGTTGTGGCAAAAAGAGAAGGTCATACTCCCACCGTGAACTCATTATTGTAAGAATATTATTTACTTAATCTTATTATAAACAAAGAAAATAGTAGAACCAAAATAATTTTAATTAGTAAGTCACATGGGTGCATTCTTTGAGTCAATTTTGCCACATCCTTTGTGCTATTGCAATTTTGACTGTAATGTGAGGATATTGAAAAAAAAAAACAAGCTTTTTTAATAGAAATTAAAATAAATAAATAAATAGATTCAAGTGTCAAAACTGAATTGTGAATCACGATCGTATCGTGAATCGTATCGCGAATCGTATCGTGAATCGTCCATACTTTGGATTCTCTATCACTTTCGCTCTATACGTTCCGTATCGTATTTTATTTTATGTATCGTGCGATTCTAACAACTATGGTTGCTATCCTCAGTGGGGACATTTATTTTTAAAGAGATTTTCCCAAACCCACGAGCAATCTCAAGTTCAGAGTCATGAAGTGGAGGTAAGTAAGTGGGTGCATTCTTTGAGTCAATTTTTCCTTTGATTGGAAATGCGAGGACCTGCCTTTGTGGAAGAAAAAAGAGATGGGCATGTTTTTATTTTATTTTATGTATATGTAAAGAGGAAGGTTTAAGTCTCTTCATTTTCACCACAATAGCAAAAAAGCCCACCCCACCCCTGGTGAGACTCAAACCCGGCATCTCTGTGATTCGGGTGAGTGCCTTTACCACTAGGCCGACCCACTCGCTCAAGAGACAAGCGGTTTGTCCTCCTATATTCTTCTTCCTAGAAACAGAGTGCAAACACAATTCAAAATCTAAGCTCCCTTAAAGGTGGCATATTTTTTATTTGGACACAGCAAATGATATTGACTGGTAATAACTTGAGAAAGAGGAGGAAAATCAAGAAGATTGGTGCTTCATTCTTACAAAGATTGGGATAGTTCCTGATCCAGCCTAGCAAGATATTGTTTGCTTTGGGTTTGAGCTTGCACAGTTTTGCTTTTATCCTCAGAAGGCTGCTAGGAGGTATTAGCGACAACACATATATATAGCACATCATTTCACCTCACTTGGGTGTTGTGTGATGAACACCCATGATATATAGCCTGTCAATACCTACTGCAGTCACACTGCTGCACGTACAACAGCCCTGTTACAGCAAACCACCTACATTTTCAGTGAGACATGGCTCAAGTATTGCTCTACTTAGGGTCAGTTAGGTTATGTCAGGCACGGAAATAGGTCCTCCTGCGGTGTTTTGCTCACTATAAAAAAGTGGGGTGTGAAACTTGATGACTATATCCCACTTTGCGCATTTTCGAATATTTGGCTGTAATCGTAACAATCAAAAAAGCCTTTGATAACAACCAGATAAAAATAGGAGAGTTGAAACCTAATTTTCATTCTTTGTTATTTTTATGACAAGCAAAAGCAAACAAATCCTAAAATCATCTTAGAAAATATTCAAAGAACAATATTGATCAATATGAATTCCAACCAAGAGCTCCTCATCACAATTTAATCCCTCTAACAAAAGAAGAAATCAAAAGAGCAAATTCAACAATTAAGAATCAACGTGACATTAATCAAAATCAACAGACAAAAGATAAAGAAATTGGAACCTGTAAATATCAAAACTGAGTTCCCTATAGAAAAGGTCAGGAAACTCTTCTCTTATGGTCCGAATAGCATCTCCCATATTCACATAAAAATTATGTTTCTCCTCTTCATCCTCTTTGCTCTGCTTCAGCGACGATGCTGAGAATTGTCCGTATAATCTCACATTATGCACCGAATTCGAGAGCGTAGAAGGCTCCATATCCTTGATCCTCGAACAAATCCTAACCCTAACTCTTTTACTACTTTTCGAGGAACTCAAAGTTCGAACACTTGTAGGGTTTGAGTTAGACATAAGCATGGCCGGAGGAGTTTCCCGGCGATAGTCGGAGACGGAGGAAACTTCCGGCGGATGTATAAGAAATGCCATATGAGGTCAGATAGATAGGGATAATGGCAATTTTTGTGATGCTAAAAAGGGAAATGTTATGCGAATATTCAAGAGAGGTTTTGTTTGGTTACTCGCAAATATCAATTTTGGGTGGGTTTTCTTGGACATACATGTACTAGAGTAGATAGATGAAGAAATACAGAAAGCAAATTTGGATAAGCTTTGCTTGGATAATTGGAATTATCGTTTAATAAAAAACTCCGAAAAACATACTGAAAACTTTAAAAGGCCCTGAGGTTGGGGTAACATCCAATTGTCTCAAGCCCTTACAGCATTCATAATAAATTAATAATTGAGGCTTTGGAGTATAAATAAGGTAAATTTACTTGTAACAATATATAATAGTTGAGAAAAGTTGGTTAAAATATTACTCGGTAATATATGAAAGTGATAAAGTTAAATTCAGCTTAGTTGGATATCAAATACTACATCTTATGATTTTTAGTACTTCACGCCAAATATTATGATAAGATAATTCTTTCTCAAACTTCTTAGTGCTTGGTCACTGTCTTTAAAAGTTTTAACCTTGCAGTTCGTATTTTTTTTTTAAAAAAGCTTGCAATTCATGTCAATTTTTTTATGTTACTAAACTGCCTCTAACAATAACTCGCATCATAATATTGTAATTGAGTAACCAAAAGAAATATTGATTATCCAATTAAAAAAATACCAAGAAACATAGATTACTGTAATTACATAATCAGAGAAAAACAGGTTATTATAGTTGGATAATCGAAGAAATACCGGTTACCGTAGTCATAAGAATCGCAAGCTATTTAAAAAAAAAAATAAGGACCGTAAATTAAAAAGATGAATTAGACCCTAATTTTTTCTTCTTTCTCCTACTGTTACACATTCTCCTCCTTTTTTTCTCTCTTAACAATTTCTCTTACAATGGCACATAATATATATTTTATTTCTCCTTTTACTAGATATCATTATTTTAACACTTAAAGTTAACATAATAAATATACCATACCTATTACCAGAAGCGGATCCATTGTGGGGCAACAGGGGTCTGTTGACCCCATAGACTTAAAAAAAATAAAAAAAAATCAATGTTTGGTCGAAATATCTCCCAACCAACCTGCCACTTGACCCCATGCCTTAAAAAAAAAAGCACTTAAGTCAAAAAAGTAGCCGACAACAAATTGCCATCCCCAAGGCCATAAATGAGAGAACCCATCTCATTTAATTTACACCAGTTAGAAAATGAATAATAAAAAAAAATCAGCCTTGCTTTATTTTTTCCTGAGACAGTGGGTTGGTCATTCTTCATTTGTTCTTCATTTCTTTTCCTCACCCATTCTTCACTTCTTCATTTTTTCTCCGGCAGCTTCATCGATATAATCTTTTTTTTAATATCTAACAATCTCTCATCTCACAGATCTCTTTCTCCCTAATTTTTTTCTTTTTTTTTTATTTCGTTTTTTCCTCTAACTAGTTTCGGCGCTTGCTCCAACATACACCGCCTAGTAATTGCTATCTTTCTATCTTTTTGCATTATTTTATTGTAATTTTTTTTGAACTCTTACACTTAGTTTGAATTCTAGATCCGACTGCCTACACACCAATAAATTCGTCATTGTGATTTCTTAACTCAAAATGCAATATATTAGGGAAACAATAAATAAATAACTTTTTTATAAATAATGGATTTTGTGTTTGAAGGAACGGTGATTTAAAAAAAAAATATTTAAATAAATAAGTAAATAATAGGGGATGGAGATTGTGCGAAATTGTACGGGGAATAAAAGATAGGCTAAGCTTAAATAAAAATAATTCTTAAGAGAACATCTCTGGTGGAATAATAAAGCATTGTTTTAATTACTCGTTTGATAAATGGTTAAAGTTAAATTTTTTGGCTAGCAATGGTTTTTTTCCCCACATAATTATTGTGATTGGTTACAAACTAATTAATTTAAAAATTCTACAATTAGTTGGAACATCATTTTAATTACTAAAAAAATATTTGATAAATCTGATTATGGCCAAACAACCGATAAAACCTGATTATTTCACAAGGGTGAGTTTTTATAGCAAAAGTTTTATATACGATCAGTTTTTATAGCAAAAGTTTTATATATGATTAGAATTGACATTTCAATTATATAGCTGGATAAGTTCTTAAGAGTTAAGATGAATTTAAGATTCATTCAGATTTTAGAAGTTTTAGACTTCGTTTGATAATAACATGAAAAATAAAAATAACTAATTTATGTGAGAAAAAGGGAAAATAAGTTGAGGGATGTGGTGAAATTAACTCTTGCTTTTTACTTTTTTCCATGACAAAATTTTCAAAGGTGGATGGAGGACATATACTCACAAAAATGAGTATGAGATGAAGAGGATCCCACCATATGCTTCAACTTATTTTCCATTTTCTCACCCAAATTAGTTGTTTTTATTTTCATTTTCCATATTGCTAACAAATGGAGCCTTAAAATTTGATTGATGGATTTAAAAAAAAGATAAAATTATTTAAATAACATTTATTCAATATTCAAATGTTATATGTTCAAATAAACAACCCCCAAAACAACCCCCAAATGTTATATGTTCAAACAAATAGACCATTCAATGTGAAATATGAGATTAGATAGCTTAATGAACATTAATTTTTCAAAAGTTAAAATCTTATTCCGGCCATGTTGAAATAAATAAGTCTTTGGCACGAGGTATCTGGTATGAAAAAAATGGACCGAAAACCGATGCTTTACTCAATTATACTTCTGTTATGAAAGTTAAAATATTGTTTTGCCAATAAAACTGCCCTATTATACCACACTTTTGAAGTAATTCACATCTGCAAATAGAATATAATGTCTTTTCATTGTTGCCGAAAACAAAGATGGTTTCCGCAAAAGCATGTACTGCTCTGAAAGCACAATGTACAAACTTAAAATGCAACATTTTAGTGGAATGCAACGTTTGTCAGCTGGCTGTGAAAAAAATTCTTATGTTTCTCGCCATCTAACTATGTCTAAAACGAAACAGCTTTTTCAATCTTTCACAAAGTTTATGCCACAAACAACATATGGATCTTGAAAGCATCAAAGTTTCAGTGAAATAATCCGAAAGGGTAATAAAATGTACCAGCTAAAGAATACTCAAACAATTTGTAATAGAAATGTATGGATCTTCAAAGCAATTTCAACCAATATATGGATCTTGAAAGCATCAAAGTTTCAGTGAAATAATCCAAAAGGGTAACAAAATGTAAAACAATTTGTACTAGAAATGTGGAAATATGCGCCACCATTTCAAGAACAGAAACATATATTTACATTAGAAAAATTTACTAAAAACTTATGCTTAATCCAACACGATTAAATTATCCCAAAGTTGTTCCTAATAAATTAGCCTGTAAGACATAATAACATCAAATTGCAACCAAAAAGCCGCTGAAGAAAAAACATTACCTTCTTATGCTCAAAACCAACAAAACAAATTGAAGTCCTTACTGAAAAACGAATAGATCTGATTGTAGCAATTTTGACCCGCCTAACCAAAAATTCCTTTAGCCGTGCGTGTTAACAGCTTCCCAGAGCAAACCTCGAGCCTGTAGAGCTGCATCCCTAAGTGTCCTAATTGTCGTTACATTAGCTTCATAAAAGGATAGACTCCTATAAGGTAAATTGTGCTTCTTGCAAAGCTCTCTAACAATGGGAGAAATTTTTCTCAATTGGGACCGAGGCAAACGTGGGAACAGATGGTGCTCGAGTTGAAACTGCAAGCCACCAAAGAACCAGTCCATTTTAGGCGAGCATGAGATGTCAATGGTCCCACCGGACTGCTTCTCAAACCAGTCGGTCCCCTTTGGTGGACCAACATAAACATTAGCCGCAAAGTGGTTCAAGCAGAACTGAACGTGTTGGATAGCGGTCACGCAAAAGCTAACCATCACGAAACAAACGCGCTCATTCCAAGTGGGCAAGCAAGAGACGAGAAGAGGGAACCAAGTCCAAAAAACTAGGGTTCCGAATATATTCAAGCCTCTATCGGGTATTTTCCTCTTTGAGAAGAGTAACAACAGTGTTTGTAGATAAAGGTTGACCCGAGCGACACACATGATAGGATAAAATGACAAATGCTGATAACTGACGAAGAATCGAGCCAATGGGTCGAAAGTCAACTTTCTTCCATAGAAGGAAGAGGTCAAAGAATTGAATAGACGCGAAGAAACCGCCATCATAGGCAAGTGTTGAAGGTCGGGATCATAATCAAGGCTATTACAAGCAATATGGTGAGCATTATGAGTCCATTTCCACCAAGCAATGCTTATCCCAGTAACACAATTCCCAATGAGAATACCAACAAACTTGTTCCATCCTTTAGAGGTCATTATTTGGTAATGACCTGAATCGTGACCCATATAAGCGACTTGAATCCAAGAAAATCCCAATAATGCACCACAAAGCATATGAACCCAGAAACTATTTGAGCACAAAACCCCGTAAACGCAGGCAAGGAGCATCAAAGAAACAAAACAGAGTGAATAAATCACACCATGCCCTTTGTCTTCGAATAAACCGGCTTTAGCAAACTGGGAAGCGAGTTTTCTGTAATCCTTGGATACCTCTGAGATTTGGAAATCTTTTAAATGGTACCCAGTGAACAATTTGTCAAGGTATTGCCAAGCAGTACCTGGATGGAAAGCAATGAAGGCATCAGTTACATCCTGGCCAGCCATATTCAGGAGTGGGATATCCCCACCCGGGTGTCGTTTAGCCCAATCCGTGACATTGTAAACCTTGCCCTGGATAGATATCCACAGATCATCAGGCTTGTTATGCTTCTCTAATTCTTCAATTGTTATGTACTTCTTCTCATGCACCAAAGTACCCACCACTGTAAATTCAATTTTTAAAAAAATACAGAACAGATATGTTAGCTGATACACAACAGAAAATTGGAATTGAAACTTGAATTTGAATTCAATCTATATAGAAATGAAATGACACCTTACACATAATATGAATGAACAAGATAGACTGATAGAGATTGAAGTGAATATGGGATATTTTCGATGATCAAAATGAAAAATCCCTTGAAGTACCTTCTTTTGGCTGTATCATTGGGTTCTTCTTGTTGTGCATACATATATATATATATATATATTGTAGTTTTTTATGTATGTATAAATTAGTAATTTTGCTTTTGTTGTTTATCTTATACACGACTGTCTTATGCTACGTTTGTGTTCCTTGCGATACATCCGAAGAGGAGCCAAATAAGGTGGAAGCTCTACCTTTTGGGGAGGGCTACCATTACAGGTGGTTGACTTTTGTTTAAGGTAAAGACTACAAATTATCGGCCTTCATATTTCCAAGTTAAACAAAAAAAAATTATTGGAAAGAATGGTTTTTGAATCTCAAAAATATTAATTAAGAAGATAAAGAACTGTTGGCCGAAATTTAAGATGATTTTTGAATAATTGGTAGTTACAACCTAGTGTTCATATATTGAACTAAACTATTTATTTAATTTTTAATAATATTATATTTACATAAAGTTGAGAATAAGGTTATAAAAAAAGAATTCATTATCTAGTGAAACTGTTGAGTAATTTTACAGTCTTTACTTTTGTTAATATTCTTTATAAAAAAAGAATATTCTGTGTTCATGCAATTCCTATATCTTATTCAGTTTACACAATGGCTTCCCTGTTACAAAAACTTATAATATTTGTCACTTGAAATGAAAGCAACGCGCAATAGATTTTCTACAATTAAAAAATTTCTCCGACTTAAAATATTTGTCACATCATTAAGACAATATTTTTGGCAAAAAAATGTGGAAAACAATGTTTCTTTTTTTGGAAAAAGAAAAGATATAGTTTATTTTTTTTTTAATATTTTGGCTTGAAAGTAAAGTTTTCTAATGTTTGGGAGATATTTATGATTTTTTTGATATATTTTCATGGACAATTGAGCACTAGAGTATGTTTTGACTAGACCTCAACAAGCTAGATAATTAGGGATCTTGACCCAGTTCATGATAATATGTTGTCACATAAAGATGGAAAATGAAAAAGTTGAAAACGACCTTCAATTTGGAAGTTAGTCAAAAAAAGTTTGAATTTTTTTTCCCTAATTTGGTTAATCTTTCTTTCTTCTATATAGGAAGACAGAAAACTAACAAGATCGGATTCAACATAACGTTACTTAATACTTACAAGATCGGATCTCATATAGTTCGCATAAAAGCGATAATATATCCTTCAACTAAAAAATAATATGCTTAGATGTGGTGAATGTGTTTTTCTTTTATCACCTGGAGAAATTGAAAAAGAGATAACAGAGGAGACTTTAATGGAGCGGAATTGATAAAAAGCGGAGATTTGAGAAACAACAAAAGCAGGATTTGCTAACCTTCAGTGAGGGAAATAGTGGCCATTTGAACTTCAATATTGTTGGATCTCTCAGTTACATTCACCGATCCCCTCCTTCCAAAAATAAAATCCTAGCTTCGAGGCTTTGAATACGAGAGTTTTTTTACTAAGGTACTGCCGATATTGCGTAAGGTACAATCGAGATTTGCTGTATAGCCGCACAATTTATAGAGAGAGAGAGAGAATATATGACAGAGAGAGAGAGAGAGTAATAAAGTTTTTGAACCCTAAGATTCAATCTTTATAGAGGTTTGGACCCATCTGTTTTAGAAATTATTATTAAAGCTTTATTAATGGAAAAAAAAGGTATTTATTATTAATAAAAACAATTATAAGATATCATTAACGTTATAGACTATTTGTAGATGTTAAAGGTTTGTATGGATTACACATTTACACACAAAGTCTCCTTTGTCGAGTGTCGACATTATTGAGGTGGGCCGGTCACGCGCTATTAGTATTAGTAACTGTTGTTTGGTTCGGTGGAAAAGTCGGAAAAGAAAAATCGGAGCAAAAGGAACTTGGGAGGGAAGGAGGCATTTTCTGTTTGCTTCACATGCATCACAAAACCAAGAAATAAGAAGCGGAAGGAAGGAAGGAAGGTTTCTTAGTTAATTAAATTTACAATTTAAATGTATTTAGTGTTTTGATTACGTGCGTCATTGACTATATGTGGGAGAGAATGAGCGTTTTTTCACTTTTTAACATTGAATAAGTGCGTGAATTCTTGATTAGATGAGAGTTTTCAATATAAAAGGTCTAAATTCACGTTTGCTAAAAGAATAAAAGTTCAATTACTACGAGAATACTTTTGACAAAAACTTTAGATCTAATCAAATGAAGCTAAACATCTTACAATTTTCATGTAGCAATTTAGGCCTTAGGTTTAGTATTTAGTCAATAGTTGCATGATTTTGACCAACAGAGATTGAACAAATTGCACTCACTTATTTTTTAGGTTACATTCGATAATTATATGAAAAATAAGAATAAAACACTTAACTTATGTGAAACAATAAAACAAAAGTTGAGTTATGTGATGAGAAACTCTCTATCTCATAGTCATTTTTATAAATAAATATCCTACATCTTTCATTAGCTTTTATAAAAAAAAAATTATTTCTCAACCCCCAAATAAATTTTTCCATAGAAAAAGTCAAAAGCAAGAAAACATCTCACTACATGTTTCAAATTATTTTTTAACTTTTCACAAAAATCAACTAATTTTATCTTTATTATCATTTTTCATATTGTTATAAAGTAAACCCTAGTATCTAATAAAACCTTCAAGTGGACAATTGTTTCCTTGTGGGAAAAAAAAAATGCACTAATCTAACAATTAGATGTGTCAATAAAATAACTATTGAAAATTAAAATGTGTTTAAATTATTTATTGAAAAATGATTCAGTTACCGGCTCCATTTGCTATTTAATCATCCTGAGTGTATTAATTGATTGTACATTTTAAAAATGTACAACTTATCGATATATCTGATTTGAATAGCCGTTAAATGAACTAATAAATGTAACATTGCTCTTATTTATTGCAAATTTTGCATTTGCATAATTATTTATGCAGTGAATGAGTGGCTCTCACAGTTAAATTACAGGTTTATCATTTTAGGCCAAAAATAAATAATTTGTACCATATCAATTGGTTGTGGTAATATTTGAGCACAACTAAATAAGAATAATGATAGTGCGAGAAAAAGGTATTGTAGTTTTGTGAAGTTTGTGGTAGGTATAGATCAAACCTCCTTAACTAAGTTTCATATGAAAAATGATAAAAATAAAAAAAATAAATCAAATCTTCTTTATTAAGTCTCATCTGGAAATCCGGGGGATCCTACATATCTGTCACCAATAACACGTTATTATTACAAATTACAAATTACAAATTAATTAAGATTAAATTACACAAATGTATGTTAAATTAATTGTGGATTTTAGTTTGCCCCTTAAACATTTTTTTAAGATTGTTTGCATCCTACCAAGTGGAGTTTTTCAAGGATAATGTTGTTGACAAAACAAAAAATAAAACGGATGAAAGTAATTAAAATCTTCATTAAAATCTTCACTTACACTAACTCCTAGCGTATATAAATCACTTATTACATAGAAATCAATTCATTGCTGTTGACCAAAAGATAATCACGTGAGTTGCTACTGTTGGAGTTGTTACCATTGGATGCCATGTAGAAATTTAGATAAAATAGACTATTGAATTTGATTGCAACAAATTGAAAGAATATAGGGCAAACTAGCGGTTGTAAAAAATGTTTAAATTGTAAAATGAGAACTTTAATAAGTTTAGGGTGCATAAGTGCAGTTTAGTGATTTAAGTAAAATATCTTTGAAGCAGCTTACATGTAAGCTATCTTGACTTAGTCTGTGATAAAGAGATTCCAAGTGCCAAACAGGGTAGAACGGGACACCTACTTGGATTTCAATTCAACCACCAAAATATCAGCATTAGATGCCACCGATAAAAGTATTAATTAGATGCCTTTGTTGTGGCTCTCTCTTATCTACCAAGTCTCCCAACTATAAGTCTGGGAAAAAAAAGTCTCTATTCCTATTATCATTCTTAAATATCTTCTTTTTTAAAAAAAATAAAAATTTAATAGTAAAATTTTATTATTTAATACCGTATTTTAATTATATAATAAAAATAGCTTTCTAGATTGATTTCAAACCCAAAACTTTATGGTTACCAGAAGAGTGTTCTTGTCATTAACATACTTCAACGGTATAAAATATAATTTCTAATTAATATAATAATTTGACTAAAATAAAACTAGAATGCACTGTTAAATATTCCACTTAAACCTGAAGATCCTATGTTTAAATTTCACTGATTGTATATACACAATTTTTTTTTTCATGTAAATAGTATTAATTGATTGCAGCCTAAACTTAATATAAAAGGAATAACGAAAATGGAAAGTGAAATATGCTCGGAAAATAATGTATCTCTTACTTTAGAAGTTCAAATAATATTTAACATCATTATTTAGTGGGAACCAATAAAGTCTAAATTAAATTGAAAATGAGTTTGTTGTTTGCGTCGCCACCGCATGAGCTGCTATTTTGGATTATTTTGACAGAAAGGCAAAAAGCCTCAACGTGTACACCCTATGCCCCTCAATTATTTGATTTGCATATATTCCTAAGAAAAGTAATATATATATATATATATATATATATATATAAACAAACACATAATTATAAAGCTAGTGGCACATTTGTAGGCTTGTGATGTATTCATACAATACATATCAGTTTTTACCAAAAATGGTTAATTTATTTGGCAAAGTTTCTTTTTCAGATATATATATACACTTGTCGTTTTATTTATTAATTTATTTCCCTTGAATAGTTCTAGGTGTATATGGATTGATTCAATACTTGAGACACCGCGCGCCAAACGGGATTATTCCTAGATGTAAAAATTATTACATATTTTATAATTTTATTTGTAACATTGAGTTATAATTGCTTGACAAATAAGTATAGCATATAAACTCATAAATAAGAAAATCTTGATTCTCAATAGTAACATTAGTCTAATTGAGAGCTTTTCACTCTTGTTTCATTAACTATTCCCTTTTTCTTTTCTTTATTTTAATTTTTTTTTTTGAGATGTTTGGGAAAGTAATACAGTATTTGTAATTTAGAGTATTTTTCTAAAGAAAATTGAAGTACCATACAAATTTTGATTATATATATATATATATAAAAAGGGTAATCATGTCCTTAGTTTGTATAATCTTGCTTAATAGACTTGGTAGATGGCAGTATTCAAAATGATCTAGGTGAAAACAGAGGAGGTCTTCGATGTATTCTAGAAGTTAGATATATATTTTTTTTTGTGTATTAATTTTTACTCACATATATAGACTTTAATTTAGACTTTAGCAGTAGTGAATGGGCGTAGTCTTCTATCAATTATGTTGACTTGCACTTAATTAGTATCTAATTGAAGGAATTAAGGCGGTCTCTTCAGTTCTACGAATAAATCAAACTTTATATGCAAACATCCAATGTGTCTTTGTGGCAAATTTCCTACTACCAAAGATGAGGAGAAAATACAACAAGAAATATTCACAGGGCTTTTGGGGGACACTAGAATAAATCAATCAAACTTTGTGCGTGAATGATCCTTAATTGCGTTGTATAATTTTAAATGGAAGAATTAAAACGAAAATAGTGACGCAATGATAAACTAAGGTAAAGTTTCATGTCCCTGTTCACTAGGTAATTTTTTTATTAATTTTGTGGTCTAAGCATTTTTTTATTTTTATTTTAAAAAAAAGTGCTTCCGCAAGGATGGGTCTAAGCATGCCTTTAATTTTTGAAGAATATAATATTTTAGTGTTAAATTTTCCTTTCAAAATTCAAAAATATATACACATTCCTTATTTTGGTCCTTTTAATTTAAAAAAAAAAGAACTAAGAATGGAACTGATTTTGCCCCCTCTTAATTAGTACGTTTTTGTTGATACTATTATTGTTCTTCCGTTTGCCGCTTCTGAATGATTGACTAAATAAAGATAGCGCATATGTTCATCTTAGCTCACTCAAGCAATATAGTATAAACATCCATAATGTGAAGTTTACTAAAACTTCTTCTAGTTTTGGCAAAAAGAATGACAGCGAAGGCAAAATTAAATTAAAGCTTTTGTGTTATAATTTACTGCATGCCTTCCTCCCGTTAGCTTTTATAATTACTAGAAATTGAAGTATACATCCATACATTATCCCATATTGTATCGTCTAATTTGTGTATAATAAGCTATACAGGGACGCTAACAAAAAGAAATGTTCGCATAATAGTCAAATATCAAAACAAACAAGAGTTCTCTGGCTGAAATGAAATAGATAGAAAATATTATATTTATATAATAGATTCTAAACAATCAATTAATATTTACGTGAGGCTTGAACATTTATTAAGTTTATGTATGATAAAAAGCTTAGTTAAATTTACGTTTATCTTTTTCCTAATATAATAATATATCAACAAAATATTATAGGTTGAAATAGAGGAGGTCTTCTATTCTAAAAGTTATACATGTTTCATGCATATAGTCTTACTCTTAGAATTTAGTAGTGGAGCGCTAGTCTTTTCTACCAATTACGTTGACTTGCTCGTAGTACTTGCTGAAGGAAGGTCTCTTCTACGAATAAATCAAACTATATATATATATGCAAATAATTTAAATAGTATGAGTGTTCACTTTTTATATAAGTGAATAAAATTTAAATTTTGTCAGTTGCAATTTAACGAATTAGTTGATTAATTCCTTAAAAAATGGTATGGTGATGCAAGTATTGTGAATTTAAAATGAAAGTGAGATTTTGAAGAAAAGTTTGAGCACAGCAGGAAAGTGATAGAATTATGATGGAACCAAATTAAAAGTAAATTTTCGAAGAAGAGCTTAAGAGCGACAATAATAAAGCTCAAACAGGTTAAGGGCAATTTTAAATTTCTTTAAGGAATAATTTGATTGGGTTGGATACATCCATTTGTGTAACCTGTTAGAATATTCTCCATGTTTTCCTCCTCCCATGTTTTCCTCTTTGTTCCCCTCTCCCTATTTTCCTCCCCTTTTCTCTCCTTATTTTTCTCCATGTTTTTAGGTTGTCTTATAATTTGTTTTCCCTTTGTATCACTATATATTTGTTAGTCTTGTATTGTAAAGAAATGGAGTGATTGTAACAATGTAACCCTTGTGAATTTCTTACTCATTAATATAATTTCTCTATTTCAATGTTGTATAATTTATCATGGTATCAGAGGATGTAAGATCCTTACACCTTTCCGATCATCGGCGGGCGATGTATATCGTCGTCCGCCGGACCTTCAAACCAACCGCGCCGCCGCCACCGTCCACAACCGCGCAGTCCACCACCGTCTCAGCTTCCGGAGGTGGAGGCCCCGCTTCCTCCTATCAGCCAACAACCTCTCTCTAAATCCACCGAACAAAAAGCACCGCCGCACCGCTTTCGTCCTCACCTATGCCCGCGTCATCACCAACAAGCAGATCAATTCACCCAACACCGCCGCACTCTGCCTCTTCTTCCACGACTGCCTCGTCGAAGGCTGCGACGTTTTCGTCCTCATCTCCTCCACCGCCTTCGCCAAGGCCGAGCTAGACACTGACATCAACCTCTCCCTCTGAAAACTAGCCACTTTAATATATATATATATATATATATATTCAATCTTTTCAATTTAATTTTTCCGCAGCCTTTCGCCGCACGACAAAGTATTAAGATTCAATTTCTTGTTACTGTTATACGTACTGCTCGCGTATTCAGATCAAGTTTTTATTTCCTCCGGAAATTCTACACCGGACCTCGCCGTTCTGTCGGCTCCCGTCATCGCCGTTCCGTCGGCTCCCGTCATCGCCGTTCCGTCGGCTCCTGTTATTTTCGTTACCGCCGTTCCGTCTGCCCCCCACCGCCGTTCCGCTGTTTGGTAGCTTCCTCACCTCTTCAAACTCAAGTTGGTCTCTTCATACCCCCTTGAGTTTGAGGGGGGGTGTTAGAATATTCTCCATTTTTCCTCCTCCCATGTTTTCCTCTTTGTTCCCCTCTCCCTATTTTCCTCCCCTTTTCTCTCCTTATTTTTCTCCATGTTTTTAGGTTGTCTTATAATTTGTTTTCCCTTTGTATCACTATATATTTGTTAGTCTTGTATTGTAAAGAAATGGAGTGATTGTAACAATGTAACCCCTTGTGAATTTCTTACTCATTAATATAATTTCTCTATTTCAATGTTGTATAATTTATCATAACCCATTATAATTTTTTAATAAAATTTTTACTCTAATACTTTAACTAAAAAAATAAAATTATCTCGGGTCTTGCAAGAGTATTGAGTTGGCAATTTCCTACCTCCATCGTGAATAAGATAAAGAAGTGGAAAATTAAAAAAAGAACAAGCAATATTCACGTGGCTTTTGGGAGGAGGGGGCACTAGAAGTGCCATTTCCAAATGGCAGTGACTTTTTTTTGTCATTTATTTTTTATTACAACTAGATAATGGATTACACCACTACACCAGATGTATATATTATGCATATCACGTGTATACAAATTTTTTCTTTGTAATATTATTGTTTCTGGGCCACTAGCAAGTAGTTCAGTGGTAGTGTACTGGAATCAAAACTGAATTCAACTCGGAGTTTCCCAAGTCAAATCCTGACAGCTACAAAACATCTGGTGGCCAGCAAAAAAAAAACAGACGACTAAAGTTTCTAAATTCTAATGATTCAACATATATTTTATGTAGGGTTACATAGTTCGGTCATGATAAAATAAGGTGACAAATATATAGAAAATATTTTTATATAGAAAATATTTAAAAATATGTTAAAGAGGAAAGTTAACTGACAAGGTTCGATCCCAAATTATATATACAAGGTCCTATATGAAACTTGAACTTATAGCTTCTAATATTATATATATATATATATCTAATATGTATGCTTAACCCTAACTAAAGAGTAATGCATGTATTTTTCATTGACACAAAATGGACACAAAAGTATTACATAAGAAAATGAAATAAATCAAATAAGTAACAAGAAATGTATTCACAAGCAACAAGAATAATAGTTTTAGACTTTTACACAAGGCTCTTCAGAGAAGAATTAAACTATATCTAGATTGATAATCATAGTAGTTAGAACATAACATCACCCTTCCGCACTTAGATCTTATGTGGTTCACAGATTTGAGAACTTAGGAAAAGGAAAATCATTACTTTCCTTTGTTTAGTAATTACAAATTCTGGAAATACTTTCCTGCCAGAGGGGAAAGTAGGGAAGAAATCATTCCACTCAGACCTTATATGATTGATTTTCCCTTTTGATTTTCCAGCATTTATTATAAAAGTTTTAAACAACAATACCCTTATCTAAATATGCTATTGCCAAAATTTACCCATTGAATCATTTTCCTTTGTTTTTATTTTACAATACAAGGGTATCATTTAATGGTTGTGTAG
This sequence comes from Lonicera japonica, assembly GCA_021464415.1. Lineage (NCBI taxonomy): Eukaryota > Viridiplantae > Streptophyta > Magnoliopsida > Dipsacales > Caprifoliaceae > Lonicera > Lonicera japonica. The sequence goes on from CM038471.1 coordinate 68,970,499, forward strand.
CTGCCCTCTTGATCATCTCTTAGCAGAAGCCATCAGCTGTCGAGAGGCTCTCAGCTAGAGTCTGATTCAATGTTGCTAGTCAATGCTTTTAATGGTGGGATAAATAACTTGTTGTATTTTGGTTTAATAGTGTAAGATTGTATAGATATTGCGAAGTCTCTTGTTGATTGCGCACTAATCTTACAACCCATCGCCTTGCGCGGGAGGGGCTAATAGGCTAATCTTCCAGCCCATCGTCGCGCTAATCTTGCTCGTTCGCATTTGTGCGCTAATCTTACAACCAATTGCCTTGCGCGAGAGGGGCTTGGGGGCTAATCTTACAGCCCATCACCGCGCTAATCTTGCTAATTCGCATTTGTGAGCTAATCTTGCAACCCATTTGTGTGCTAATCTTGCAACCCGTCGCCTTACGCGGGAGGGGCTAATCTTGCAGCCCATCTCGCGCCCATCGCCTTGCGCAGGATGTAGGTTCTTTGTCTGATCCGGGAGTTGGGAGTTGTTCTGGGAGTTTGTTCCCTTCCTTTTCTTATACATGTTTTATTCTTTGATTCAATTTAATTGCTTTGTTTTCTTGTAAAAAAAGGTATTATTGAAATACTGATATATTTTTACTTTAATTTCTTGTACTAACCAAACACCGGAAGGAAATCAAATAGTATTTTCTAAATACTTTTCATGCTTTACTAAACACAATAAATGAAATATGACAGGAACTTTAGTTTACCAACCCCACGAAAAAGATAAAGGAACTAATTTTCTTTCTGTAAAACGAGATCTTAACAGAACCCTAAATTGCTGAAATCACTTTTGAAGTTAGATTCACCACAGGAATGAAGCCACTATCAGCCGTCTCGGGAACCGGAGGTAACCCAAGGAAGATCTTCATGGCCGGGATATCTACGGTCCATTGCTTCCATGCATCTTATAGATTACTTATTGCGCAACCGAGTACTGGTAAGGAGGGTTATTATAGAACTATATATATATATCACCCTCGACCCATGCATCGGGGGAAGGGTACTGAGAAGCACGGTTAAGTACACCTTTTTACCACGCTTGCTGTAAGCATAAGTCATCCTTGTGTTGGTTTGTCTTTCCCTCGATATCAAAGTCAATTCCGTCCGAAACAGGCGTAACTAGGCTTGGGCTAGTAAGGCTCCAGCCCAACCCTATTTTTTCAGCTGCTCTTTATGTGTATGGATTGCAAGGGAAAAAATGTTATAATATAGCCCAATTAGCCCACCCTAAAATAAAGTGTCCTGGCCCATTTATTACCTTTTAAGCGAAGAAGCTAGTTCTTCTGAAACGGAAAAACGCCCCTGCCCCCTTCCCCCACCCCAACCAACCCAACCCCTTGCGCGTTCTCTCCATGAAACGTGCCCCCCTCTTTCATTACATTTGTTTCTTCTTTAACATTGCGCTATACATGATTACAAGTGTTCCTTTTCATTTTCTCCTCTCTCTCTCTTTAAAAAAAATTTTTTTTTATATATACACTACTTTATTTCTTATTATAGTTTTTGATGGTTTTGTTTGATTTGATAAACTCATTCATATTTTTCTCTTACATTAAATATTAACTTAAATTATATTAGTGATCAATCTTAACATTGATGTAAGTTAAAGTAATTATTAATTTCAAATGCTAATTTATATAATTTTTTTTTTTATTAATTTTAAGTACACAACCAAAATATTACAATTAAATTTAATTAAAAGAATTTAAATATCTAGGTGATTATTTCTTAAGGTTTATCAAATGTGCTATTAGCTTAAAAAAATGTGTTAATTTAACCCACCACATTAAAGAATTCGAGATCCGCCCTTGATAATAGCATCACCAATGGGAGCTGTGACAATTTCCCCCCTAAAAAGTTATTCCAAAAGTAGGTAGCAGACTTGCCTAGCATCATCTGTAGATGTCTCACGTAAGGTAGTAGCTTCTGATCCTGCCTCTAACAGAAGGCATTACTTTGATTCCTTTTGCTTGGTAAGATTTTGTGTCGAGAGCTCGAGGCTTATTTTGGTGCAGTTGTTGCTGTATGGATCGTAATGACCAGCTAAATTAATCATTGGGCCCTGGCCATTGCCAAATGTGGGAAGAAAGGCTATGCTTACAAAGTCATAGTTGCATGTGTTGAAAATGGTTGGCTCAAACCATTGATCCCATATGAAAAAAATGTAAAATTCAACATGAATATATAAGTGGGGGAGAGTCTTCACATAGTAACGAGGCCTTTTAAGTTAAAACCTTACACCTATGGCCCAAAGGTGTTTAAGTTGGGGACAATATTGTTACTATGTGCGTGGACCAGCAGGCCCGGTTGGTGCCCCGGGCCCGACCCGAGTGCAGGCGGGCACAACAATTAATATCAAAGCCGATAGTGGATCCACAAACTTGTGAAGCAGTACCGGTAGCTGGATTCGGTGGAGTCGGAAAAAACTCGGTAGAGCCTAAGGTGATAAGTCACTACAAAAAGCGTCTCGATAGTTGGACTTGGTGGAGTCTATGGTGGAGTTAGACTCGGAGAAGCCGGGGGTGGAGTCGCTACAGCCTACGTACACCCGGGGTGTTGCTATCAAGGTGGTTGTGCAGGTTCCGCATGTAAGGTGAAATAGGGTATACCTCGAAATGTGCATTGATAAAAAAAAAGTGGACGATCTTGCGGATGGAGATTGTTGAGTGGTGACCTACATGGATAGTTCAATGGTGGATTCATGGTGGACTATAGTATAGGTCTAGGTGGAGCTGGACCGGTGTTAGTCCAAGGTGGAGCCAAGGTGGACTGGTTTGATCCAAGGTGGAGATTGTTGAGAATAGTTGGCTCAAATCATTGATTCCACATGAAAAAATTATAGAACTCAACATGAATATATAAGTGGGGGAGAGTTTCCACATAGTAACAATGCCTTTTAAGTTAAAACCCCACACACCTGTGGCCCAAAGGTATTTAAGTTAAAGATAATGTTGTTACTATGTGCGCGGACCGGCGGGCCCAGCTGGTGCCCCGGGCCCGACCCGAGTGCTGGCGGGCACAACAGCATGTGGCACAAGTTTTTGCTAAGGTACCCTCGTTCCCGTTCTGGCCTTAATTTAATAGATTGAAATTCGATTGAAATTCCACCGACAATCATTAGAGCTCACAATTATTATTGCTAACATTAAACATAATAAAGTCGAAAAATTCGAGCCCTGTATATCACAATCTCCTTAAGGCATATTTGTTCCCTCTACAGTGCCCAAGGTCATAAACAACTGTCTCCCAGAAAGTAACACTTCAGTTAATAAGAACCAGCGAACACAAATATATGCCTGTACTCAAACTAGATTTGGAAGAGATGGAAGAGGGAGGAATAAGAGAAGAATTCCTTCTCGGAAATTGGATGACAAATGCCTTGGCCTTAGGACCTATTGATAGTCGGGTTGAGCGGAAGTTGCAAAGGGAGGTTACAATCATCGAGAGTTATAACTACCGGTGGCTCCCAAATTTAAATTCATTTTCAATTGTTTTTAACAACTAAGGGCCCGTTTGGTTGCGTAAATTACCTAATTTTAGAATTAGTTAATTTTCGATTGAAGAATTGTGAATTTGCTCATTTATGAATAATTCAATTCTAATTCAAGTAGTGTTTGGAAAACTTAAATAAAAAATTCCGATTGTTAGAATAAAAACACGTTCTTTATTGTTCTATGTTATTTAAAATTTTGTCTAGATGCATCAATATCACGAGTAGAAACTAGATCTTCTTGAAAAATAGAGTTGGAATGACTTATCTAATTCTAGAATTAGGCAATTTCAAGTTTTACTTGAAATGACTTAATTTGAGTTTTTGTGAATCAACTTGAATTATCATATTTTCAATTGTTCAATTTACACAACCAAACACTAATAAATGAAAATTTTGTAAATTACTTAATTGTGAATTATCTAATTCACAATTTGAAGGACAACAAACGGGCCCTAAATATACTACGTCATACTATTCAAATACTATAACAAATTGGTGCATTATACCACTTTAACCGGAGTGTAGTAACCACCAAAAAAATATGTCCAAAGTTGACCATACTTTTAATTAATTCAAAACCATTTTTCCAACAGCGGATTTAATTTATATGCCATTTTAGGTAGGGGAATACCAAACTTTAGCAAGTTATAATTGTGTTTGTGCTATGCAGCATCTCATTTTGCCTTTAAATTAATAGAATAAGAAGGTCCCATTTTGATGTAAATTTTTTTTCGTTCTTTTAGGGTCCGTTTGATAACAACATAAAATATTTTAAACATTAAACTTTCTTATTTCAATGCTGGTGTGTTTATTATTTGTTCTTATATATATATACTTAATGGTTCCAAGGATAGTGCCGATAATCAAAATTTTACAAAGAAGTATTTTGTCTTTAAGGTCATAAAGTTTATGAATATGGAGATATATTGAGATGGATAAGTTAACTGTAATTTTGGTTTGGCTTTGAGTTGTTAATGACAACTTAATTTGTTTTGAATGAAGTAAAGCTTTACTTCAATTCAGTGCCCTTGGGGCTTTGATATCCAGTAGCCTCGATTATTGTTAGCATTTTGAACATGGCCTTATTATAGTCGAACGGTGCGCCCAAGTTGTTTTGATTTTGAAACTGTATTTATAACCTCATACGTTTGTGTTGAATTTGTCATTCTCATAATACTTTTTCCTTCCCTAATTAAAGATGCTTGGAAAAATTAAAACAAAAAATTAAATTGTAGTGGTAATAAAAATTGATTAGCTAATTAGGGGTTCAAACAAAATTTGTGTTGAATTTTTCTTTCTTATAATACTTTTTTCGTCCCTAATTAAAGATGCTGGGCGAAAGAAAAAATAAATTGTAGTATTAATTAAGGGAAATGCTATTAGCACTCCACTTTCATCCTTATACACTCCACTTTTACTTTTAGTGACATAAAAAGTGTCCCAAATGATATATATAGTGTCACTAAAAATGAAAGTGGAGTGCCTAAGGATGAAAGTGGAGTGCTAATATCATTTCCCTTAATTAATAAAGTGATTAGCTAATTAGGTTCAAACAAAAACTAGAACCCTAATTAAAGATGCTTGGCGAAAGAAAAAATAAATTAGAAAAAATATGTCAGAAGTGGGATTTGAACCCACGCCCTCTCACGAAGACCAGAACTTGAGTCTGGCGCCTTAGACCACTCGGCCATCCTGACTTCCTGTTTTCTGCGTTTTCCTATCAATATTTATCAAAGTTTTTTTCTCCAAAGTTTGAAAGTTTACTGTAACTCCAAATACATCGAGTAACAAGTCTACATCTGCTTCGGTTCTTCTCTGCCCACATATGCCTGTAACATACACTGCATTTGCAAATTCACTCATGTATTTATCGTTTGATTCTCGTTATTCAATTTTCAGAGCATTTATATCCACCTCTCTCAAATTAATACTCTAAATCAAGATATAAATAATGTACCAAATTTTGCAACAATATTTTCTAAATTGATTATATTAAAAATGGTGCATCTTTAAAAAAGTTACCACCAGTATGTACTCATTTATTTTTTTGATTGAACAAATCAGATCAATATGTACTTTACGTTTGGAATGTTGGGAGTACCAAATATGGCAATGAATTTTGCTTTTTAACAATTGATTACTAAAGTTTAATGGCACACTCGACGCAACGATATTATACCTAACAATATATTTAGGTTTAGAACATGAGATTGTATTTGCTCAAGTGGAAATAGCATAATATTTTCATACTTGAAGTCATTTGTTCAAATCTAACTATCAATATTCTTATAGAAAAGGTCAAAACTTGTGGCGCTTTCATGGAGTACAATACAATCCGATAAATATGTTAATGATAATATAATGTCCATGTTCTCTCTCCCATGAACAACCGATCATTACCCATCACTTGTATTCAACCTTTTTTTTTTACCTCTCCAAAGTACTCTCCCTCTATTAACCTTTACCAGAAGGTGTAACACGTAATGCATTGTATCATAGTATACACTTTGATTTATTAAGGAATAATTATATAAATACTTGATATTTATATACAAATCACTGCCTGAAGACAAAATGATGATTATGAATCATGAAATTTCAGCCAATGAAATGCAAAGCGTGTTCATAATCATAACAGTTAACAATCCATAAATCCATAAATATTTGATCTTACAAAATTAGGATTCCGATTCCCATGGAAATTTACATACAAAACGCTGGAGAAAATATAGTAACGGATAATATAATCACAAACATGTAACAAAGAGAGGTTGATGGAAGAACTATATCCAGACTGATCGTCATAGTACCTTAGACCACAACATCACACCTCCATACTTGGCTGAACCCTTAATTGCCGGAAGCCACTTCGGAAGTAAGATCACCCACAAACACAAAGCCTCTTCCAGCTGCATCAGGTAGCCCTAGGAAGATCTTGGTGGCCGGTATATCCGAAGTCCATTGCTTCCATGCATCTTCAAGGTCACTAATATTCCCTGAACTATACTGGCAAGGAGGGTTGTTAAAGAATTGAACCCAAACATTGTCGAAAAGACCCTTATTAAGGGCACCCCCGACCCACGCATCAGGGAAAGGACACTGGGGAGCCACGGTTAAGTACCCTTTCTTACCTTGGTTGCTATAACTAGAAAGGTACCTAGCCAGGTCATCCCAGTATTGACCTGTTCCTGCTTCGATATCAAAGTCAATTCCATCCAAAATTGCATCCCCAAGAGGGCGAGAAGATGAGTTTTCCCCTAAGAAATTATTCCAAGTGTAAGTTGCAACTTGACTAGCATCATCGGTCGAAGAGAGAGTAGCTACTGGATGCTCCTCCGATGGAAAGAATCACCTTGATTCCTTTTGATTGGCAAAATTTTACATCAGAGCGTAAGCCAGTGCAGCCGTTAACGGAGGGATCGCAGTGACCAGCAAGGTTAATCATCGGAGCCTGGCCATTGCCAAAAGTTGAAAGAAAGGCTCAAGTTTACAAAATTGTAGTTCCCTGTGGCACAAGTTACTTTAAGGTATCCTTGTTGCCATTCTGTCCCCAGTAGATAGCATTCCACCTGCAGCTATTAGTAGCGCTAATACTGAACATAAGAAAGGTAGTGAAATTACTAACTGAGATGCCATTTTTAGTTGATGCAAGTTCTGTTTGTTTGTGCTATGCAGAGTTGTACATATTGGCTTTAAATAGGTGAATTACGGTTCTAATTTGATAGACATTTTTGTTATCTTGCTAATTAGGTGCGTGGCTTAACAGTCACTGAATCCTAACTCTTAGATTACACAGGGTTGAGGATATAAACGGGATTCCTCATATTTCCTCAATGATTCGGCATTTTTGTTTGACTCGTTTTCTAATTCTTTAGTGAGGAATAGGATCAATATTTAAGAATTGTTTGTATACATCACTTGTGCTTATTTGTTTGTATATTGTCTTAATCATATGTTCTTTATCAAGTGGCTCCAAGCATACTACCAATAAAATTGTGTTGAGAATGGTACATTGTTGTATCATTCCCATCATATCCAAATGGGTCAGGACAGAGCAGATATTATTGAATGAATATTGGAATGGTTTGTTGTCTTTAAGATGACACATTATGAATTATACTTGTGTTTGGTACTTAAAAGTTAAAACATACATTGCTGAATATATGCACTAATAGCGTTGAATTTTGGGTCCTATAAGCAATATATAATCTAGCAGGTTCTTTTGCATATATGATTTCTAGATACTGGATGACTGGAATTCCGCGTGGTTTAGGTGTACTATCTTTCACCTCGTTGAAAGTCAGTTAAGCGGGGTTTAAATTAAGAGTTCTTGAATAAGGTATTGGAATTATTCTGCCCATCCCAAATTAAAAGTCCGGTTTGACTTTAAAAACGTTTTTAAGGATACATCGTATTTTCAAAAAAGGAATAGTAACACTAAATATGAGACGAAGGAAGTATTTCATTGTTTATTTTTCATTGCAAGTTAAAACTGAACTAAGATTCAAAGTTTTCAGGATTCATTAAGTAGTTGTACATCACTACATGATCAACCATGGTAAGCATGTGAAATTCAGGTCACAAAACAAGAAGTTTTGCTTGTTTTATCACTTGATGTCCACCTATAGTTCAGTCTCTCATTTTATTCTAAAATTGTGACATTTTATAGTCTCTAAAGCTTTCATGAATCATGTAATTAGGTTCTCTTCCTAGTTGCCTCCCTCTGTCAACCTTCCTCGAAAGGTTGTTGTCCAAGGCTTTCTAAAGGTGTATTGGATCTTTTCTTTTTTTAGGCAAAGGAGGCAAAAGCCCCTAAAATTTTATTAGATCACAAAACAAGATTACAGAATCAAAATCCTCATATCAAATATACCAGCCCCATACTACTCAAAATGCACCAATTTTTGAATTTGTCTTTTTGTCCGCTCGCGAAAAAGCCTTGGGGTGTCAAATTGCACTTGATTTAATAGACGACACTCATCTTGATCAAAATGAAGTTACGTTGATATCTCCTTATAAAGTTTTTTCCAATTCTTCTTTGTTCTCTTGGAATACATTTCTATGAAACCATCTTTAACTCCCACCCCAGATCGAAAATTTGAAATGTGATTGTTGACCTCATTAGAAGATGTAGTTGAATTACATGGAACTCGATTAAGTGACACTCTCGTTATTTCGGTAGTCAATTTTTTTTTTGTATTCAACCAAAAGATCAAAGCTTTCATTACTCTCAATTTAATCATCCTCATCAACTTCTTCTTCTTTTTCTTCTTCTCCTTCATCTTCCTCCTCCCCATCATCATCCTCTCATTCTTCTTCTTTTTCTTCTTCGACTATTTCTTTTTTTTTTCTTTCATCATTAACTTCATCAGTCACTTTAAAATTAGTCTCTCCCTTTTTTGTAACCCCATTACTTGACTGACTACCAATAACGCTAGGAGGAGTCGATTGTATCTCAATTGCCCAAACAATAATACTTTCATCTTCCTCCCATTTCTTAGAATTAGAGCTACTTGCCCATACTTATCAGCTAAAATACCCACATTTCCTTGAATTATAGGTTGAGTTCGATTAGGAATTTGAACATGTGCTAAACAAGGCTGCCCTCCAGGAAAAATGGGCAAAGAAAAATCAACAAGAGCCTCACTAGAAATGACCAAAACATTACCTCGAACACCTGAAGTGCTCTCCACCGGAGCAGCGTTTGGACCAATTAATCGAGATGTTTCACCTTTATACCGAGGGACATAAGCTTGAGTTTGTTGTCTCTCATTTCCTTCATGTTTACTTTCCCCTTTCTCATTTTTAAGTTTACATTCCATGATTTCATGCCCTTGCTTCAAACAATGAGTACAATACTTTGGAATTTTCTCATAAACAATTGATCCAGATTTGATTTGGAAACTTTTCCAAAAGATCCATCTCAATGCAAATCTGAGCTACACTAGGCCTTGTTAAAGCTAATGTAGCCACATCCATATGTATAAGCCTATACCTATGGTACTACCAAGTGAGAATAAACTTGATTTGGAAAAGAGTTGCACAGGAAGCTGGGGAAATTCAACCCAGACTAGAGTTAACGTTGATCATCCACATTAAAATTCGGAGTCCATTTAAAAACCCTAATTGGATGCCCCTTTAAGTACCATTGTTTCAGCAACCACATCCTTTAAAAATCCTCCTCATGGTAAAATTGAATCAAAACATGTTTATTATCCAATAAGCCAACCGTAGTTGCAGCTTTCAAGCCAATTGAAACTAAAGATGATCTAATATCAGCCAGTAAAGGACGGCCATGAGAGAACTTACCAACGAGAGAAAAGTTGAAAGGGCCAGCCAGCTTAGTAACATCCTCCTCCGTAAAGAACAAAGCAGGTTCGCCACGATGAGAACATGGCGACCGAATATTAATTGAACATAAATATATATTTTACAAGCGTATTGTTATGTTTATTGTGCCTAAAAATAAAATAACAGACAAACTATACACACGCAATGGAAGATTAACCAGGCCTTGATGCCTTATGCAAAAATCAGAAAACTCCTCAATGCATCATCAAAATACAACGCCCCCGGCCTCAGTCGGCGTGAGAAAAGTTGATAACAAAAGTGCATCTGAAATGTTCTTTACGGTTGATTCACTCAGAATATAATGTAACCATTCGTATTTAATTTATACAACATATAAATAATAACATAAAAATTACAAACCTTAATTGTTCATCTTTTTCTCTCTTATTTTGCCCAATTTGCTCTGTGTACGTATGTAGTGTAGATTGTCTGTTGTGCTATTGGAAGTTAGGATAGAAAGGATATAAATATATATATATATATATATATAAAGTACTATATCATGGCATTTTTGTCACACACAGAGCTTATTAATTTTGAAACATTTTTAGTATTGTGTATATAGCTTTACTATTATATTATATAAAGCGAGCACCCATTTTAACCGCTTGCGTCATATATTTGAAATCGTTAGTTTGTTCCTGCAATCTTATTTTTCATGAAAAGATTGCTTGCTTCCTCATACCTTGCTTCTATGTAAACAGTGGCGTAGTAAAGAATTCGAAATCGGGGGTGCGCAATATGCTCGTCTCACATTCTCTTTATCATTAGGATCATAAGATTGCGTATTTTTCTTCAACCTCGGATCGGATTGAACCTCTAAGTTAGAAGAAATATTTTTAGTGGACGAAGATATATTTGTAGGATTAAAATCAACATTCAGAATAGCGCAATTTATTCTTAGAATGGTAGAACTTGCGCCGACATTTTTAGGACTGGAAGAGGAACTTGTTCCTATTTTGCCATAATATTTCTTCATTTTAAAATCAGCCCTATAAATTCAACAATTATTAAATTAATAACTAATAATTAACCTAAATTAATTAAACAATTAATATACAATTAATTAAATAATCTAATAATATAATATTATTCAAGAAACACACAATTAACTGTGTTTGTATCACTCACAGTATTTACAATCAACTAAAGAAATTATTCATTACTTCATTAGACTAACATAAAATTAGTCTAATAATATTCTAAAATCATAATTATAAAACATTTCATTTATACATATATGAACAAATATAAAATCTAATTGAAGAAAAAAAATCAAACTAATTGACTTTTCAAACACAAACGCAGTTTCTTGACATCTAGAGCCCAATTTTCACCCTATAATGAAAAATTAATTTTCTTGACATTAGAAGTTGAAACCCGAATTTTCACACATTTAAACAAAGCAAATAGAGAACCACTAACCTTGGTGGCTTGGTCGGTGATGAGTAGCTGAGTGCATGGGTGATCGCCGGGCGGTGCCATGGATGGGAAGTCGCTGGACGGAGTCACGGGAGAGTGGAGTGAAACGGAATGGAAAAAAAGAAGAAGAGAAAAACAGGGGAAAAAAGAACGAAAAAAATAAAGGGGGAGAGTGAGGTCTCGAGATCTCTCTCCTCATTTAAGTGTATATCAATTCTCAAAATACTTCTCAACTCTTATTGTTTACAATTGCATACCCTCAACTATAAATTTATACATATAAGTCCCTATTTTTTTTAAAAAAAAATTGCCGAAATCGCCAGGGGTGCATGTGCACCCCCTCGTCACATTGTGGCTACACCCCTGTGTGTAAGCGGAACAATTTTATAACCACTTTGCCACTTATCAGTTTTGCTCATATTTTTTATTCAAACTAAAGGTATACCAGTTGCACATGCATCACGTGTATGAGATAATCTAGTACGTGATAAATTCAAATTAATTACTGTAGTTGTTAGCTGATAGGTCTTTCCAAGTTGCAGAAATAACTAACTTGAGATTGACAGTTGCTTACTTGTAATGCTAGAAGTTCAGATTATGATTTAAAATTTTGAAGACATTTCAAAATTTCAAATGATTCAAGTTTCCCACAGATTTCAACTTTTCAATTATATAGGGATATAGATGGTTATTATTGTGATATATTTGGTTGTTTAATAAAAGTAAAGGAACCATTTAGGAGTAATGCACAAGTTTTTCATATACACAATAAATATTACGCGTAGAGTATTACATATGCATGTGATAGAAAACAAATAACAATCAGCCAGTAAGTAGTATTATTTTTCGACTTTTAGACATGGCTTTTGATGGAAGAACTGTATCCAGATTGATCATCATAGTACTTAGACCATAACATCACACCTCCATACTTGGCAGAACCCTTAATTGCCGGAAGCACTTTAGAAGTAAGGTCACCCACAGGTACAAAGCCACTTCCAGCTGCATCAGGAGCTGCCGGTAGCCCTAGGAAAATTTTAGTGGCTGGTATATCCGAAGTCCATTGCTTCCATGCATCTTCAAGGTCACTAATATCCCCGGAACTATATTGGCAAGGAGGGTTGTTAAAGAATTGAACCCAAACGTAGTTGAATAGACCCGTATTAAGGGCACCCCCGACCCACTCATCAGGGAAAGGGCACTGGGGAGCCGCGGTTAAGTACACTTTCTTACCTTGGTTGCTATAACCAGAGATGTACCTCGCCAGGTCATCCCAGTATTGACCCGTTCCTGCTTCGATATCAAAGTCAATTCCATCCAAAATTTCGTCCCCAAGAGGGCGAGAAGATGAGTTTCCTCCTAAGAAATTATTCCACAGGTAAGTTGCAACTTGGTTAGCGTCATCGGTCGAAGAGAGAGAGTAGCTACCGGATGCTCCTCCAATAGAAAGCATCACCTTGATTCCTTGTGCTTGGCAAAATTTTACGTCGGAGCTTAAGCCAGTGCAGCCACTAACTGAGGGATCGCAGTGACCAGCGAGGTTGATCATCGGAGCCCGGCCATTGCCAAAAGTCGAAAGGAAGGCTAAGTTTACAAAATTGTAATTTTCTGTGGCACAAGTTTCTTTTAAGGTACCTTCATTACCGTTCTGGCCCCAGTAGATAGCGATTCCACCAGCATTACAACCCAACATTAGTACTGCTAGCACTGAACATAAGAAAGCTACTGAAATTACTGACTGAGATGCCATTTTTTAATGAGTTTTAGCACACTTCGCTAGTGTCTGTAAAATTCAGTTTATGAAGGGAGGAGATTCTTCTACTATGAAAAAAGAAAAAAAATCACTGTTTTGGACTGTAGAGAGGTGCGCAGCTTATAGTTCACGTAGTTGTAGCCTTTTTTAACGTACATGGGTTGATTAGATTAAAACAAAACACTCAGATGTTTACTCTGCATCTTGTCTCTTTATTGTTGTCTAGTTATATATAGTAGGACACTAATAGGAAAACTGCACTTTCTGAATGGTCATCACAATTACTATTGTCTTATGCATGTGTTTTAATATTAATTATGTGCAAAGAATGTGTTTAGTAACTTCTGGTTAAGAAATCTTTGTTGTCTTATTGCGCGTTCACATACAAACTCAAGTTGTTTGCCACCCCCCTCCCCTCCCGGAGTCACACCTTGGCACCCCAAAAGTCTGATACCATATGCCAAGTACCCAAAGCATAAGCTCTTGGCCGGGTAGTATGCCAACAATGTATATCATCATACTTTCGAACATTACTTTATCTTCCTTCCATCCCAAACTAAGAGTCCACTATATCTTTTTGGGATGTACCAAATTAAGAGTCCAGTTAACGTTTTAGGAAATTATCAATGTGCTATATCTTACAATACCAAACAAGTTTTGTTCTCAATCATTCATGATTAGCTAGGTTGATGTTAGTGTATCCTTTGAAGTGTTAAAGTCAATCTACACTCTTATTTTGGGACGGAGGGGGTACAAGATAAGGATATTTGCACTATGATTGACACAGTGTCCTACTTTTGCTAACAATCTACTCCAAGTTGTTGTTAGATTATAAACGGGGTTGAATAAATTAATGAATTTCTACGTACCTGTTATTGGTTTTCTTAAATGTATTTATACTTGTCTCTTTGTTTTTGATAGCTTTTCCGGTCATAAGCTAACGTAATGGTCTGATTCTGTCAAATTTAATTTCATTCGGAATGCTTTGTTGTATACTATGATTCCTGTGAAAATATGAGAGAAAATATATATTGTATTCATTGAGTAAATAAGGGATACATATATCTACCAAAGTGAAACCATAGAATATGGATATTTCCTTATAATAAGGATTCTTGAATATCTCCTAAATATACACATGCCATAAATAAAATATGTACAAATCTTAACACTCTCCTTTAAGCTGGAGCGTTTAAGTTTTATATTCCAAACTTGTTACAAATGTAATTGACTCAAGGGCCACCGAGAGACTTAGTAAAAATATCAATTAGTTGATCATTCGATTTCACATAGCCAGTAGTGATCTCCTTTGAAAGAATTTTCTCTCTAATAAAATGGCAGTCAATTTCGATATGTTTGATCCTTTCGTAAAAGACCGAATTAGAGGCAATGTGGAAAGTTGCTTGGTTATTGCATATAAATTTCATTTGCTGAATCTTCATGAACTTCAGCTCTTTGAGTAACTGTTTCATCTATATGAGCTCACATGTTGCTTTTGCCATAATGCGATATTCTGCATCAGCAGTGGATAGAGCAACAATTGATTGTTTCTTGTTATTTTATGAGACCAAATTTCCTCTAACAAATATACAATACCCACTAGTCTAAAGTTTGTCATATGGGTAGCTTGCCCAGTTAGCATCGGAATAGCTGACAACCTCTGTGTGGCATTTACTTTCATACAGAAAGCCTTTGCCTGGTTCATTCTTTATGTGCTTTAAAATATGAACAACTGCCTTCTAATGACTATCACATGGAGCATTTAGGGACTGATTGAGTACACTCATCGAGAACGCAATTTCAGGATGTGTCATGGTGAGGTAGTTGAGTTTCCAAACAGGTCTTCGATACTTATTATGGTCTGATAATGGCCCCCCCGATTAGGTAGGAGTTTGACGTTTGGATCTATTGGAGTTTCTATGGGTTTGTAACCATTATGCTAGTTTCTTCTAAGCTATGAAGCACGGATGCGGTGCGGGATTCGAGTGCAACGCGATTCGGGTGCGGTGATTCAAAAATTTTCAAAAAAACAAGATACGGGTGCGGGTGCAGCGAATAATAAAATAATAATATAATTTATATTAATTAATTAAATTGTATGTTTAAGAATTACCTACAAGTTAATAATAAAATATGAAGACTAAAAGAATAATAATAAACTAAATATAAAAGAGATTAAAAGATTTTTAGAAAAATTCCAAAAATAAAGATATAGTAAATAAATTAGAAAAAAAAGGGTACAAAAAATAAGTTAAGGAATAATAAAAAAAGTTTTCTTTAATTTAATAAACACATTAATAATTTTATAAATTTTTAATAAACCAAGGCTACTTAGGTTATTTTTCCACTTAAAGTTAAAACTTATTTATCAAATCAACACAAGCCACCGCCTCTCATCGATTTCATCTTCCATCTCTTAGAATCTTCATCTTCCATCTTCTATCTCTCTCAAGTGTGTTCATCGTCCGGTATATCATTTCGTAGCCTCTTTAACTCACAGAAATGCAAGGTTTTTTTCTTCTCCTTCTTCGTCTTCCCCCGTTCTTCTTCCTTTAAAAGAATCCTTGTGAATCGAAAATTAAAATTAATTAATTAATTCCAATTCTTCTTGGGTGCGAATCGGTGCCAAATCGGGGTAGCACCCGCACCCAATTCGCACCCAGCTAGATTCGATGGCCCTTATGAAGAATCCGTGCTTCATAGCTTCTAAGATATTTAGGGCATACTTCAGCTAGGAGATGAAGATACCCTATTGAGATTGTGAAACTTTTATTCCCAAAAAATATTTGAGTTTCCCCAAATATTTCGTCTGAAAGTGAGAAAATAAATGCTGCTTAAGTTTCTGTATGCCCTTTTGATCATTTTTTGTAATCACAATGTAATCCAGATAAACAACCAAGTAGATGTATCTATTAAAAGACGAATGGGAGTAAAAGACGGAGTGATCAGCCTCACTATGAGTTATACCAAACTGAAGAACAACTGAACTAAACCGTCAAAACCAAGCCTTTGGGGATTATTTTAATCCATAAAGAGAACAAGAGAGGCGGCACACCAAATTAGATTCCCTTTAAGCAACAAACCTAAGAGGTTGCTCCATATAAACTTCTTCCTGTAATTCACCATGTAGAAAAGCATTCTTGATATCCAACTGATAAATTAGCCAATGATGAATGGCTGCCATAGAGAGAAATATGTGAACATAGGAGATCTTAGCAACCGAAAAGAACCTATCACCATAGTCCAGCCCATAGATCTAGGTATACCTTCACAACGAGCCATGCTTTTAGACGATCAATATTGCTATCGGGCCCAACTTTGATAGTGTAAATTTATTGATAATTGACTGTTGATTTACCAGGAAAAAGGGGAATTATATCCCATGTCCACTCAAATGCAATGTGGATATCTTATCAACCATAGCCTGGCGCCAGCCCGAATAAGAAAAAAACGACTCTTACAATTTTAGGTGTAGAAACAAGAGACAAAAACGATACAAAGATAGTATATTGTGGAGATAACCGATGATAACTCACAAAATTATAAATGGGACGAGGATATCCACGCATAAAAAGAACATAATTTAAAGATAAAGTACGCAAGGATTCACCCTGTCCAATGCTTTTAACTTTAGTTTGGGAGCTATCGGCTAAGGTAATAGTAGACAATGAATCAGAATATGTAATAGAAGATAACATATTCTTGTTACCAGACATGTGATCAGAAGCACCAGAATCAAGATCCAAAAGACGATGATTGAGAGATGCAGGCAATAGGGTTACTATTTTGATTTACATAAGCAATGAAGATAGACTGCTTGTTCTCTTGGAATATAAGGAACTCAGCGTATTCGGTGGCAGATATGGAAAACGTAATAATTGATTATGCGCTGGGAGTACCCATTAGAGACTTGTAGTATAAGCCAAAACACCACCAAACTAATGTCGAGAATAAACTAGAAATATGCTAGAACACAGATCTTAGAGAGACAATATGAAATAGATGGATCTAAAAACGTGAATAGTACGCGAATAGTAACGCCGATGAACAGTAACAACGTGAACAGTAAATGTGATGAACAATAATCAATGAATAGTAACCGTGAACAATGTTGGTGAACAGTAACATGAACAGTAAAGAGTATTTGAACATGCGACGGTTAGGGTTTACACGCTGGGATAGAAACACAATAGCTAGGGTTTGCTCACTATGTAAGAATCAAATACCTCTGATACCATGCGAAAAAATGAGAGACAATATATGTTGAATTCATTGAGTAAACAAGGGATACATATATCTACAAGAGTGAAATCCTAGAATAGGGATATTTCTTTCTACTAAGGATTCCCTGAATATCTTCTAAATATACATATGCCATAAATAAAATATATATAAATCTTGACAATTCAAATGTGTGATATAAAGTAAATCCAAAGATTGGGTTAGCATATTATGTTGGTATGTTGAAACACTATGCCTTTCATTTTTGCTTTTATTTCTCGTTGAGCATATTACTTTGCTTGTTCTTTGATTTATAGTTTTATACAATTACATGTGCGACTCATTTGGATGGTGCTATAAAAGAAAGTCCTACAATACCTAAAATGCGAAAAAAAAAAATAGACTATTTGGAGTCTAAATCAAGCAGAAGAAAATTATAGAATATTTATTTCGTAAAGATTTACAATTATGTTTATTTAGAGATAATTATTATAGTATCATAATTCTACACATAGAGTCCACTTTTGAGTACTAATATACCATAGGCAGTCACCATAGCGCGCAACCTTATAAAAACTCATCATAAGAATGTGAGGAACCCTTTTCACAAGGCAAAGAAAACATTTAACAGTAGAACACGAACTTTTCATATATACAACAATAGTGAAGATATATAAATATATAATTACTTAGGAAACAGATCAAAATCAAATAACAGCAAATTTATTTACAAGGAGCTAATAAGGAGCAGTAGCAGCCCTCCGTACTTATCAGAACTCTTAATTGCCGGAAGCACTTTTGAAGTAAGATCTGCCGCTGGAATGAAGCCACTTCCAGCTGCCTCCAGAGTCACAGGTAGCCCAAGGAAAATCTTTATGGCTGGTATATCTGTGGTCGATCCACTGCTTCCATGCATCTTCAAGATTACTCATGGCAGTAGCCAAGTATTGGCAAGGGGGGTTATTATAAAACTGTACCCAAACATAGTCGAAAAGTCCTGACTTAAGGGCACCCCCAATCCATGCATCAGGGAAAGGTCACTGAGGAGCAGCGGTTAAGTACACCTTCTTACCATGCTTGCTATAAGCAGAAAGGTACCTTGCAATATCATCCCAGTGTTGGTTGGTTCCTCCCTCGATATCGAAGTCAATTCCATCCAAAACCGCATCACCAAGTGGCCGAGAAGACGATTTCCCCCTAAAAAGTTATTCTAAAGGTAGTCGCGACTTGCCTAGCGTCCCAGCAGAGGTAAGGTAGTAGCTCCCTGCCCCAACTCCAATAGAAAGCATAACTTTGATTCCTTTTGCTTGGCAAGATTTTATGTCAGGGCTTATTTTGGTGCACCTGTTGCTGTATGGATGGCAATGACCAGCCAGATTAATCACTGGGGCCCTGGCCATTGCCCAATGTGGGAAGAAAGGCTATGTTTACAAAGTCATAGTTGCCTGTGGCACAAGTTTCTGCTAAGGTACCCTCGTAGCTGTTCTGGCCCCAGTAAATTGAATTCCCACCAGTGTTAGAGCCCACCACTAGTATTGCTAACATTGAATACAAGAAAGCCTGTGAAATTTCGGACTTATATGCCATTTTCAGTAGCGCAAAGCTAAACTTAGCTGGGTAATGTGTTTTTGCTATGCAGCATTCACTTAAATCACTTTACCGTTATATAGGATAATATGGTTGTAGTTTGATGTACAAAAGCTCATGTGCGTGGCTTAACAATCTGAAATTTTTATGTAAAACAATTGTTCATACTCCTAATTGATCTCCTTTGACTCTTTTTACGATTTCATATTAAAGAATAGGATCATTCTGTTGCAAATTTGCGGTGTGGATGTTAATATTTCTCACATCAGAACATTTTAAGCATTAAACTTTTCCTTATTTCTGTTATCTCTATTCTTTATTCTTATACCAAATTTAATGCTACATTAAATTTTATACCATATCCAAATGGGTAAGGACTGATAAAGTAATATACTTTGAATGGTATAGAGGTGGATAAGTTAATAGTATGTATGGGTACTTTGCCCATTTCGGTGGAGCTGAGTTCGGTAGGGGTTAAAATATAATTATGTCAAAAGTGGGATTTAAACCCAAGCCCTCTCACGAAGACGAGAACTTGAGTCTGGCGCCTTTGACCACTTGGCCATCCTGACGAATTCTTAATCATATTAAGGTATCTTACATAAACTCTGGAGAGTTTGGAACTTAAAACTATAACTCCAAACACGTCAAGCCTCAAGTAAGCCTCTGGATCGTTTGATTCTTCTTCATACACTGTATTTACATATTCATTCTTGTCTCTATTGTTGATTCTCTGCAATATAAACTAGTCGAGAGCCTCTGTTTAAATAATTTATATTTATATGCACGCTTTGTTCAAAGTTAAAAGTCAGTCTTTTTCCTATGTCCTGAAAAATAGCAAATTTTTTTTATCCAGTAAATAATTAATGTATCAAATATAGTGACCAACTTATATTGAAACCAGTGCATGTTTCTAGTGTGTGTAAGTCCAACTCTTAATTTAGAACGGAAGGAGTAATTAGACATGCTACTTAATTATCATTGATGCACTGCATAGAACAGATTTAATTCTAATTTTCTGTGGTGGTTCTCAGTAATTGAATTACTATAATCAATAAAAACACAGAGAGAGAGTGAAAACTTATCACAGAGAGCATTATACAAATACTATCAACAAATGATTCATGGGATAGAATTCAATTACATTAAACATGATAATGCCCAATGATATGGACCATTTATAGGTGGCTAGCTGGAACATCCTAAGTCCATTGCATCTTCGAGAGGTTGCTAATTTCCCGAGAACTATGGCAAGGAGGGTTGTAAAAGACTTGAACCCAAACATGGATGAAAGATCCATATTAAGGGCATCCCCATGTTATGGTACTATTGGATGTACACATATTTATCATCTCGATAATCAGGTACGTAGCTTAATTGATACAAGCCGGTTTCTCATTTTTCCTCAATGATTCGACATATTTCATCAACTCTTCTCTAAATCTTTACTGAGGAATAAGATAATTTATAAGTAGCATCAGATAACTTTTCGACTTTGAGTTAATTTGTTTGAATTGTCGTCTATCAAGTGGGTCCCAGCCTACTGCCAATACCTTTTATTGAGGATAGTACATTGTTTTATTTTGATATAAATATCGGAATGGTATATCTATATATGTTGTCTTTGAGATAACATATTATGAATTTCACTTTTTTTGGCACTTGAGATTTCTTCTTATGCAGATGGAGAGACATTGTGTTCCAAATTGGTTATATCTACTATTTTCTTATGTTCTGTTATTTCCACAGAAAGAATGCAAGTATAACATACTGTTGAAAAAGATTTCTTTCTTTAGAAGCACTAATAATTTAAGCATTAATTCTGTCTTAAATTACACAGACAAAGAAAATTTTCTTGTTAGGCCATTGATACATACATATTAAGTTCTTTGGATGGCTAGAAAGTGGATGACTAAGGTCTAAGGCCCCATTTTTGTTATGGTGAAACATTGCACAAAACCTGGCAAAGATGTAGATGAATTGTGGTACTACTCCCTTCATCCCTAATTAAGAGTCCTTGTTTGACTTTTATATTTTATGAGAATGCACTAATTTTATCACAATCAATGGTTTAGAACTAAACTTGTTCCCTTCGGCGTGTTTTTGGTACATTGATTTATGTATAGAAAAGGGATACTGGACTCTTAACGCCCTAACTGTTAAAGGAGATTCCTCCCTATGCTTTTGTTCCCTTATTCCCCTCTCTATGCACTTTAACTTCTTTAATTATGTAGTGGTATTTATTATGTTTGTTCTTTAAATTCCTTTAATTATGTAATTGTTCTCATTATGTTTGTTTTCTCTTTCTCTAATTTCCAGTATATATAGATGCTCATCAATTGTAAGAAGTAAGATTGTAACAATGTAATCCATTATGGAATTCTTGCTCATTAATATAATTTCTCTATTTCTTGTGTTGTATAATTTATCATGGTATCAGAGGGATTCAATTTCTTCACCTATTTTTTTTTTTTTTTTTGGTTTCACCTTTTCCGGCGGACGGCCCTTTGCCACTTGCCCCGTCAACCATTGAGTGGCTTCTCCGGCACTCGAAGCCGTCAATCATTGTTACCACCGGTTCCGGAACCATTCCGGCAGACCCAATGTCCACCTCTGCAGACACCATCTAAACCCTTCCCCATTTCTCTCTCTATATCTCTCTATATCTCTCTCTAGCAAATGTGATGCTAGAACATCCACGGGTGACCCACCTGCATCCAAACGGACTATGTTACCTTCATCCACACCAGTTTCCATTGTTTCCTCCTCTGCGTCGTCATCAGCCCGATCCCCTTCTATATCTCACCTTTATGCCAGCACATCTTACAACCAACACTCTCTTCAATCCTACAGCCACATGATTCCGGTGAGCTAGAAACCATCGCTGTAGGCTCAAATCTCCTCCAAATTTTCTGATTTTCCAAGCCCTCACCTAGAATATTTTATTTTTTTTACCTTGACTCTCCCAGATTGCTCAAACACGTCGCCGGAATATTCCCTTCCCGGCGTGCATTCTCTCACTCTCTCCGGCTATGCCTTTGCCTAGGATAGCTCTCTTCCCGCGCCATAGCCATTCTCCGGCGTACCTCCACCAACAAACACCACCAGCGCCGCCTAAGAAACTGTCCTCAAATTCCAGCCCCGCCCCTCACCACAACAAGACCCACCACGTAACCCAACCCCCTGTTTCTCCTTTTCTCTCTCTACAACAGCACCGCAACCTCAGCGGCCACCACCACCACCAGCAGATACCCAACTCTCACCTACTACTTTCCAGAAGTACAGCACCGGCGTGACCAGTCGCCTTCAGCCACCGTCACTGTCTTCTCATCAGGCAGTACCCGTTGTCTTACCTCCATTTCCGGCGCCACCATGAACTCAGATTTCCAATTATTTTCAGATCTCTCTGCCGAACGCAGTAACATCATATCTCTCATGTGACTGCTCGCTTTCGATTTCTGGATCCAAGCTCCGCATGCTTCCAAGTCATCCGGAGCTTGAGGGGGGGGGGTGTTAAAGGAGATTCCTCCCTATGCTTTTGTTCCCTTATTCCCCTCTCTATGCACTTTAACTTCTTTAATTATGTAGTGGTATTTATTATGTTTGTTCTTTAAATTCCTTTAATTATGTAATTGTTCTCATTATGTTTGTTTTCTCTTTCTCTAATTTCCAGTATATATAGATGCTCATCAATTGTAAGAAGTAAGATTGTAACAATGTAATCCATTATGGAATTCTTGCTCATTAATATAATTTCTCTATTTCTTGTGTTGTATAATTTATCACTAACAACACAACTGAAGTGATGTACACTTAAAGAAAAAGTATCTGTTGTAATGGTTGTAACTATGTCGTGCTTCTATCTCTATCATGTGATGTGAAAGAATACCAAACAGTCACGCAGTGAGAGACAGATCTATGTCGTATCTTCCACAGCTCAAATCATTTTCTCTTGTTGACCTTGTTTGATTAGTATTAGCATGAGAGGGAGCTACAAAAGGTTGCTACAATATTGTTGTACTTCCCTGCATATTATTATTATTGTTATTATTATAAATTTATAATAGGCTCAAATCCTTTGCTTGTTTTCCCTCTTCTTCTGTTTTTCTTCATTTTATCAAATTGGCTAAAATTTATTTACACCTTTATTTATCCTAATGCATTATCAAGAAAGCTTATACATGTTTCTTGATCGAAGAACTATATCCAGTTTGATCGTTATAGTACTTAAGACCACAGCATCACCCCTCCATACTTGGCAGAGCCCTTAATAGCCTGAAGCACTTTTGAAGTAAGAACTGCCACAGGAATGAAGCCACTTCCAGCCGCCTCTGAAGCCGTAGGTAACCCAAGGAAGATCTTTGAGGCTGGAATATCTGAAGTCTATTGCTTCCATGCATTTTCAAGATTACTAATGGCACTGGCCGAGAACTGGCAAGGAGGGTTATTATAGAATTGTACGTACCCAAACATAGTCAAAAAGACCGGTTTTAAGGGCACCCCCAATCCTGCATCAGGGCAAGGGCACTAAGGAGCCGCAGTTAAGTACACCTTCATACCACGGGTGCTATATGCCTAGATGCCTTGACAGGTCATCCCAGTGCTCACCAGTTCCTGCTTCGATATCAAAGTCAACTCCGTCCAAAATGGCGTCACTCAGAGGTCGTAAAGACGATTTGCCCCCCAAGAAGTTATTAAAGATGTAGGTGGCAACTTGTTTGGCATCGGCAGCTGAGGTAAGCAAGTAGCTCCCAACTCCTCCACCAAGAGAAAGCATTATTTTGATTCCTTTAGCTTGGCAATATTTTATTTCAACGCTTACATTTGTGCACACCTTGGTATATGGATCGCAATGACCAGCAAGATTAATCATGAGTTTTTGCCCATTCCCAAAAGTAGATAAAAATGATATGTTCATGAAGCCATAATTCTCAGCATCACAGGTCTCGGCCAGAGTACCTTCATTCCCGTTTTGCCCCCAATAGATAGCGATACCACCAGCATCACAACTTGCACCTAGAGCCAATATGACCAAGGAGAGGATTGACACAAATAGAGCAGACCTATGAAATGCCATCCTACACTAGTTGATGGTTATAATATAAACTCTTAGTGTTGGCACACATTGAGTATTAGATGTTGCAAAATCGATCAAAACAAGTTAATGAAATAGATAGCAAATCCAAACAAGAGTTGTAGATAGTAAAAATCGTAACGAGTTCAGATTCAAACATTGCACATGAATCAGATCAGACTTTATCACAAGGGGATAACTATTGCTTCTAGCAGAGAAAATCTGCAAACCATGTTTAGTTATATAGTTGAATAAGAGAGAAAAAAAAAAAAAAAAGCTCACCATTCTTAGAGATTGGGTGTTTAGAAGTTATGGCAATGGGTCGGGTTTGGCCAACCCAACCTGAACCCGACCCAGCCCGAGGCAGGTTTCATATTGAGAAATCCGAACCCACCCCACCTGTCATATTCACTGCTATTAAGGATGAAACAATGCACCCATCGCGAAACTTTCTATACTAATTGATGGTGTAAAATAGTTCATTTTACCTCGTGGGCCAACCACGGGATGGCACGTGGACTTTACTGCTATCGCGACAGAACAGAGCTATGAGGTCTGGCCTTATTGCTACGCATCATAAAGAGCTCATGGCAGTGACGGAAGAGTGCCCGCCTTCTATCCAAGGCCATAGGTGTACAGAGCTCGACCTCTGGAGCTCTTTCGTCGAGCTTAAAGCTCACGACGTGTAATCACTCTGTCAAAGTGGTTGACAGAAGCATGGGCGATCGCTGCCTGCTCCACCAACGCCGCAGAGCCTCCTTCAACTTCATTAAATACACACTAATTGCATTTAATGCACCGGAATCCATGGAGAAATAAGGTCAGAGTTGATGATAACCAAGGATGGCTTTAGATCTACTCTGAGAGCTCTCCCACATTTTCTTTCTATCATATATATATATGGGAAGCATTTACTTCCTTCAACAACCAAGAACAACCAGAAAACAACTGAGAAAGAATTAAGCAATCAAACTTTTATTACAAGAGAGAGATACAAAGGAATAGAGCTTAAAAGCACACGACAAGCTCCTAACCCAAGAAATTTGGACTCTGAGTAGCTTAGTGATATTTTCATTGTAATCTTGTAAGAATAAAATAGCCAATGAGATATTGAGCGCTTGTAATACAAATTCATTCATTATAATACAAAACATCCCGAGCTCCTAGCGCCATTCTCAAAGAGGAGGATTAACCTATATTTTCATACAGGGCGAACGTCATCTATGCATCCTTGTCTTTCTTAGTTCAGTTCATTATTATTCCAATGATTGATGCATTATTTATTCCAATCATTGCATCAATCATTTGACTGCGTGGTCGAAATAGATATGTTTTAGTTTTTCTCACCAACACTGATTTTAGAAACATGACTCATAATTTGAGATAATACTTGGGATAGAGAGAGTAGCTTTTTGAAATGAGAGAATCGACATATTACTTTTGAGTTCTATTGGGGAAATCAAGGAGGGTCTCCCCTCCAAATTAGGGGTGGGAAAAAAAAACCAGGAACCGGAGAACCGATAAGAACCGAACCGATAAAAACCGGTTCGGTTCGGTTCTTGAAAATATGTTACTAATCTTAACGGTTCGGTTCTTAATGAAAATTATCGGTTCGGTTCTTGGTTCTTCATATTTTATATCCGTAAGAACCGTTAAAGAACCATTATCTCAATTTATAATTTTATATTTTTATATATATATATATATATAATTATTATATAATATAATATATACTTAGATAATAATAAAAGAAATGTAACAAAGCAATTAAGCAAATAAAATTTAAAACTTAAAACAAAACCCTCAGGCCCTCACTCCCTCAGCCCGTCTCCAGACTCTCCGCTGCTTTCTTTTCTTTTGCTCGAAAGAAACCCTAGCCCCAATCTCAGCCGCCGCCCGCCGTCGACCCCGTCTCAGCGACTCAGCCCCGTTCCCAATCCCATGTACCCATCTCAGCCACCGTCTCAGCCCCAATCCTATCACAGCCTCACAGGTACTCGTCTCTCTATCTCCTTCTATCTATCTCCATCTCTCTATCTCCTTATATCTATCTCCGCCTCTCTCTATCTCTCACTCTATCACCAACTATTTTCTTTGGTATTTTTCTTTGGTTAAAGTATTATTATGTGGACGTGAGTCATGAGATCGAGAGTGACCATTGCCAAAGAAAGAAGAAAAGATGCAACATCAGAGAGATTTTTAGAGTACATATTACGCACCCATCTTTTACTAGATGCCCGGTACAACCGTACAAGGATTCTCTTTGATTGATTGATGGATCTTGTGGGATCTTATGATCTGTTGGGATTTGATTAAGTTACTTCCTTGTATATGATTCAAATTTTCTATCCAGATGTCGATTAATCATGGAGATCGGAAAGTTTGAATAAAACAGTGGCATGATATTTGTGGGACTTTCTTGAATTGATAATTGTTAGCTAGTGTTGAAACTTTATTAAATTAATTTGAGTTGAACCAACTGAAATGGAGTTGAACCAACTTATATGTATACTTTTAAAGAACTTAAAAGTATACATATAAGTACATAAAAACAGTTTACTATACATATAATAAGAATATCATTACATTACTAGGAATTTATGGGAATTTATAGGTGATTATTTGATTACCAGTAGCTATTGCCTATTTGGGATAGTTTCAAATTTCAATCAAATTGTTAACGGTTCTTCAGGTTTATAAACGGTTCTTAAATAGATATTGGTTCCTAATTATTATTCGGTTAATTTAAGTTTTACGGTTAATTTTTAATAATGTTTTTTTTTTGTTAACGGTTAACCAATAACCTCGAGGAACCGAACCGTTATAACCGGTTCGGTTCTTAAACGGTTCTTCGTAAAATATAATTGGAACCGAACCGTTATAATATTAACGGTTCTTCAAACGGTTCTTCGTAAAATTACCAAGAACCGAACCGGTCCCACCCCTACTCCAAATCCAAATTGTAAATACAATTTGTGGTTTTGATTTTTGTGATTGAGACATTTTAGAGTCCCAATTTCTTTAATATGACGACCAGCAGGGGACCCCTGTCTTCATAAAATATGGTGGTGAAAAGAACAGGACCTTCTCTTCTCGTCATTTGGACTTTTTTGATTATTCAAATTAACAACCACTAAAACATTATTTATTAATTAATAAAACATCATTATTTGTTGGAACAATGTGGTCCGTATTTGTGTTCACTAAATTTGCTCAAGTCTACTGGTTTTTATTTCTTTATTTGAACATTTTTGAAAATTAAACTAAGTTTACATTATGAATCAAATTATATATATATATATAAAAGAAGGGTTTCCTTTATCTTGGAATATCTACTTTAGGATCCGTCCCTGATACAATTTTGTACAAAATTTATCTGTATTATGAGTATACTTCTAGAACGCAATATTTAAATTGTATGTGTGCCGACATTTGCTTTAGCATAAATTTCATCATATATATACAGTTTTGTTAATAGATCATAGCACAACACCAATTAGTTTATTTAACTTTATTCCTATCAAGAGAAACTATATATTATTATTTATGCCAATGTCCTTGTAGTTTAGTGGCATAATCTTTAATCTTGTATTAGAGAGGTCACATGTTCGAAACCCATGGATGAGGTATTCGAACTTAATAAAGTGGTTTTAATAAAGTGGGTTCGAAACCCCTGGATATGGTATTCGAACTTAATAAAGTGGTTTTAATAAAGTGGTTTGTCCACCCTTTGTGGGTGGTTGGAGATATGTCCACCTCTTATGTGTGGTTTTAATAAAGTGCTACTTAATAAAGTGGTTTGTCCACCCTTTATGGGTGGTTGAAGATATGTCCACCTCTTATGTGGGTGGTTAGAGATGCATATGGTTTGTGGTATGGTTCGTGTGGTTGGTGACGGAAGCTGAAGCTGCTCTCTCGATTCGGTTCGGTTGGGAGACTCTTTTAAGGGTGACGCTCTTGATTAGCAAATTATGTATCTCTTGAGGGTGACGCTCTTGATTAGCAAATTATGTATCTCTTGAGGGTGACGCTCTTGATTAGCGAATTATCGCTCTTGATTAGCAAATTATGTATCTCTTGAGGGTGACGCTCTTGATTAGCGAATTATGTAGTTAGCTCTCTTGAGGGTGACTCTCTTGATCAGCGAATTATGTAGTTAGCTAGGGCGACAGAATTCTATGTTTGACTCCATGTAATTTTTTTTGATATGAATGATTAATCAAATATATATATATATATATATATATATTATCGTTTATCAATAATATTTATTTTTTGTGATAAAATGTTTATGTTTATTAAAGAAGAAAATATTTAATATAACAATTATAAGATGTCTCAATATTATATCATTAAATTCTTCTTTTGAAAGTAAATATATCATTTTTTTCCAGATACAATCGTGTAGTTTTTGTCCATGTCATAGATAGACATGTTGAATTATTATTATTGTTATTATTATTACAACGATTCTACTCAATATTTTCTCAACCCAAATAAACAGTAACGATTGATAATTTATACTATATATAAAAGTACGAATAACTTAAGTATTTTTTCCTTTTTTTGTAAAGATAAATATGCCCTTAATTTTAAATAAAATATTTTAAGATTTACATTAAAAATAATAATTATAACTTCGTATATTTTTATATTATAGTATTTATATTCCAAATAAATTTAAACTCTACTTTATTTGACTAAACTAATTAAACAAGTTAGAAATGTGTTTATTTAATAAGTCGTATTAAAATTACAAAGTTATTTAATATTAACTTGTACATCATCAGGCTATACAATATATTATTTGTACGAGTGTAATATTATTTTGTGATACTGTACATAATAATCTACATACGCTTAATAGAATTAATTATCTACCAATTCTAAAAATTTATTAAAAATATATTACTCTCTTACATATATGATTAATTTTTATCATGTATCTATAACATTTTTATATAGATGACCGATTTTATGATTTTTTTATAATTATTAATTAATTTTACACTTGATAGTATGTTTTTGAAACTTGATAGTATGTTTTTTTGCTTATTTGTGATATTTTTATTTCATACTAATTATTCAATTTTTAGTATGTACGTATTTATTAATAGACTAATTAATCACATTTATTAATCACTAAAACTACATGTAACACACATGCAAAAAAACCAGTATTAAATAAACAAAATCAAACAAACAAACTCAAAAACTGACCAACTAGCCTTATTAACATGCTATGTGTTTGCATTTCTTTAACTTATTGAATATAAAATCTATAGTCATGGGTAGGCCCCTTTTCTTAGTCGTTCTCATGTGGGTCCCATCCCTTCCTTTCTATAGGTATGCATGTATGTATTATACTATTAGGGTGTGTTTGTTGTGCGAGATTATAAGTAGGATATGATTAATTAATCATATCCGGTGTTTGTTGTCGGAAAGGATAAGATAAATAAATCTTGTCATGTGTTTGGCGCGAGGATGGATATGATATTTTAATCTTATCACACATTTGGCGCAACACGAGACTGGATTGCATTCAGGATTAATTGTCATTTTATCTCTTTAGAACCAGATAAATATATACCACCCCTATAGGTGATATTATTTTCTCTCATGATTACCGGATAACAAAATGAATATAAAAATCAATCTTTTTTTAATCTTTTTCTTTACACCTTTTAAATAATTAAATTTATTAATAAAAAATTTCAACCACCAAAATTCACAGTAACTCAACTAATAAAATTTATTTCTTTTATAATATTGCATATTTTTTTTATTAAATGAAAATATTTATAAGAAACTTTAATTTTAGAAAAAAAAAAGTTAACATTAGGATTTGAAATTGTACTTAATGCCTATTTCGTAAATATTGTACGTGAAATAGAACTTTTCTCCCGAAAAAGTTTTTTACGAAATTTATTTATAAATAGAAGAATCACATTGGTTAAAAAAAATTGTACAACAATTAAAATTGCATATATTTTTAAAAGAAAAGCAAGTTGTATTATATAATATCTGGACTTGTAATCCGGAACTTCATCAAATGCAAAGTTTATTAAATTTTTATCCGACTAATCCTTATCCTGTCCGATCCCACTTAATCCTTATCCGACTAATTCATTTGCTATCCTATCCCACATAATTCCTATCCCACTAAGTCCTACTCTTATCCTATCCGGCTTTTATCCTATCATATCTCACATCTTTATCCGGCACGCCAAACGCACCCTTATGTGTGTGTGTGTATATACAGGGGCAGTCCTACACTAGGGCAAATGGGGGCAATTGCCCCCAGTTGGCTTTTAATTTTTTTTAATAGATATAGGGTATTTTTTTAAAAAATAAAATTATAAGGACTTATGTGCATAAATTTATATTTGAGGGTACCTAAGTGTAATAACAACAAAATTATCAAACCCCACACCCACTTGCCAGTTTCCACTGCCGAGATCAGATTTCATTTAATTATCAGACTTCTTTTAGTTCCTTTGTTCCTTTCTTTCTTTCTTTCTTTCTTTCTTTCTTTTTTTTTTGTTCTCTTCCTCTTCAATAATATTAATAAGAAACACGTGCTATAATACTTTCAAAATATAAAATCTCGTAAAATTTTATTGTAATTTGTAAGTATTAAGTATTTTAAGACTTTTAATTGTATCAAGTATTATTATTAATACGATTATGTTTGTGGTTAAATTTGTTCTCGGTTATTGACGTGTTTTAAATATATTTTTGTCTGTTTTGAATTTCGCCCCCAGTTGGTTAAATTTCTGGGTCCGCCACTGTGTATATATAAGGCTTTTAATTTTTGTGTTTTCTTCTCATATACCAACATTACAATGGAGACCTCTCACCCTCTTGCCACCGAAAGCTTTTCACACAGTTGGTTAACAAACAAAATACCATCTTTTGATAATTCAAAATGTATGGTGAAGTCCAACAAATTCTTTCAAGAATCCCAAAATTTCAACTTTGATATTCCAATCAACAAATCCTCTGTTAGTACTACTTTTGTTCGTGCTGATGAAATTTTCTCTAATGGAAAATTCTTGCCCGTTTATCTCAACAGATCAAACATTGACTCCTTCGATGCCTCAACTTCAATTCCTTCCTCAAACAGGCATAATTCCCTCCGAAAATGGAGAAAATCGTCGTTCAGAATATTCCAGAAATGTATTGGCCAATTTTTAAGGCCTTTAGGCAGAAGAATTGGGTTCTCGAGAAAAGGTAGTCGAGTCGATATTAATAGGAAAGAGTGGGAAAAAGTACTCGATGCATCTCCAGAAGAATCTCCATCTTATGACTTGATGGATGATATTGAGAGCACAATTTACGAGGCAGTTCTTCATTGTAAAAGATCAATTGGTATCTTTCTTGTTATCTTTACTTTTCCTTCATACATATTACTGCGATAATTTTTTTAAAAATCTTCTAGTTTAATAGTTCAAATTAATCTCACTTGCTCTTTCTTAATTTTTTCAGAAAATCGAGATTTGAAAGAAAGAGAGGCCAGGGAGTATGCAGAACAAAATGAATAAAGAGCCTAATTGTAGAATGCATGACAATATGATATAATGATTGTATATGTTTTGTGTTCTAAACCACAAGATATGTTTTCTTGGATTCTCAGCTTTGTAAAATTTTAGATCATAAATAAAAGTTGATAAATTAATTATAGGGAAGTACTATCGTGAAATTAAAGTGGTTTTGGCTTCTGACATAGCAAACGAACGATGCATTGAATCATTTTACATTGTGCTTTAACCATGTAATATTGCTTTGACATCTGCTATTTATGATTTGGCAATGAAGCCATTCAAGTTATTTCTGTGGCGGTGTTTTAATGAAATGCTGTTCAGTTGACAGCATAGAAGAAGAGAGTACTGGTACCCCAAGTAATTCTGTAAATGCTTTTAGTTTAGGAATTTGTTGAGTGAATAGAGGTAATGTCACAGAGGAATAGGAATCTCGGCATTTTCTTGCATTTAGATGTAGGTGATGCTAGTGCATTATTATTATTTTTTTTATTATAAATAAATAAGAGAAAGAAGAAAGAAATTGGTGGGATAGAGCTTTTAGAGGCCCCTCTCATGCTGTTGTTTATCATTTTAATTTTTTCTTTTGTGTCAGTTGTCTGTACCATTTTGTGAAGAAACTCTTGCAATTTTGATGATACCAGGTCTGTTACAAAGCATAGCAGTGATGGCCCACTTTTCTTAGATGTGATACTCTCTCTCTCATCCCAAAGAGGAATTGGCAAAAATTTTGGTTCATGTCTTTTTGTTCTCTCCTTTACTTCAAAGTTGTGTTTGATTCATTTACATGAAAAAAGTTGTATTCATTGGAACTTCTTACATGGGAAACAAAAATTGGAGGGTGGTTTTTGAATTTTATGGAAAATGGAAAATTTAAGGCCGGTTAAAAACAGGTTGCACGTGCGTCAAGTGCTCTACTTGTTTTATGTAGAGGGATGCACCTAGATGCATGTAATATCCATCACTTATATATTTACTTTAGACATTAAATATTTTTTACGACACCCCTCACATGCGCTTGCACCTACAACCACTTGAATCGTACCCATGTAAACAAAAAAAATTAAGTATTATTGAGAGAGGGAATCTTGATCACAAGATAACAAAGATGACAATAAGGGGACATGGACAAACTCTGCTATAGGAGAAAAGCCACAATCTAGGCATCACTCTTTGTTTTTATACACCTCTTTCAATGATCAACAAGCACCACCAATGCCTATCACCATCACCTTAAGTTTTTGTCTTTCTTTCACACGAAGTACACAACAATTTGGGCTTAAGATCGGGGGGACCACTACACGCGACATCCTCCCTATTCTTGTTATATGTTCTTTTGTCCCTTTTGTTACCAACAAGCATCGGCTTAACCAAAACATTGCCTCTTGAAATGTGGTGAAGGCTCACATATGGAGGACAATGCCTTGTAAGAAAAATTATAAATTGTCATCCTCCCTATTCTCGTTGTATGTTCTTTTGTCCCTTTTGTGATCAACAATGTGTCGGCTTAACCAAAACATTGCCTCTTGAACTGTTGTGATAAATCAAGCTCATGTGGAGGTCAATGCCATTGGAAGAAAAATTCTAAATTGTTTGTTTTAGTTTTTTATTGGAATACCTTTTTTCACACTTTTATTATCCTAATAATGTCGTTGGGTTGGAACACTAAAACATGGTTCAACATTAATAATTACTTACTCGAAATTGAAGCACACACACAACTATTGATGCTTCTTTGACGTTCACCTGAAACCATATTAGTGATTGATATAGTTTTAATGCACAAAGAAGAGATTTAGACTTTGAGGGAGGTATGTAAGTTAGAAGATAAATTAATAAAGTAATATAAATGTGGGTAAAAAGAAAATTTAAAATGAGATAGTATGTGGGTAAAAGAATAAAAGTAAACACTAGCAAATAGATTGAGAGAGATCGAGAAACTAGATAATGTGTTAAAATGAAGAATTATATGTGGGCAAAAAGTCAGATAATATGTGAACTAAAAGAATAAAAATACATATTTGTCAGAAGTGGGATTTGAACCCACGCCCTCTTACGAGGACCAGAACTTGAGTCTGGCGCGTTAGACCACTCCGCCATCCTGACTGCTTGTTCATGTTATTCTAATATCAGATTATAATATTTCTTTTCAAAGCGACTATTCCACAAATATATATACTACACGCATTCAAATTCTTTCTTGCTAAATTTGTGAAGAATCTAATAAAAATGCTGGCACAGACAAAGCCTCAAAACCTCCGATCTCTCTCAAACATCATTAACTCTTCCGAATTTGTCAGTCCCAATACACTCCCTTACAGAATTTCTCCAACATTTACTCAACCCTTACAAAACCCACAAGAATATGAACGTCCATTTCAACTGGATCACTCTCTAGACAATGTTGCATACACCAAATTGGTCCAGTCCTCTTCCGGTTCTGGTTCTGTAATCCATGGCAAACTCGCACATGGGCACATGATCAAGACCGGTTTTAACCCGTGCCGGTTTCTCCAAAATACTCTTCTTAGCATGTATTTCAATTGTGGCGACGCGGAGTTTGCACGGAAGGTGTTTGATAAAATGCCTGAACGTAATGTTGTTTCATGGAATTCGTTGATATCTGGTTACACTAGATTGGGTCTCTATCGGAATGCGCTAACTGTGTTTCATGAAGCCAGAGATTGGGAGCTAAAACTTGATAAATTCACGTATGCTAGTGTATTAAGTGTTTGTTCTCAAACCCGTAATTTGGAATTGGGTAAGGGGATTCATGGGTTGATAGTGTTAAATGGGTTGGGTGCGCACGTGTTCTTGACCAATTCCCTTGTTGATATGTACTCAAAATGTGATCGAATTGACCAAGCAAAGCTTGTATTCGATAACTCTGATAACTTGGATGATGTTTCTTGGAATTCATTGATAGGTGGTTATGTTCAGAGTGGGTTGAATAGTGAAATGTTGCAGCTTTTGGTTAAAATGCATCGACATGGAATGAGTTTTAGCAGTTATGTCCTGGGGAGTGTTTTGAAGGCATGTTGTTCAAACTTTAGTGGTTCTATGGAATGTGGAAAAATGCTCCATGCCTGTGCTGTCAAACAAGGGTGGGATTTGGATGTTGTTGTTGGGACAGCATTACTTGATATGTACGCAAAAATTGGGGATTTGAATGATGCATTTCTAATTTTCAAACTTCTGCCTAACAAGAATGTCGTCATGTATAACGCTATGATAGCTGGGCTCTTCAGAATAGAAGATGTAAGTGATGAATTTGCTAAGAAAGGGTTAAATCTTTTCTCTGAGATGCAAAGTTGTGGATTGAAGCCCTCAAAATTTACATTCTCAACCATAATCAAATCCTGTATTGCATTTGAAGGGCTTGAATATGGTAAACAAATACATGCACTTATTTGTAAGAACAACCTTCAGTCCAATGAGTTCATTGGGAGTGCGCTTGTCGAGTTGTACTCCTTAGTAGGTTCAATTGAGGATGGAATAAAGTGTTTCAACTCCACTAATAAACAAGATATTGTAACATGGACGTCAATGATTGTGGGTCATGCCCAAAATGGAAAATTTGAAAGTGCATTGGCACTTTTCGTTGAACTGGTAACATTGGGAACAAAACCAGACGAGTTTACAGTATCAGTGGTGTTGAGTGTGTGTGCAAATTTGGCCGCTGCCAAAACCGGAGAGCAGATTCAGGGCTATGCAATCAAAACAGCAACCCATAATTGTATTGTTGTCCAAAACTCACTGATGTACATGTATGCAAAGTGTGGAGACATCGATTCTGCTAATCTGATCTTTGAAGAGACAAATAACCCTGATAGAGTCTCTTGGTCTGCGATGATATGTAGCACTGCACAGCATGGATGTGCAAGGGAATCTCTGAGACTTTTTGAGTTGATGAAGGGACATGGAATTGAACCAAACCACATTACGTTTCTAGGAGTTCTTACAGCATGTAGTCATGGAGGGCTTGTTGATGAAGGATTCCAGTATGTCCTCAAAATAATTTCCTTTTGCAAATATTTTTATCTTTTTATTCATGCCATTTCTATTTTTGGGTCCAGATCTTCCTCAAAGAAGACTAAGGTGTGTTTGATTAAAAAAAAAAAGTTGAAAACTGATTGAAATATTACTAATTTTTATGAGAAGTTGGAGAAAGAGATGAGTGATTTGGTCAAATGTACTCCATCAGTCCATCTATTCCTTATTTTCCATGGAAAAATTTTCCTGCTCACCACCCATAGAATTTTATTTTGAGGAAAACCCAAAAGGTAATATAACCTTTTTCTAAATCACTCATCTGTTTTACAAAATTCAAACTTATCATAAAAATCGGCAATGTTCAATCATTTTCCAACCTTTTTTTTTTTGAGTAAACTACCCTAGTGGCCCTTGAACTATTGGCCTATTGGCACTTTGGCCGCTAAACTAAAAAACGCTTCACCTTAGCTCTTGAAATATTAGCGAATGTCATTTTAGCCCTTCTGTCTACATTTTACGTTAAACTAGACGGACTTAGGGGCATTTTTGTAATTTCAATTATTTTTTTTTAAATAATCTTAATTAGATTTTTTGTTTTAAAATTTATTATATATAAAAAGAACAAAAAAAATTTAAGAGAGAGAAATCCGACCTGCCTCCACCTCCCCTGCTTCCAAAGCTTATATCCAAAGAAATCCGGCCTGCCTCATACCTTTCTCCAAAGCTTAAATCCATCTCCTCTTCTTCCTCCTCTATAATATTTGGGGGACTATTTAGCTATTTGAATTTTTAGGGTTTTTGGATTTTAGGCATTTTGCTATAAAAATGTGTATGTGTATGTAAGTGTATATATGTGTGTATGTGTACGAGAGAGAAAATTTGAGGATCTGGAAGTGGCAATGGCGGAGAGGTGGTTGTGGGTTTGTGGTGGAGAGGTAGGGAGGGAGATGACCAGAGATGGAGGTAGAGAGGGAAGATGATAGGAGAGAGGAGGTGGCCGGAGACGGAGGTAGAGAGAGGAGGTGGCGAGAGATGGAGGTAGAGAAGATGGTGATGTAGAGAGAGAAGATGGCCAGAGAGAGGACGTGGCCGGGAGATACATATATTTGTGTTTCTTTCTTTTCTATTTTGTTTTTTTATAATTTTTTTAATAAAAAATCTAATTAATTTTTTTAAAAAAATAATAATTGAAATGACGAAAATGCCCCCTATTTCCATCCAACTTAACGGAAAATGTACATGGAAGGGCCAAAGTGACACTCGCTAATAGTTCAAGGGCTAAAGTGTCGTGCTTTTTAGTTTAGTGGCCAAAGTGACACTAGGCCAATAATTCAACGGCCATTAGGATAGTTTACTCTTCTTCTTTTTTTTTAAATCAAACTCACCCTAAGATTAGGAAAGTTCTGTAGGGTATTGTTTCCAAATGGAAAAATTTTGGCCATTGGAATTGGAAGTTTTGTAGCATGCTTGGACAATCACTCTTGATATCTAACAAGTCTGGTTGATTTATCTAATCTATTTTTTCTTCCAAGTTTGTCGCTAGGCCTAACTGTCTTGATAATTGCAGATACTTTGAAAGCATGAAGAGAGATCACGGCATAACTCCCAACGAAAAACACTCTGCATGTATTGTCGACCTCTTAGGTCGTGCTGGAAGGCTAGCCGATGCTGAAAGATTTATCGTGGACTCACCTTTTGGTGATGTTCCAGTGATGTGGCGAGCCCTATTGGGTGCTTGTCGGGTCCATAAAGACACTGTAACTGGTACACGTGTTTCGAAAAGAGTGATCGAACTCGAGCCTGAAGCATCGGCATCTTATGTGCTTCTTTATAACATCTATACCGATGCTGGATTAGAAACACCGGCTAAAAGGATCAGAGACTTAATGACCAAACGAGGAATAAAGAAAGAACCCGGTCTTAGTTGGGTTGAAGTAGGAAACACAGTGCATTCATTTGTGGCTGGTGATAGATCACATCCTATGAGTGAAAAAGTATACGCACGATTAGAAGAAATGTTGGAGAAGATAAGGAAAATAGGTTACATTTGTGCCAATGAGAGGGAAGTTTTTGACACCTACCATAGTGAAAAGTTGGCGGTTACATTTGGGATGATTAGTTTGCCTCCATCAGCTCCTGTGAGAGTGATGAAGAACTTGAGAGTTTGCCAAGATTGCCATACGACAATGAAGTTTTTCTCAAAGGTAGAAAAGCGAGAAATTGTTCTAAGAGATGCGATTCGTTTCCATCGTTTCAGAGAAGGTTCTTGTTCTTGTGGAGATTACTGGTAACTGGAGTGAAACTGCATACTTATGATCTATATCTATGTTATAGATCAGCTTGGCAGGTCGCACTAAAAAGTTCAAATCTGTGTTACTAAACTTTTGAGGGCAAGCTATGAGAGGCTAGATTATTGGCTTGCCTTTTGTGGACGAATGGTTCAGATTAATGAACCTTCTTTGAATCAGTGGATGAGATGACCCACCAGTGCCATTGCCTTCAACACCATCACAACCTCTATGCCAATGGCGGACACAAACGCTGGCAATGTCCACCACCATGTTCAGCCAGCAAAGAAGGTATTTCTTTTTTTCTTTTTCTTGCATCTCCCCTGCTAATTGAACCATGGGTATATTTAAAAAAAAAAATTATAATTTTGAAATTTGGTGGTTGTGTTTAATCAAGAATCGTAAAATCCTAATTTCACCAAATTGTTATTTAGGTTCATTGTACGACATGTCAGCCAACAATCTTCCCATTACACTGCTAACGCACAATGTGAGTTGTTACAAGAATGGTGGTTTTTTAAACTAGAAGGCTTATTCACTTTTAGTGTCCGCTAATTTTCATTTGTGCATGTAGACGGGGGCAAACCAAGGACAGGACAGGACAGGGTTCAACACCGTGGAAAATTTTGAAAAATCTACCATGACTTGTAAAATAAACAAAAAATAATAATAATAAGCCCACTAAGTTATAACTCTTTTAAATAATTAAATATATATTATAAAAAAAAAATGGAAAGAGCTATGCAGTGTGCAATGAACAGCTCGATGCTAATTTTTCATTGCCCCAAGTCTCCAACTATTCATGTCCCATCGGCCATCTCTTTATGTCTATCAATCTATCATTTAAACATTTATTTTATTTTAATAAAATAATATAATTAATGTATTATATTTTGAAAAACAAATACATAGACTTTCTCTTTATTCTTTGATTCTCATCTCTCACTTTCTCTTCATTCTCCTGAAAATTGATTTAGAGTCTATAATAAATGAATTCGAATCATTAAAACTCTTCGAGCTCAACTTTGTTAAATACTTTTTGTTACGTATGAACTCAAATATTTAAATTATGCTATTAAATTTTCTTTTCACTATATGATTATACTTTCGATTTCTTTTTTTATGATTTTTTTTGTCTGTTACTATTAGCCCATCTATTGTAAGAATTCTGGGTCTACCTCGCCAAGTAGACCGGAAGATGATCATTCTTTCACACAGTCGAATTTTGCTACAGTCAAAAGGCCGGAGAGACGACCACTTTGGAAGGTAACTAGGGTAAACGTGTTCATTTTTGGAACGTCTTAAATTAAGAATTTAATTTTTCTTTTGGATATAACTGATTTCTGAATAGTTAACAGTTTTGTTCTTGATCATTAATTGTGTTGAAATGAGTGGAGCCTTAAAGGTGTGAACGTTGAACATATTAAATTGTACCATCAACAAAATTAGTGATTTTTGTTTTTTATTATTTCAAATTATAATTTAATCACATGTAGATTGCTATTTCTCATTTTTGTTAAACTTTTCTTCTCAAATTATTTACATGTGAATAAATCCTTTATCGTGTGTACGGGTAGTTGGTCCTTAGATAACGGGGAGGGGCAAGATAAAATCAGTTTAAAGATATCTTTTTGTCAACTATGGTAATATGTACGTGAAACAAAAGTCTTAACTAACACACGTCATAATTTACATGCAAAAAATGAACCTCGCACATTTACGTGCAAAGCTAGATATATGTTGTTTACATGTGTATGATCCACATGATACTGAGTCTATATAGTTTTTAATTTAGAGCTATTTCGCACTAACATTATTAAAATATTGTAGCATTACAAATAGGAGCGGAATTTTATTCGGGAGGAACCAAAATTAATAGGTTTTTAAGAATTTTTTAAATACAATATTGTAATAAGGACAAAATCAAAATATTTAACATCATATACGTTAAAAATCAAAATCACATATTTAGTTACAATATTCCCATTTCATATTTCATATTTTGAAAATACTAAATCATATCTTCATTGTAAATAATTTTAAAAATATATTTCTCAATATATGTTACCGATGAATTATTAATGAGATCATCTCATAACTGATTCTGTAAATTGGAGCAATTTGATAAAATACTGTAAATAGAGACCATATAACAAAAGGCATACATACCAAATAACAAAATAGAACCATCATAAATTAATAATGTGTTTTTATCCTTCAAATTGATTAATAATCTAGAAATACAAACTTCTACCCTGAACTTCTTCATTTTATTACGCATGCCCCCTCCACCAGTTCAATGTACCCTCCTCTAATTACAAATTTTGCCCTGCACTTGTGCAAACAAATGCTCACACCGCCGAACATACTATACCTAGCAAAAAATCCCAAAATTCCAGGTGGCGCAATGACCCCCTAGTGCCCTAGTCCCTCCCTCCGCCTTTGATTACAAAGGATATGTTGGTGAAAATTAATGTAAAACCTTTAAAAATGTTAGTGCTAAAAACTTGGGAGGGTATTTTAGATCACACGGTCAAATGATCGAATCAAATGTGGTGCAGCAGAAGGTTGTTTCGAAACGAAACAAGAACAAACCCTAACTTTAGGGAGAAAACGAACTTAATTCAATAAACTCAGAAATAATAATAATGTTAATTGTCCTCCAAAACCTCCAAACCAAGACTTAAATAAAACTAATCCTCAAGAATAAGAAACTAACTAGAATTAGGAAACCTAAACCTTTAAACAATCCTAATAGAATAAGGAAATTAATAAATAAGGAATAAAAGATAAAAGCAATTAATTAAATCTCCTTAATTAACGTGTGGTCCTGCATCAAAATGATTGATACAATAAATGCAACAAACCAAAAGAGTCAAACATGTATAGAGGAGGTTGGCCTCGTATAAAGATACGGGTTAATCCTCCTCTATGGAATAAAGTTAGGTGTTCGATTTACTTTGTATTGATGATAAACAATCAAATATTACAAATTTACAAAAGTCTCTTTAACTATTTTACCCTCACAATGTTACAATAAGAGTATTCTCAAGTTACACGATCTCTGACTTCTCTATTCTAGGAGCTCTACTCAGTGTTCTGAGCTTCTATTTTTCTCTTATCCCCTTGCTATTAAATGCTAGATTATTCTTGTTTTTAGGTTTGTTTGGTTGTTGTTGGGTTTGTTAAACCTGGCGTAAATGCTTCATTCTCCCCTTATATATATAACATGGGGGGAAATGTGTTGAGGAGCTCTCCCCGCAGGCTTGAGACCATGCTCTGATCATTACCCATCCTCACTTTACTTTTCCATAAATTTTGGTGCATTAAATACAGTTAATGGGCATTTGATGAAGGTGATGGAAGTTCTGTATCTCCCGCAGAGCAGGTGACAGTTGTCCATACCATTTGTCAGCCACTCCGTCAAAGTAGTTAGGTGGGAGCTCCAAAGCTCGTTAAAAGAGCTCTGGCATTCAAGCTCTGTAATTTGTCAAGCGTAATCAATTCTTAAGCAGGTGTTCAACTCATGAAGAGTTTTGTTCTTCTTGTAGTGTTCGGACAGAGTTCTTTCGAGCTCCTCTTGTCGCGATAGGGGAG
The DNA here is from genome assembly GCA_021464415.1 of Lonicera japonica. Lineage (NCBI taxonomy): Eukaryota > Viridiplantae > Streptophyta > Magnoliopsida > Dipsacales > Caprifoliaceae > Lonicera > Lonicera japonica. The sequence goes on from CM038471.1 coordinate 69,011,836, forward strand.
GTTGCGGGTGGCAACTTGTCTTCCCATGGTTGGCCGATTAAATTGGGTTATTAATTTACCTCATTAAAAAATATAATTTAATAGGTTTTATAAAGTTGTAAATTGAAATATTATAAAGAACTAAATTATTTGGGATTTCATATTATTTAATGAACGAGGTTAATCTTAACAATACTAAATTTGGATAGCATTTTCATATCCTTTAATGAATAATGTTAATCTTAACAATAAATTAGGATAGTAATTAATATGATTATGCACTAAGTAGAAATAATGATGAAACATTGTTTATGAGTAATTGAGATTAAAATGTAATTATTATTTTTTTAACTATGCCACATTACCCTTTTTTTATATCATCCCAACTAGAAGTTATTTATTTATTTATTTTTATTTCTATAAAATCATTAGTTTCCATAGAGGATTAGAGCCATGCCATCAATAACCAAAAAATATAGGAGAATACAATAAGGCCATCTCTAAAAAAAATGAGCACTTATTACGAGATGGACTAAAAGACAAAAGTGAAAGTCTACAAAGCAATTTAAAACATGAAGATAAAGTCTAAACAGGTGACGATAAAAGAAAATGAAAAAACTTGCAACAAAGACAGGTAGTAAACAAACCAAAAAGCCATGCGGTTGACTGCATTGTAAACATGAAGACGATTATAGATTTGTTGCATTGACATATTGATCCACTACTACAATCTCTTCTTCTTCTTCTTCCTTTTTTTTTTTTTTTTTGTCCTGCAAATGGACTTGCCATTAATGCAGTGGCTGGAAAGAAGAAAATGAATTAGATTGTGCTGTTTCATGAGGTTTTACTCAAGCAACAGCTTTAATTTCCTTCTTTTCTCTAATTGAAGATTTCTGCAGTCTATTTTGCTTGTTTAGAGAAATAGTGATTACTTTATTCTGCCTTTATGCCCAAAGAACTGAATGTGTGTTCAAAAAGGGTATGTTCTTTTAGGAGTGTAAACCAATAATGTTACTAAGAACTGAAGTAGAAGATGTGGAAGGAGTAGGAATGTGATCCTGATTTCTCACTAAATAAGGAAAATGTTGATTCAAAATTGAAGGGAAGCCATGTTGCCCAAGGAGAATTTTTTATGTTGATTTTATTCATAGCAGTAGTAAATTACTTAAATGCTCTAACTTCTTATAATTGAAAGGGCTCTTCTTCTGCCATGTTTCCCCAACTGAAAACCTCACCAATATTGAAAGTGGGGAGGCCTAGAAGCCACTATAAGAATAATAATAATCAATTGGAGCTTGAGTATCTTTAGGATTAATGGCAAAATTCTCTTCACATGAATGTTCCCATGGTTTACCATCACCACCATCATCAAAAGGGGAAAATATTTATTGTAATGTCTAGATTTAGAGTAACTGCAAAGAACTTGTTGGCTGCCAGAACACATAAATCTATGGAGAGGTTGAGTTGGGCTGCTATAATAAAATGTAGAGCTACTGTTGTTTGTGGATTTAAGAGGGGGTTGCATTTAACATGAGGTGTAGAGTAAAGAACATTCAACAGAAGTAGATTTAGACTTCTATAAAGTGATAGAGTTTTCTGCATTTAAATCAGTTAAGCTGTGAGATTCAATTGAATTAGGAACAAATGATGGTATTGAGTTAACAGAGAAAACACTATTTGTGGCTGATGAAACACTGTTGAAGGTAGGGGAGCTATCAACCACAACTTGAAAGCCATTGTTGGGTGGATTAATAGTGTTTTGTTGGTTGACTGCTGCATTATTGGTTGCAGCAGGGAGAGGATTTTTGTGAGGCAAGGAACATGAACTACAACTGTAGGGAGGCAAGCAATTGGAGAAATTGCTGGAACAACAATAGAGAAAGCAGCAAAATTGTTAGGCACAAACGCCTTACTAACCACATAGTGAAAATACTCTAATATGAATTCAAAAAAAATTAAGGGGGGGTTCAACTTGTTCCAATTTCATCTCTATCGAATTTGAACGATGAGTAAGAACAAAACTAAATTTTTATTTTCTTATTGTAAGAATAATATAAATTAAAAACAATGAATAAGAACAAAAGAAAAAGGTAGAATTAAGCAATTAACTTAACGATTTTGACAAATATATTTAATCTTATTTTAAGTATTTTTTGGTCCTCTTATTCCCTGTACCTCTTCAGCCATGTAGGTTATTGGATATAGAGCGACCACTTGGGTTTGGAATTTCATTTTTATAGGTGTATTTTTGTTACCTTACCCTTGAAAGTATGAGGTACAGTTTGTAAACTCATGAAACACTGGGGCTAGGACTGTAATTATTATTATATGAAAGATTAAACTACACAAATAGCCCTAAACAACAGAGAAGTTGGGCCTGTTTTAAATTGTTGGCCATGACATCAAAAAGTTTATTTCTTTTATAAAAGATTAATTTTCACTTTTTAGATTATATATTTCTCATATATTTAATATTTATATTTATCATATATATTTAAAAAATAAACTTATATACTAACCGATAAGAGCAAAACATGTGTTATATCAGTTCGGTTCGGATTTTACCGATTTCAGAACTCTGCTAACCACCAACCAAACCGACTCGACTCCTTTCGGTTTTCATTTTTCTAAACCTAACCAGACCAAAACTGGCCCTTCCAAAACTGGCTAAATCCTTTTGGTTCGGGCTGGTCCATAACTCAACATTAGCAACATATGCCTACATGCATGATTAAATCCGCTCTCTTAAATTAAAAATTCCATTGTATTTTGTTGCTCAGTCTCAAAAGGTGATAGATCATTTTAAAATTGAATATTTTTAAAAAGATAATAGCTGAATTGACATGACAAAGTGAAACTAACCAGCATACACCTTAATTGTAGCATCTTTATTTAGCATTCACACTATTTTCGGGCACAGGGACTCCCTCGTAGATATCAGAAAGAAACAATTTTTTAACGAGACGAGTAGGAAGCTTTCCGCAGTTTACCGCTAGAAAGTACTCGCTATTTTCAAGTAGGCTAGACAAAATAGCGTGTATATACATCACATTTTTCTAGTATATAAAATTTCAATTTCCGATTGCTGGAAAGAACCCAACTAGAACCAAACAAATCCTAAGGTCTCGTTTGGTTAACAAATTTTAATACTCGAAAAAAGAAAGTCGTTCCTTTTATTTATTTGGTAAGTACAAATTCCGGAAACACTTTCACGAAAAAGAGGAAAGTAAGGGATAAAATCATTCTCTCAAAACACGTGGGATTAATTTTCCCATGTGATTTACAAGCATTTATTACAAAAAATTTAGACAATAATACCCTTACTTAAATACTTTTCACGCTTTACCAAACACAAAAAAAGAAATTTGATAGAAAATTTAATTTCCCACCTCTTTTATAAAAGAATTGATTTCTTTTCGTGAACCAAACAAGGCCAAGGGTTTCTCGGATTTTTTAGAAGACACAATTTTTGTAACACACTTTAACCCTGCTCTAAGAAAACCATACAATTGAAAACCATGAAGAAAAACATAAATAAATAAGTGCCTTCAAAAACAAAATGGCCTGAAGATAAAATATGCTGGGGCAAGTGACGCTAATAAAACGTCATATGAGCACGTAAAGAACCTACTAAAACCCATTCAAATCCCAAATTCATCCAAATTGAGAACCAAAACACTACAATCAGGAGAAGACAAAATTAAAAAACAAGGCTCTCACAAATACATAAAGAGCAAAGCATATTACATGCTGGAAAACTCACCTGCCAGCCAAAACTAAAATCACTAACACAGTAGCAGTAGCAGTAGCAGTACCTCACATTCTCTAAGCCCTCTTCTTGTCTTTCAACGGTCCTCTTGGAATTTTACTCAGAACCTTTGCATCAAACACCTTATACTGTTTCTTGAGCTCAATCATTGCCTTCTCCGCATAGTAATCGACCTTGTCATCATATTTCTCATAGAACACGGGTAACGTGAATAACAACACAACAGCTGTTACACCACAATAGAAAGATAAAAAAAGGTTATCACTGGTCTGTTTGGTTGCAAGATTCTCTGATCCCTTATTTAGTTTATTTCAGCACTAATTTTATAATCTGTTTCAACTTCACATATACATTTTGTGTCTCGGTTGTAGAATACTAGTAGTGGGACTCATGCCAAAGGCACTATCAATCCTTAAAAAATTATCTTGCAATCTCAACCACACGTTATGTTATCCCTTATAGTCTTATACATTTTTTAGGATTCAAAAAACAACGGCCCTTATTATATAGATGTACATGATGATTCAAAAAGTGTTACTCGATTTCTCAACAAAAAATCCAGCAAAAAATTAAAAATAATAAATAGATAAAGCCTTTGCATTCTTACCTATGTAGAACAATGTCAAGAAATTGCACCAGTTCCCAACAACAGACAGAACCCACAAGCCAGCAACGACCTGATAACCAAATAAAACTAATACACTGTCAGGGACACAATAATCACACTACCAGACTGATCCAGATTCAAAAACACCACCAGAAATGTAATTCAATTCAATCTTGGCTTAAAAAAAATGCTCATTTTATCTGTTTGAAAAAGGCAAAGAGATTAGAATAACTTTGAATGTCCTTTTTTATTTCATTTTTATTGCTTCCCCAAAAAAAATGAAAATGGACAAAGAAATAAGATTCGAGGTAAAGCTTGAATCAGACATACAGCTAGAAACTTCTTCAGATCTTTTCCAGAGGCAATATCTCGCAACAGACCAACAGCTCGGTTAATTTCAATCCTCAGGGCTGAAGCAACCTGAACAAATGGCTCCTCCGGCAGGCGAACTTCCGGGATACGTGGAGGAGACCTGAAGTTGAAGTAATCAGGATACGGAATTCAATATAACCAAGTAAAATGAAGTGTCAACCATATAAAGACCTATAACTCACTTGTTGATGAAGGTTGTCGCATTGGACCACAAGAACAAGATTGCAAGTGCAAGAATTGAAGCATGGCAAACTAAAGTGAGTAGGTGGTACTCAGCCAATTCAAAAAGGACCCATATAGCAGTCACTCCACCAAGTACACCAGCAGATACCTTCTTGTTCCTCCACAAGAAAATATCAGCAGCTGCATCAAATGATCGTACCAAAGCCATTAACATTGCGAGAGACAATGGCAGGCACTAGAATTTAGAAGAAACATACAGGTAATATTTCAATCAACTACTGAATATGAGCATCTCCTATCAAGAGAAAAATCGGGCTAAACCTACTTGAAGATTAGTGATCAGCCTCTCATTTCATCAAAAGGAGGTAGATTTTGGCCACCAATTTGCAGAGTTCCTTGTATCAGAAGCCATATAATTAAGCATTAAAAAAAAAACCCCAGTAATACTCTAGGGGACGAAGGCACTGTACTGGAGTTTTAAGTTTAAACATATAACTTCAAAATCCAAGTTTTCACTGTAACTATGCATTAGTGTAGAGAATGAAATATTAAAAACGCTTCTATTTATTACTACAGAATTCCCGAACAAGGTTATGTATAAAAGTGAGAGGGCGAAGGAGTTGGCTACTAGGTTTGTATAGCAATTTACCTTTTTCTTAGTTGCTAGTCCCTTCAATGACTTAAAGGTTATTGAATGTCATCTGTTATAATATTAAGAATCATGATAATGAGCTTCAGCTAAGACAAACATTTGTTGTAGTTAAAAATTCTAGCTGAAATATCATGAAACAGGAACCGTAGCTCACAAACCATTTTCTCGCTTCATACGTTACAACACATCAACCAGGCAATAACAAAGGGGCAAATCTCATTAACGTAATCAAATTTTAATAATATATTACTCAAAACCAAAAGATTAGTTTTTACTTGAGAATGCAGCAAATACAGATCTAAACACAAAACTCATTCCTCAAAACCTTAATCCGTCCAAATCATACTCTCTCCATAAAGCAATCAGTAGATCTCTAAATATTAATAAATAATAAATGCACGCACGTGTAGCAAAAATGAAAATAAAAACAGATCTGAAGAAACAGCTCTCCTAAAACCCTAGCACAACAAATCTAGCAAGTCAGTTCATTTCTCATCAAAGTAAATCCGCAAAACCTAAATTTCAAATGCAACAAAATTAACACGGGCATAAAAATAAAAATAAGAAGAAAAAGGACTAGCGCAAATCTATCAAGTCAGTTCATTTCTCTTCAAAGTATATCTGCAAAACCTAAACCGCAAAAGCAACGAAACTAACATAGGCATACAAAACAAGAAAGAAAATTGTACAGCGAGAGAATCGTACGTTTGCCTCCACCGAAAACCTTGTGAACCGGCTTCTCTCTACCGAACAACCTGTAGATCTTGGCCTTAACGGAATCCGACGACTCATGTTTCTTCTCGGAATCGGAGTCGGACGAAGACGAAGAATCGTCGCCGTGAAGTTTATCGGTGATCTTCTCCATCAATGATTCGGATTTCGGTTCCGGATTTTCAGCGTGTTCAGCCATGTATGGGAATGGGATCTCTACTTTCTCTCTCTAAAAGAAAAAAATTAGGTTTAAATTTACTCGGCTAAGAGAATCTTAGAGAGGGAGAAGAAAGGGAAAAGTATCTGTGTTACGCGACACACTCGCACAAATGGTGAACAGACGTTTTCTCTACTATTTATATACGTGTAAAAGAAGGTAAAGATATGAGTCCGAGCCTGAGGTTCGGATGAAATCGGTGGTTTCGAGGTTAACGCCGTTAAGTTAAGGCGAGATTTTGAAAATGCGGACGGTGTGGATTGTCGTCGTTCGTTCTCACCTGCTTTTTGCGTGCGTGGATCGTCGACGTTGGGAAGTGGTGACACGTGGCGGAATGTAGTAGGGTGATTAAGTGGATGGCAACTTTGTGCTGTCGACGTTCGACTTTAATGAACGTACAATTTTCTTTTAACTCCTCCTGCTAATTAAAATTTTTATTTTTTAAAAAATATTAAATAAAGTATTTATTTGATAAAAACTATCGATTCAAAATAAAGTTAATGTATTTATATATATTTATAATTATAAAGTAGAGTTGTATTTGAACTCTCAAAAAGAAATTGCCCGAACGTAAATGAAATTTGGGCCAATTAATTTTTTGGATATCTCATGCTATTCGTTTCTTTTATACACATTCCTTTGAGAAAACCTTTCATTTGGTTCTCTTCAGCATTTTTTTAAAGGGGGATTCTCCTATTCGCCTAGAGCGACCAACGCACATCATGGTCCAATCTTTCTCTATGCAACACACAGCTGAACCACCACTGAGAAATTTATAAGCATTCGCACCGGCCACCATCAAATAGTATGTCTTTGCATATATTTCTCCTCTCCCTTTCATCCCTCTAGTTTGGGCCTTCTCCGATCTAATCTTGTCGTCACAACCACAACGACACTCTACAATGGCCATGTGGCTGGTGCGTCACAGTTGTGCTTCTCTAAGGTATGCCTCTTGCTCTTTTTTTTCCTATTTTCTCCGATTTGGGGCTTTTATGTTCTTTCACCCAACTCATGTAATTCCGAAAGTGGTTAATGTTTAGTGTTATTGCGGATAGTTTGGAATTTGATAAATGAGTAGCATAAGCTTCCAGTGACGAGATCTTTGTTAATTAATTTTTTTTTCTTGATCCTATTAATTTTCGTAGGAGCCAAACAAACTTCTCAACCATTTATTATGACATACAAAATTATTAACCTTCAAACTCCATTTCAAGTCAGCTACATGCAATACTTTGAATCAAAATTCGAAAGCTCATAGGAAAACCAGCAACAACAAATGTAGAGATATTTGTATTCATAAATTCCCATCGAAGCCTTTTGAGTACGAAACTAATTTGAATTCCAATGACCCAATTATTGTTTTAATGAAAATCTTTTGGGCTTAGTATCAAAGTATGGATCGTTATACATCACATTTTCTGACTACACATATTCGAAATTGTGTATTTAATTGTGGTGAAGCAACCGTACAAGGGATTTCTTTATATGATGTAGAGATTTGTAGATAATTTTTTTTATTATTTCAAACGAAAAAACGAAACAGAAAATAAAAAAAAATGCTCTGTTTTAATACTCACTAAAGGCATTCTACTGATATGGTCGACTAATCAAGTTGGTGTATTCTCTTTTTCGTTGTTATTAATTTGCATTTCTTATTTTCCTTTCTTAAAATATATCACATTATTCGATTGGTTTCGGATTTGGTGGTCGTGCAAAACCGATCCAATTAGTATATATATTTTTTATTAAAGTGGTTTAAAACATAATTTATTTTATACCGTGAGTTTTAGAATGAGAGTAGTCTCCCAGACATCTAAACAAGAATGGTGGGCTCTCATCTCAATTTAAGACATTCAACATTCATTTTTTTTATTCACATGTCATTATTGAGTGAGAATTTGGTTTTTTCTATTGATTCCTTTTATTTTCCTAATATAAAATTTAAATTATTTTTAGTGAGATTTGTGGATTGTCCAATACCTTTACAGATAGAGGCAAGCTCACAAGAGGAAGTCATACACTTTGATGCTACTATGTTGTGAGGCAAAATTAATACTCTTCGAGGCATTTTTTTTAATTTGTTTTGTAGATGTATAAAGTTATTTACTTCATGTAAAAGCAGCTTCAAAAGTCCTCTAATATTAATTTGTTGTTTCAATTGTTTTTTTCTTCTAACGAGAGGTTGAACTTTAAAAAAAAAAAATCACATGCCTCCCCTACATTGCAAGTCATTTTTCCCGGGAGTATCTAACTACTAAATGTGTATATTTATGATGTATCTAAGTACTTGCTTGGATAACAATACTTGCTGACATTTAGCATAGAGGAGAATAATGTCGAGGTTGGTGAAAAAAATGTCTTCAGTGTCATATACTCGCCTTTTTATTGATTTAAGATATATGCATACATGTTTTTTTGCACTGTATTGCAATTATATGTATCCATGTTATCAATTATTACGCAATAGGTTACATTTTACCTTAAATTCCTAAATTTAATGAGTTTAACAAGCATTTTGAAGCTAATTAATTAAAGACATGCCTATCAATAGCTCATATGAGTTGTCTTCTTTTTATTTTTGTTTTTACCCTTTCTCCATTCATTTGTTAAATTGGGTTTTGAGCAGCATATTATTAAGATATTTAAGTACTCTTCGTTTTTACTATTTCTATAGATTCATCTTGCAATTTTCTTAAGAAAAAAGTTGGGTTGCTTTGGTTGTTAGTTTGATAATACTATTGCTTATTTTAATAGAAATGTAGTGTTGAGATTGTTGCTTTTTTTATTTAACTTTTGCTAATGATTATTAGTCACATCATATCATCCCTTTGGTTAATTTAGTTGTAATGCATAAAAGTACCAACTTTGCGCCCGGTAAGTAGTTAAGTAATTTTGAATTATGAGGTTTTGTTCGTTTAAATCTAATAGCTCAAAACTTTATTGGCTCCACTTAATTGACTATATTATTTCTTACTGTTGTTCATTTCCAGTTTTTGAGATAAAAGTTAAGATTCTTTTGTTAACTCAAAACAATCATTATTACAATAGTGTTTGATCTCATCCGATGTAGTGTATTAAATTTCTTTCATTTAAGTGGAAATTAAAATTTGAGTTTGTTTAATGAATATTCTCTTAATGGGCCTTTAATATCGTTGCGCTTATTGTATAGCATATTTCTTTCTACTTTAACAATTCTTTTAAATTTCACTTGATGTTCTTATTTTAGTTCATACAACTTCCACACTATTTTTATGAGGAACATGGAAAACTATATCGTTCAAATGTGATGTTCACCTTATTTTACTTTAAAATTGTGTACCACTTATAGACAGGTGGATATATTCCAACATTTCCCTTGAAATCAAGAAGCTAGCAGAACATTCTTGCAAAAAGTTGAAGCTTTGTGTTTCATGAGGTAGGACACTCAGCTAAAAAATCCACATTAACCAAATGAAAAAACTTATTTTTGTTGTGCCGTAAAAGTAGTAGCTTATTCGCCTGTTAATCCAAACCAATTAGTAATACAATCTCATATCAATATATACATTTATATATGTACAAATGTACAATTCATTCCCGTAAGTGAACAATAAATAATACTTATATATAATAACTTTAACAATAACACCACCCAAATAGATATAACTCTCATCTATTAACTATTTAGAAGGATTTAGAACAGTACCACCCAAATAAAATAGCTCTCGTCTATCAACTATTTAGAATGATTGAAAACAGATGACACCAATTAAAGAGAGCAAGAGGAAAGAATACAAGTCCAGACCCAAATACAAGTTTTTCTAGACGTGTCATGTGACATCAAACTATTTACATCAGTTGAGATAATTAAAGCCAAAAAAAAAAGGGATAATATGATAATTATTAAAGGGACATGCAAATACATAAAATGCATTCTACCAGATCGACAGTGAACTAATAAGACCAAGTAAAGAGAGCAAGAGGAAAGAAGATCAAAGAAGAAAATATCATTGACCCCTTGATTAAAATGGTCTTGGTGGTTTCTCTAAAACAGCAGAGAAGAACAGCTCTTTATCGTCTTTATCCAACTTTGGGACAACCACCCATTTGTGTTTCATATACCTTAACATCTTAAATGCCTCCAAATAATCATCCAAATCCTCTTTTATACAAAAGAAACTATCAATCCACAGCAACCCCCCTGGCCTCAAAACTCTGTCCCAATCAAACAACACAAAGTCCAACAGCACATAATCAATCCATCCGTCTAGAAACCTTGTCGTGTGGATCAAATCCAGCGTGTTATCAAAGAAGGGGAGCCGTTGATTAATTGTCAAGTAGAGAGGTACAAGCCCACGAAGCGCAATCATCTCATTGAAAGGTGCCCCAAGATTTATAGTAGCTGAAACTATAGTTACATTGAACTCCCTCATTCTTGCTGCAAAAGTACCCGTGCCAACACTGAAGTCCAACCCAACTCTTATCTCCCCGGGCTTTAGATCGAGCACTTGGGCTATAAGAAAATCAGCGGTTAGATTTGAATGTTGATCTTGAAAACTAGGCTTTACCCAACGTTGTATTTCATGGTGGTCGAGATTGAAACAATTCGCACACTTAAAGAATCCCTTTTTAGTGGTGGTGTTAGCCAAACAACCAAAGTTTTTGCACCTATATTGACTCCATCTAACATTTTTATCATTAGGGAGCTTCCACATTGACTCGTTTATCGAGAACGGCCGATCGTAAAACTGTGGGGCCCTCGAAAAGCACCTTCTTCGAGGTAACGGATCACACCCATGGACCATTAATTTTTGTGCTAGTTTCCAATCATCTTTGCAAAATTCACCAATATCATAATCCATATATTCTTCAAGTTCTTCCTTCATGGAAAAACACGCGTGCCCAATGCTGGTAAAAGTCCCATTCGCACCCATAAAATTTTGTTTCTTCAACCTGTTTGGTTTGATTCTCACGTACTTTCGAATCTCCTCTATCAAGAAGTAGTTGGCTGGCTCATCGGATCGAATCTTCGGCCTTAATAGAGGATGAACAGCTCTGATCTTCCGACCGAGCACACTGGTCCCCTCAACAGACGCTTGCAATGACTCGGCTATACCCAAAATATCTGCAAGAAAAGTTTTATATCGTAACCCAAACGATGATTCTTGAGGTATATCTTTCATTTCTTTCGTTTCTTGTTGAATCCTTTGAATCAAAGTCTTCAATTTGAGCTCTATCTCACTTACTTGACCGGCCTCAGCTATGGGCTTATTATAGTTATAGAGAGCATTAGAGAGAAGAACAGATTTGACGGAGTAGAATTTTGACAGTGTAGTAATAAGAACAAGGAGGGAAAGCGTACTCAATACAAAAATAAACCTGGGTATCCCTCTAGTGGATCCCCACTTCATTATAGCATTTGATTTGGACATTATAAACTCAAGAAGATCCAATAATGTTAGAAGGTATAAAGCATTGAAGCTAAACAATTGATTATGGGTTTGAGGAAGAAAGGTAACAAAATGAGAAATGTATTTACTTTTAAGAGTGTATCTGAGGAAGAAAGGAAAGAACCAAGCTTTGCTCCAAGTGTATGTGGGTTTATAATTTAATTGAAGAGTTTGGGATTTGAGATTGGGAAGATCTTGAGATCAGAGTCAGACTACTTTACTCCTATTTTGAGTTATCAAGCATTTTATTAATGGTTGTTTATATTTGATAGTATTTTAGTTGATTAGTTTAGAGTTTGTAATAGTTTGAGAAAGTTGGTCAACCCTTCACAATTGTCTGTACAGTAATTTAAATATTCTAGAGGTAGAGGGGTATGAAGGGGGAAGAGGTGAGTAGGCAATCACCATTTTTAGAAGCATGGAAATTTGAAGTTGCGGTTAGGGTTACAAATTCAAGCTCCCAATGGTTAAAATAATCCCTTGATGATCTCAATATTACTACTTCCTCTAAGATTAAAGTTGTGTATGGTTAATTGGTTGAAAACTCAAATACAGTCTAAACTATTAACTGTCAGGCTCTGTTTAATAGCAATATGAAAAATAATAAGAAAAACAACTAATTTGAATGACGAAGATAGAAAATGAATTGAGAAATGTGATGAGTTGCCCTATCTCATATTTATTTTTGTAAGTATATGTTCACCATCATCCTTTATGTTTTTTGGAAAAAAATTCTTCACCGCCACCCAAATAAATTTTGTCCATGGAAGAAGCAAAAAAGTAAGAATCTCACCGCATCCCTCAACTTATTTTCTATCTTCTCACCCAAATTAGTTGTTTTTCATATCATTTTCCATGTTGCTATTAAATAGAGTCTTAATGTAATTAACGAGTTTTCCAAGCAAATGAAAGATATTGAGCTTGTTTGGTTTGCATCAAAATCTGAAAAACACCGTAAAAGTAAACCACCAAGTTATTCATTTACGGTGCTAATCAAGCACGCATTTTCCTTCCAACCAATTAACATAGTAAATTTGGAAAATAACGTATAAGTAAATTACAACTTATTCATTTACGGTGCCAATCAATTAAGCACACTGACATTTTCCTTTCCAACCAAATCTCATAGTAGATCACTTCTCTTTCAAGTAGATATAAGTATAACGTGCAGGTGTACGTTTTTTTGTTTTGTATAACAAATAATAAAGTTGTACCTTACATGAGAAGCATATATAAAGCAAAGAATATTGCATATGAAGCAATTGAAATTTATAATTAAAAGTAATGAAAGATGCATGAATAACGAAAGTCATCACTCAGGTCATAAAGTTGAAGACAGAACTAAAGTTCAAGTTCCCTTTGCAGAGGAAAGAAAATACTACAAAGATGTAATTCAAATTTTAGACTAGAGATCGACCACCTGGCCACTGTGTAAACAGTTAATCTTTTACTATTTTTTTATAGAGATGATTCTTTTATACAATTCTCCATGTTTAACGTCATAATTTTTGTCCCTCCATATATACGTTGGAGAAAGCTAGGTATAAAAAGTTGGGATTTTTAAAATTAAACAAACCTAAAAAGAGATCATTTTCTCCTATTCAAGTACCAAGAATAACACATATAATAATGTAAATTATTTGAACTTGCCTATTTAAATCAAATACTCGAAAATTTAACTTTCACCTCTAAAGAATTGAGATTTATAACATTAATCAGCCTCATAGACATCACCTCTCTCTTACTTACAAATTTAACATTGAAGACATGGCCGGAAAAACCTCGTCCAATCATCGTTCACTTCTACCTCTCTCTCTCTCTCTCTCTCTCACTGTAATAAGATGTGAATTTTACAAAACCCAAAAAAGAAAGAAATATATGAAGTAATAGAATGCGAATATATACCACGACGCATTAAACTTGAAAAAGAATCCAAAATTAACCACAAGGATAATCACTTTAATCTTCGTAAACCTTTGTTTATGCTTTAGAAATTTTCGGCTGATTAGTGTTTCTAGCATAAACATATATAGTGAACATTATGTTAATATCTATTTTTTCGCACCATAAAATGCGAATAATATAATGTTATCGCCAAAAGAGACGTACTATTGCACGTACAAAAATCAAAAGGGAGGAATGTTTTTTAGATTACCACATTTCTTCATGAAGAATGCATAGAGAGACCAAAGCTCTTTCGAGCACATCCAGATCAACAGCTTATCCTCGGGAAGAGTGGATGTGAAGCTCAAACCAAAGTCAATAATTACCTGAGAAAAGATAGGCATGGATTATGCAGATAGATAAGAACTTATGAGCCAGTTTTGTTCGAGAAGAAAGATCCTTCAACTAGATTAGAAATGAATATTTGAGATTTAGGTTTGCAGATATATATATATGAACTTAAGGGCCGGTTCTTTGGCATCAACAATTGCGTTTTGTAGGGCTGTAAAATGAACCAAGCTAAGTTAATTTGACGAGCCATTGTTTGGGGAGATTGAGGCTCATTTGAGATTTGTTTATGGGATAAAACGCACCAATGTTTAATTTGAATGAAGCACACCTTGTTATTGGGCTCAGCTCAATAAACATTGCAAAACTATGCTAATTAAAAATTAATAAGCTAGCTATTCGAGCTCAACTGTGTTAAAAACTCATTTGAGCTTGGCTCTGGAGCTTTTTAAACCAAGGTTGCACGCGTGCATTTTTAAACTCGAGACTTTTTACGAAGCAAGCCTGAAAATCCCTTTCAACTCAGCTCGTTTACCTGCCTGGCCTTTGCCTCCAAACAAGTCCGTTAAAGAAAATAAAACATGTTTTTTATGCAACCTTGGGGAAGGATTTCAAAGAAATAAGCTAATTTCATGTCTAACAATTCTAGTCGATCAAATGAATTCAAATGCATGGGAGGAAGGTAGGAATTTATTTGCCTAGAATTGTGCATCAACTAGCTAGTTGTACCACATAATTGGGTGGAATTGGATTGCCTTAAAAATTAGGCAATCAAACACCACCAAAAGTTGAAAAAGTATACATTTTTCATCTTTTGTCAAGTTTTCCATAGGAAACTTGTGCAATCAAACACACCCTAAGATAACAAGTCAGGTGAAAGTACAAAGTAACAACAAAACAAGCAACTCACAGCTTCAGCGCCTTGCTTTAGCAGAATTAACGAGTAGCGTTCTCCATCTGCCTCAACCTCTGTAAGAAAGAACCAGAAAGCTGAAGTTTCTCTAAACTTGTGTGATGACTGCTGATAAGTGCCCAAAATTGTTAATTAAACCCACAAATAATATTTTGTTATAATATAATTAATGCTTAAATTATGGAGGATTAATATTGATTTTGTCTTTTTGTAGAGAAGAAGTAAATTATAATAAAAAACCTAAAAGGGTGGAAGAAGTCTACTGAAAATAAAAAAGGAAGATAAAGAAGAAAAGAATATTCCAATTCAATATTCTCTCCTAATTCGAATAGAACTCATTTTTCTCTCTCTTAATTAGAATCCTAATTAAACTCAAAGTTATTATTTGTTCTATAATTCTAGTTTCCTAAACCTTGTAAACTTCTATCTCTCATTCCTATATATAGACCCATTCTCTACACCTAAAGATATAGAAGAAAAATATAGAAAAAACTATATGAAAAAATAGATAAGGAAAATAGATAGAATATAGATATTATTAGAGAGTTCTAGAGAGAAAAAATCCTCCATATACTAGTTGCCGTGCGGCCGAAGTATTGAAGGAGAAGAAGTGGACAGCGTAAAGCCGTGCGGCACACGCCAGTTCAAGCATAATAAACAGGGACGCTTTCTAGCTTTCTAATTTTTTATAGTTTGTATTTAAGTACTTTAGTTTTAATTTTAATGATAAATTATTATTTTATTTTAATGTGCTCTTTATTTGATATGCTTGGCTAAACTCTCTCCCAAAGGAGAGGGATGAAACCGCCATGGATGTAATGGGCTTAATTTAATTCTAATTGATTTTTAATTATTTGTCCCGAATTAAAATAGATTTTGAAATTACCATTACTATAACGTGTGTTTTCTTTCTAGTATTTTAATTGTTTTTAAAATAAAGGAAGGATCTCTTGTGATCACCAATTTGGGGATACAGGCGATGCCTATTTTTATTTACATTAGTTTTAAAGAAAGAATGATGGTGATTTTGAATTTGTTTATATTGTAGGGATGAATGTTAAAAATATAATTAGATACTTTTTTGTTTATATCCATGGTGACGGATTCTCTTTCCTCAGAATTTCTTATTATTGATTACTTGCTTGATTTAATTTAATTAGTTTAGTTTAATTTTTAGTTTCTTAGTTTGGATAATTTCATAATCAAAATTTAAAAACTGTTTTAATTTGGTTCCTAAAATATTGGATTTCGACAAACTCTCCTACTTTTAAGATATTAGCTTGGATTTGGATTGACTCATACTTATTCGCTATACTAATTTAATTATTTTCTACAAAAGTAGGATTTAATTATATTTAAGTGCGGAATTAAGCAACGACAAATTCAATTCTAAAAATTCCCCTTAAATCAACTGCAATAACATGGACAGAATTAACATGCAAGAACAACTATAGGATCCAACAGATGATATAGGCTACTCTAAAATGAAATGTGTTATACTACTTCTTTATGTGCCTCGCAAACATTGATGAAGTAGGTAGCTCGATCAATTTAGCAGGTAAAAAGTATACAATACGCGGAGTTTAGACATAAATGTATATCTTGGAGAGCAGAGTGCGCAATATATTACTAGGCACCAAACTTGGAGTATCAGGTGAAACTTGAAAGTAAACCGAAACAATTTAATCGTCTCTCCCAGCTATTTCAACCTTTCAAAATGGATAAATTAAAACATAGAAACCTTAGGTCAAGGCCTTAATTTTTCTTTTCTTCTTTTACAATTTTGGACAGATTTTGTAGATTTCTTTCCAAGTCTTTTTCCATCACACTACCTGATATAAGATCTTAAGAGACTGACTCTCACAGTCGCTTAAGACATTTTCTCCGTCTCTTAAGTCTTAAGCGACTAATTGTCAGTCGCTTAAGTATAGTCTCTTAAGTCGAGTGGCAATAGCTCTTAAGCGACTGAGAAATATGAGTCCGTTGCTTAGGAAACTCTTAAGCCACGGACTCAAACCTCTGCAGCACTACATCTAACTCTTATTCATGTTCCCTATTATTTATTCACAAAATATATATTCCTATTATTTATTCACGAAATATATATATATATATTATAAAAATTTATAAAAAAATTAATAGATGTTAAATATATTGATTAGACTATCTTCATAAAAAAAAGAGAAAAATAGTTAAATTATTTGTACTAATATAAATATATATATATATATATATGTACTTTTATGGATATATATATTGATATAATTTATTAAAATTAAAATTTCTTTATATTTATTTATATATATAAAGAAGTCTTAATTTTAAGTATCAAATCCTTAATTTTTAAATATTCATCATATCCCTAATTAGTGTAGTATTATATCATATGAAAACATGAAAATCATTGTCAAAATCATCAAAATCGCCCAAATAGCATTTCCTCCGACCAAAATGCATTATGAGAAAAAGCTTTATACTAAACTAAAAGAAAATACACTTAGGTGACTGAGAATGCATTGTCAGTCGCCTAAGTGAGATCTTAAGCGACTGATAATGTGCAAACTCAATCTCTTAAGCAGCCGGTCAAACATTTGACTTTGACTAAAAACTGTCGGTGAAAGCTTTTAAGCGACTAACATATAAATCTCAGTCGCTTAAGATCTCTTAAGTGATGAACATAGGCCAGTCTCTTAAATGCAGTCGCATAAGATCTCTTAAGCGACGAACATAGGTCAGTCTCTTAAGTGTAGTCGTATAAGGTTTCTTAGGCGACTAACAAAGGGTGGTCGCTAAAGTATTGTCGCTTTAGAGGCTCCCAAGTGACTAATTAACTCTAGTCGCTTAAGTGTAGTCACTTAAGCATGCTTAAGCAACGGATTATAATGTTAGTCGCTTAAGAAATGCTTAAGTGACTAACGAAAAAAAATCAGTTTCTTAAGATGACTTTTAGTGTAGTGCCACAAAAGCACCTGAGTTTTACTTAACAAACTTACCGTTTCCTCAAATTTTTGTTTTAGCCAGGGGCGGAGCCAGGATTTATCTTCAGGAGGGGCCAACCTTTGAAATAGTGGAATCAACATTAGGAGCAAAGGAACTTATATTTGACGGAGTGGAATCGACATTTGGAATAGAACTCGAACTAATATTTCGAGAAGTGAAACTTACTTCTACTTTATTAAAATATTTCTCCATTATATATTTGCAAAGTTAAAAATGATATACTAAAATTAATTATATATGTAGAAATATCTTTATCGACTCAATATTTAACCTACTATATAAAATTCAATTTTTTCCAAGCCAATAAGTGAATCAACCTCAATAACCAACAAACAAATATATTAATCCCAATATTAACTTATCCAATAACAATCTAATAGGCAAATCAATGTAATGAGCGGCTCGGAAGAAATAAAAGGGGGCTAGAGTGCTGGACCAAATATACAAGTACAAAACTTAAATTGTAATTACAAAACCCTACTCTAGATTCTTATTGCATAACGCACGGAGCCCCCTCCCTACTGCACTTTCCTAATTACACGAACACTTCCTGACTTTCTACGCTGCTAAAAAAAATCAAATATTAAAAAAAAATCCAAGTGGGGCCATGGCCCCCATGTTCCTTGAGTGGCTTCACCCCTAGTTTTAGCCATAAGAACATTTTACAAGTAAAACATAAACTTCAAGGAAAAACTAATGAATATGAATTATTTTAAAAGGCCTGTTTTCTTTTCGGAACATAACCAGTTAACCAATTTTTTATGTTCGTACACAGTTTTTCTTTAAAATCAATACAGCATTTTAAAAAAAAATATGAAAGTCAAAAGAGATTGTTAATCCAGTATGAAATGACTGATCTTTGAAAAAATGAATATTTCCATATATTCGCGACAATGTTGCATAATGGGGTGAATAATATGATCATGCAAAATATATTGTATAGCAGCCTAGACCTATTATTGGTCCATTAAGCTCTCCTTTCTTGTTTTTCAAGTTTTAGCTTGCTTTAATATTTTTCCCTTTTTTAAGAATCCGGCTCCTCTAAATCACTTTATATGTAGTTTCTTTTTGTTTTGTTTCCAGCCTAGTCTTTTATGTAAAAAGAACATTATTATTTTTTAAATTGAACGGTTGAATTGTTGTCAAATAAAATGTATCCATTTTGCAAAGACTTATTAATAAATTTTATCTTAATCATTCTATATAAAATCAACAATTCACATTTATAACTTTACTTTTAAATTATTTTTTATCATTTTAGATAGGGGCCGATCTAGGTGGGGCTACAACCTACTCTTTTAGCAGCAATGGAAGCCATATTCTCTCAGTGGTTATTCCTCACATTTGTAATTTGTTCATGTAAGGCTACGTTGGAATTGATTGCACTTCTTAATTTCTTATAATCATTTTTTTTGGGGTACAATTCTTTTAATTCCATATCGTTTATATAGGCTAATCTTGTTAAACCCACCTAATTATTCTTTTGACCCCGATTTACTTTTTAAAAGTTTGATTAAAATCCCAAATTATCTATCCAAACAGTTCCCATCATAATTACTCATTAATTGCTTTCGCCCATTGCGCCTCTATTTTCGGCACCTCTATTTCTTCCCATCAGTCCTCCGGCACCTCCCCATGAGGTCCAACATCGGTAGCCTTGCAACCAAGTACTAATATAGAAAAGCCTAAATAGCGGTCAGTGCTCCTCTCCAGCTGCGACCACCGACAATGTGCTACAACTCTTCTTCTCCTTTGCCAACCCAAACCTAGGGCTCAAAATTCCCCTTCCCAAAAAAATCTTTGTTGGATAAATCTAGAGTTTGGCCATACTTGAAGTTTGGAAAATAGAAGATAGGAGAACAGTGAATTTTCTCTTTGTTCAACGGGAAACAGATATTTTTATGTTTTAAAAATATATATATATATATATTGTAACAAAATCAAAGAAGGCGTAAAGCATATACATACTGTTAGAATATTAGTGTTAGAATATTAGAAAGTTTTTCCTTTATTCCTTTATTCTCCTTTTCCCTTTTCTTCTCCATGTTTCACTCCTTGTCTCCTCCATGTTTTCTTCCATGTTTTTAGGCACTCATGTTTCCTTCTTATACTTGTATAAATATAGAGCATTTCCCATTGTAATAGATACACAATATATCAATGAAATCAATAATCTTTCATTTCTCTCTAGTTTTCTACATGGTATCAGAGCTGTAAGATCCTCTCGACTTTCCGCCGTTGCTGGCGGGCGATACATCTTGTTGCCCGCCAGACCATAACCAATAACACAATCATCTCGCTGCCTCGTCGCTTCCTCGCCGACTCACCTATCCACAATCAATCCAAAATCAATTAAATCAATAACAACATTTCTTCTCCTTCTCCATTTCTCATCCTCCTTTTCCAATCAACCCACAAACTAACCCACTGCTAATCCACCATTACTAAATCATCTACAAAACCATCCCACTGCTCAAACCAGCCTAAGAAAAACTATATCCAATCCATATCAATCCATACCCATCCTCTTCGTCTTGAAAAGACGATTCCAACGCCAAAAGAATAGTTTGTATTATTTGCATTTTGACCCCTGAAGTTTTTGATATTTATAATTTGGCCCTACAACTTTTAGATTTTTATTTCCACCCCAGAACTTTCTGATATTTCTATTTCCACCCCAGAACTTTCTGATATTTTCATTTCCACCCCAGAACTTTCTGATATTTCCATTTCCACCCCAGAACTTTTTGATTTTTCTATTTCTACCCAGAACTTTCTGATTTTTCCATTTCCACCCCAGAACTTTTCTGATTTTTCTGTTCATCATCCACTATTATCATCTAAAACATCATTGTTCCTCCTTTCCTCTACCGGCCATTCACCATCGAAACCTTTATCACCATCAAATCTTCACCAAATCCCACTGTCTAACACCAATAAAAAAAAAAAAAAAAAATCTTTATATTTCCATCATCTATTGTCAAACTCAAGTTGGTCTTTTCGTACCACCTTGAGTTTGAGGGGGGAAATAAACATATATTCATGCCGGCCTTCAGCCATGTCGGATCTCTCCCCGGACGTCAATCATATCAAATCCAGCCGTGTCAGATTTCACCCCAAACGGCATCCATTACGTGTCGGACCTCGCCCCGGATGGCAATCTCTCCCCGAACGTCAATCATATCAAATCCAGCCGTGTCAGATTTCACCCCAAACGGCATCCATGACGTGTCGGACCTCGCCCCGGATGGCAATCGTGCCAGACAATTAACAACCATATCGAACAATTAAAACTGGACCTCCCTTGCCAAATAATACTTACCCAGCATTCCTCATCTTTCAAGACATGCTCTGCAAACTCAAGATGACATCCCATATGCCACCTTGAGTTTGAGGGGGGGTGTTAGAATATTAGTGTTAGAATATTAGAAAGTTTTTCCTTTATTCCTTTATTCTCCTTTTCCCTTTTCTTCTCCATGTTTCACTCCTTGTCTCCTCCATGTTTTCTTCCATGTTTTTAGGCACTCATGTTTCCTTCTTATACTTGTATAAATATAGAGCATTTCCCATTGTAATAGATACACAATATATCAATGAAATCAATAATCTTTCATTTCTCTCTAGTTTTCTACACATACATACATTCATATTTACTGTTTAAAAATTGGAAATTTTGAAATTCCTTAGCAGGAAGAAAATTAGAGAAGACTTAGCTGTTTCTGAATTTGGACTTCAGGGTTTCTTCAATTTCCTTACTTCCTTTTCTCAATTTACCTTCCTCAATCTCCTATTCCACTTTTTCCTTGAGTTGGGTTAATTAATTGCCATTTACGACGGCACAGTTGGGCGCTTAAGTGGTCATTGGTCGGCATTTTGCCGGCAGCAATTTGAATAGTCAAAGAGCTTGACAATAAGATGAAGGATAGAGTTAGTTTAAAAAATATTTTAAGTATGTGTTTGACTTTTCAAAATATATAACGTGAGGTGAGGTTACAGGAATTAAAATAATTTGGTGGGTGAGTTTCAAAGTGAATAAGAAAATAAAAAATGTTTGGTGGGTGCAGTTAATAACTTCTTTTATATATTGTGATTCCATGTACCACGGATGAAAAATTCCATGAGAAAAAGAAGCTTCCTTTCTTTTGCCTTTTTTTATTTGACATCTCTTGCGTAATTAAAGATTTGTTTGATTGACTATTATGATTTGTTTGGTAAAGATTAAAAGATTTTCTCCACATATTTGGTTTTGAAAACAGCCATGATTTCGAATTTCATGTGCAAATGGCTTACACCCAACTCAATTAAAGACAAAATAATAATAATATAATTCACATAGACAATAGTTTCTCAAAAAAAAGAAATTATCTCCAAAGGGTGATACTATCAGCAATGATTGGAACTGCATCCTTCATGCCTCATCTCTTTCATTTTGGTTCATTTCATTATAAAGCGTTTGAAAAAACAACTGATTTTTACAAAAAAAAATTGAAAGAATCAGAGTTATATGTGATCTCATGTACAAGTCATGGTAACATGTACACTCCAGGACAAATGGAAACCCATAAAATAAAAACAGCGAAGTCTCAACAAGCATCAATTCTAAAATGGATATTCATACAAAGTCTTATCCTTATATCCAGTTTATGAAATTCTTAACACAAGTTCTAACGTTACACTTTTAACATTTTCATATATATATATAGGTGAAGGGAAAAACTAAAGAAGAAATGAAATTAAAATAAGTCGGAGAGAGTGGGGAGCTTGATCTCACCCTTGCTGGAAAGAGGAATGGTGAAGTTACCAAAGACTGGGAGGTCAATGGTTAACCCCAAATTCAACTCGTAGTCTATGTCCCAATCTGCACCTATGTCTCTCACCAGGTTCACCAGCACACTGTGGGGCACCTTTACTCCTACATCCAGCATCGTTGTCTCATCCCCCTTTAGAGATCCCGGGTCGGGGATGGTACCCGAGGCCACCTCCCTGCAGGCCCCACATTCACACAAAAAAAAAAACCACCATAATTATAATTTGGAAAATAAAAAATTTAACAACAAATGTTCTCAAACCATGATCCTTCAATAATATTTGATGCGTTGATGGATGGTATATTTTTCTAATATGATTATTAAACTTTTTCTTGGGAAATGCGTAGTTTCTCAATGGAATGACTGTCAATTTTTAGAATAGTTTTTTGGGAGATACAATTTGGGGACATATTCCGATGATCCACCGATGTGTCACAAGTACATTGATCAATAATAATCTTTACATAACTCAATTCATGATATACCTATATAGTTCAAAAATCAATGCATTGGCAATATGTTTACATGTTCCTTGAATGCGTTTCAAGCATATATCTCCTCGGTACATGACATTGTAATGTGACATTTTGAGAATATAATATAAATGTGTATTTTGAAAAAGAAGCAAGATCATATCGAGTGGAACTGATAAGTAATAAGATCATCCATTAATAGCATCCACAATGGAATATGGTACAGATATGTTTATGCTTTTAATTTGATGTGTTTCACAATGTGGTAGAATTCTTTAAAGAATAAAAGCCTAAGCTCTGGTGGTCATTTCTATCCAAACAAATTTCTATGTTAGAAGAGAGAAAAGGGAAAAAAGCGTTTCTAACAGTCATTTCTATAACTATTTCTATATGATGTGGAAGGTGAGTCATATAGGAAATTTCTATAAACATTTCTACGTGTAGAAATGATGATAGAAATTTTCAATGTGATATGGCACATCCTTATTGGATATAAGAAACCCTCTAATTCTCTTTCATTTTTAAATAAATGTCTAAGTAAGAAAGAAATGATATAAGACCATTTTTTCTATCCAAATCTACCCATATAAATATATTGTCAATTAGATATAAAAAATTTCTACAACGTCCATGACACATAGGATAGAAATGCAAAAATAGAAATTACCACCGGAGATGGCACAACAATCTAAAGGAAAAGGGATTCAAATAAAACCCTTAACCCTTAAGATCAGTACTAGACCATATATATATAGCGTCCATTGGCAATGAGCTTAAAAAAAAGGCTAAGAGCATCAAATGGAGAACTGTAGACCAGCCATATTAAGTAGAAACCGATCGATCCTAAATATTGGAAATGAACCAAATGGATCATTGTATCAACATAATAGTGAACATATATATATATATATATATATATTATATTGTGCAACCTACAATATTAATTTATCCTACCTTAATTATCGAAACATTTTTAAAACATGCTCTAATATAGATCACTAGAATCTATGTGTGTGTGTGTGTGGATCTCAATATATGAAATAAGATTTCTTTGATGATTGTTACAAATAAAAATCGAATTAATTTGTTGGAACAGATCGAGAACACTAGTGATCTAGCACGTACAGCTTATTATATATGCATATGCATATACTTATACTCATTCCCACGCCAACGTTCCAATATATAGTTTTAGGATTAATAATTAAAGGCATGGATCGATCTCATCCAACAATTAAATTAATAGAATGATAATTAAGGTGATACCGGCCATGGCACGTCATCGATCTGATCGATCGAGTAATAAATAAATAAATAAATATTTAGGCACAGGTTGATTTATGATTTACTTTTACCCACGCTGCAAATTAAAGCAAATATTCTTGCGTTAAAACTAATTAAGCATATATATATATATATATGCAGTTTTTGCTGTATCGAGTTTTTAACAAATCAATCAAATGCAACTGCGCATACACATTAATTAATTAATGTATGAGCGTGCGCGATAGAGAGAGAGAGAGAGAGAAATAATAGATAGATAGATCGACCTGCCGGCGCTTTTGAGGGAGTAAGTGATGTCGCAGATGGGAATGGGAACGGAATAGGGATTGGTTACAGAGACTTTGGCGTTGTAGGTTATTCCATCCCTGCTCACGTCTTTCAGATCAACGTCCGTAACGCTTGCCTCCGGTGTCTTCACGTTCGCCACTTTCTCCGCCACAAATTCCTTCGCCATGTCCACCAATCCTGCCATCACTTAATATCAGTCGATGATGATATGATTTTTATTTTTATTTTTTATTTTTTTACAATGAATGAGAAGATCGAGATTTATTTATTCAAATTAATAGCACATTCGATCTTCTTAATTGGTAGGTTGTGAAAGGAAATGAGTTTATTATATATATATATATATATATATATGTGAGCGATCTTCTAACTTAATTACGTGCGCAAGTCTCGCCTACTTTCATTCATTCATCGTGGCAAGTGACTACAAACGTGCCCTTGTAACCCTTCAGCCTTCCAAGATCGATGTTTATTTCTCTCTCTTCTCCTTTTTTTTCAGATTTCTTAATTTGGTGAAAAATATTAAAAAGGCCCGTTACAAATATTTGAATAAAATAACATTTTATTTGAATGATAACATACTACTAGAAAAATGGATACTTATAATGAGATATTAGATATCAAACGCTTACGGTAATTTTCTTAGACAAAATAAGATTTTATTATTAAGTAAATTCATGGTATTGAATCATATCACATGATGCAAAATTAATTCACTATTTCTTATTTAAAAGAAATGCATGGTACTTCATAAAAATCTTGATTGTACTTCAAGTGACTGGTGTGCAAATTCTTCCATAATACAAAAAGGTTGATCTCCTCCCAGGTTTCTTTGCTTCGTACTAAAATTACGTGGAATTAATTTGATTCCTTTCAAATAGTAATTGAAAAGTACAGCAATCATAAATTTGCTTCTTTGCTAAGTGACATGGATGGATATTCACTTTAATTTCCAGCCTTTTGTATCAGCCAAAAAAGCCAGGGAAAGAATTAATTCGCAAGTTACATTCTTCTCCCCGGATTTTAAAGTCACGAAATTTGATAAATCATAAGTTTGTAAAATACTATAATTTTAAAATTACATGATTTATTATAATTCTTTGTTCTTTTTAGCTACGGAATTTTACAATCAAAATCTCGAGATTTTAAAATCATATATTCTTTTGCATTATTGGGTTCAATTCATGCCTTCATGAGAGAACCTATGTATAATAAAACCTTTTTTTTTTCCAAACAAACAAACAACAATGGAACTTAAAGTACGTCATTATTACTATCCAAACAATAGTGTAAATAAAGAGTATCATTAATGATAAATTGGTGTAATCATTGAGAATTGAAATTAGAAAAATTATATGAAGCGACAAAAAAAAACTACATGATCTTAACATAGACGAAAGTTAATAAAATTAAAAAACGCAACTTTAAAACTAAATGTTTTTAATAATACTAATTGAAACACTAAAAGGCAATGAAAATAAATTACTTACAAATAGGGAAACAAAAAAAAAAGTTTAAGAGCAATGAATAATAGTAGATAACATACTTAAACATTTTAAAATATAATCAATTACATACCACTTGCCATTCAATTTTACGAATTTAACTAGTTGCGTTTGAAATCTTTTTATGAACTCGAATAGCTCAAGCTCATAAATTTATAAATTCATTACTCCTCTCAAATTAATATTCATATATTTTTATGAGGCAAGTGTGCATAAGGGTCCATTTTAATAATAAAATAATTACAAAGACCCATTATAAATTAGCATAATAAATTAAGGATATTGTAAGAAAAAGACACTAATGTCCATTCTTTATTTAACTAATAACATAATAACCTAAATACAACATCTCATGTCTCCAAACAAAACTTAGCACCAGTTCTGATCAAAACAATTCAAAATTCACAACGGTCGATCATCAGTACCAATTCTCTAAAACATACTAATTATTTGCATGGTGATAAAACAAATTTAACACCATTTTTGTCCAAAGTAACTAATTACATAGTACTAAATCAGTTTTAGCACCAATTGATCAACACTAGAATTAATGCTAAAAAGATTTTATCACCTCAGGTGAACACATATAACTAAACTTAAGGTATTAAAACAGATTTAGTACTAATTCTCTAGAACAAAATAAATATTTACATGGTGCTAAAACAAATTTAGTACCAATAAAAGACATAGGACAATGAAATTTAAAGGTGCTAAAACAGATTTAGTACCATTTTTGTCTAAAGTGACTAATCATGTGGCGCTAAAACAATTTTAGCACCAATTATCCAACACTATAATAGTATTAAAAAAGTTTTAGTACTACAGATGAACACATATAACTAAACTGACTGTGCTAAAATATATTTAGCACTCATCCAATGCTACACATAAAGGTGCTAAAGTAGATTTAGCACTAATTCTCTAGAACATAATAATTATTTACATAGTGTTACAACAGATTTAACACCAATAAAAAACAAAAAACAACAAAATTCAAAGTTACTAAAGCATATTTAGCATAATTTCTGTCCAAAGTAATTAATCACATGGTACTAAAACAAATTTTAGCACCAATTATCCAACACTATAATGATGCTTAAAAGGTTTTAACACCACATGTAAACATAAATAACTAAACTAAAAGTGTCAAAACAGTTTTAGTACAAAATGTCTATCAACAAATTAAAGGTACTGTTCAAACACCTTCAACACAATAAAAACATGGCATAGTTTACTCATTACCACTATATGTACCATAATTTAAACACAATGCATAATCAAAAAAAAAAAAAAAAATCCGGTTCTTTAGTCTTCGCACTAACTATATATATATATGCGCTTTTATTTCAAAATCACACTAACTATAATTCTACTTATGATTCTAAATCTCAAAATTATTTATGCAAAATATACAAAATATTAAAAAGTTTTGTAAATTCTAATCTCACTGTAGCCAAAAAATAATCTTGCTAATAAACTTGACATTTAAGTAAAATCATTGATAATTTAAAGACAAAATACATCAACAACAGAGTAATCTAAATCATTTCAAAGGGAAAAAAATAAAGCAATTTAAACATACATATATATATGCGATGCGACTATGAACATTCATATATGTCTATGTATATGTAATTGCTTAAAGTTGACGATTATGCGACGAAATAAATGTGAAAATAATTGGTGTACGTAAAGATTAATTGATCGTGTAGAGAATTATATAGAGAGAAAATTTTAATCGTGTAGTTGTGTAAGAGAGTGTATTGTTCATAAAAAAGTTAGATTTATATTAAGTGTATATTTATCCATTAAGTTTTATCATTTTTCTTAAAATATACTAATATTATAAAAAGTGTCATTATTGTAAAATTAAATTATGAAATTAGTACTTCTCTTTATTAAACAAGTGCTTGTACTTGAAGTTATATAATATTACAGAGCTAGACCTAAAACCCATTATCTCTATTTTTATTGTAATAATTCAAATCAAATATTTATCTTATAGTGTTCTAATTAAAATTTTAATTTTAAATAAATCAATTGGAGAAATAATTGCATGAAAAAAATGTCAATGGAACAAAGAATCATTCCCCACAATTACATACTTTGGTAATTACAATCCATTCAAAACATAACCACGAACAAAATTGAATCTCTTGAACTTTAGAACGTCTTTTAAAAGAGTCAAAAACCATCCCATTCACAGGAATGCAATACAATCATCTAATGGCATAATATTCTGTTTGGTTCCTAAGAAAACTTATTTAGAAGAGCGCTATCAAGTTTTATGGATTAACTAATGATCATCTTGTTCAAGAATTCGGCCTGGTCAGGAAAATACTCCAATAGTTCATCCTTGGTCACCCAAACAAAATCCTGACATTTGGCGATCTCAAACTTGTTTGACGCGATCACTTGAGATTTAAAGAAGAAGCGCTGACAAAAAAAGATAAAAGGGTATTGAAAAACAATGTCAATATTTTTTAGTATCCAGCTACAAGGCCCCATGAAATAGAATAAAGGAGTTTATTGACTTAACCCTTACGGTAATAGCCTTATTTGAGAAAATCCCCCCAATAAACTTTTATTAGCCCCTAAAACTTGACACCGTTTCCATTTCGTTAATTTTAAAATTTTTTGAACTAAAATACCCGTCTTCTTCAAATACATCTTCATCTTCATCCCCAAACCCAACCTTAAAAAAACCCTACCTTCATATATGTATGTATGCTTTGTTTCAATCCTAATTAAACCCATATTAAACCTCATTTAATCATTTATATATATACATATACATGTGTATATATATGTACACACAAATCAATCACGATCTCCAACCATCCCTCAACTACCACCCCCTCTGGCCGGCACCGGCGCCACCGCCTCCGCCTCCTCCATTCCTTTCTCTCTCCCCCATCATCATCCACCTCCTCTCTTCCTCACCAACAAACCCATCTCTCTCTACAAATCATATATAAGCAAAATCGTGATTGAAATCACGTCGTCCTCCACCGGCGATTTCCTTTGTACATGTGTTTGTATACATAATGCTCTGTTTTGAAGAGGGTAGAGATACATCGTCGTCATCACCAAGATCTCTACTCGATCTACAAACGAAGGAGGCGGATAAGGTGATATTTCTTTTCAGGTGATTTTCCGGCCAAAATCAAAGTCATGATTGAAGGTGGAGAGATGATGGGAGTAGGTCAACAGATAAGGCGATACTTCTTTCAATTTTTAAAACCCATCTTTCAATTTTTACTCTATTCTTCTTTTGTTTTCAATCTCAAATTAATTTTACTCTTGATCTGAGTTTCGATCTAGATTTAATTTTGAGTTTCATTTGAGTTTAGATCTGTATTTAGTTTTGGTTTAGATCTCGATTTGAGATTGTGGTGGACTGGTGGTGGACAGAAATGGTTGCCATCGATGGTAGCTGGAGATAATGGTCAGTGGCATCCTGTTTGGGCCGCAGCTGTGGGGTTAAGTTAGAGTTAGGGTTTAAATTAAAATGGGGATGAAGAAGAAGATAAGGAGGGGTATTTTGGTCAAAAAAAAATGGATAAAAAGTTAACAGCATCATGTTTTAGAGGGTTATGTCTAATAAAAATTTATTTGGGGGGTTTTCTCAAATAAAGCTGCCAGCGCAGGGGGTTAAGTTAATAAACTCCTATAATAAACCATGTCGAAGCTATTTAAGGCCCCGCCTGGTTGGGATTGCAAAAGGTTTTTCACTCGCCTAGAGATTCTAAAGAAAAGGCATGGTTGTAACTAAAGACATTTTTATTTTTTTGAACAAAACAAAAGGAAGCAAACTAACTACAAGCTAATTTCCAAGCAACAAACCAAGCTGAGTAGGGACAACAGAAACCCAATTTGCAGGTAAAGAGCCATGAACAGCAGCTTTAAACCACAAAGTTAGCAGTAGCATTAATTTGCCTCGAAATATGCGCAAAAGAGAGGTTGTAACTAAAGACTTCAACTTTTTACTAGTGTCAATTTCAATTTCTGGTAAACAATGTTTTAAAAGGCGCCGAGGCGTACGCCTCGAGACGGGAAGAAAAGGCTCTGAGGCGTTATTTTAGTAAAACTATGTAGTTTTGATACTTTTTTTTTAATTTCTTCTGTTTAAAAAGCAATAAGAAATAAAAAGTAATAAACCCTAGTCCCAAACCAAATAATGAGGTTGCAGCAGAGACCTCCGACCAACAAACAGAAAGAGAGTTGCGCACAAGATTGGAGCCTAATTGTTAATACATCGTTCTTCTTCATTCCAAGCCTTAAATACATCATTTTTCTTTCCTCTTTATAAGTATTTTGGCCTTTATTCTCTATATACTTCTTCTTTTTCATTCTTCTTTCAAGTTCTAATTCCAAGCCCTAAATACTTGTTATAAAAAAAAATTCAATTTTTTCTCTGGTGATTTGGCTACTACATATGAAGAATTAAATTAAATTATATTATTATTTGCCTTCTATATATGATTTATATTAGTATACGGATATTATTTGATTTTTATATATGATATATATTAGCATAATAATAATAATATTATAGTCTTTATGGTGCATGATGATGCGCTAGTTTAAGTGTTTAACTACTTGTTATGTGATCACTTTATGGTGATGTAGTACTTTAATTATGTAGTGACATTGTTATTTGTTATTTTGGTGTGATGATTTGAGATTGTTATTGTATTTGTGAAGTTATTTGCACGTTTAGTAATTATTATCAATATTATGATAGTTCTGTGATATTTTTAGGAAAAAAAAAATTTGAAAAAAATGAGGCTTACACCTCAATGCGCCTGAGCCTATGCATCGCCGGGCAAAATGCCGCAAACTTGCCTCGCGCCTTTTAAAACATTGCTGGTAAGATCAAACAACATTACTTAAGAGGAAAAAAAAGAACTAAACAATAATAGAACTCAGTTAATCTTTAGGTTGTTTTGGCACACATTCAGAAAGTAAAATAAACTAGTTGGTTCTAAATCGATGGATTTTAAATTTGTTCCTTTGAATGCAAGTTTAATGTTGTGTGATTTAACCTCACAAATTTCATATTGCAGTTGTAAATTATGTAATTTTATGAGCTCGCATGTACGTAATCTCTTTATCAATAAAAAATACTTTGTTTCTTACCCACTTTGTAAGTTGTAACCTTTTATATTTACAACGTATTTTCAAACCATGCAGTGATAATTAAGATACTTAGGCTCCGTTTGATATCAATATGGAAAATGAAAAGAAAAACAACTAATTTAGATGAGAAGATGGAAAATAAGTTGAGGCATGTGGTAAGATTAACTCTTACTTTTTGGTTTCTTCCATGGAAAAATTTTCATGGGGTAGTGGTGAAGAAAATTTTTCCACAAAAATAAAGAAAGATGAAAGATACATACTTACAAAAAACACAACTTCTCACACATTCCTCCACTAATTTTCCATATTCCATCTAAATTATTTTTCTCTTCACCATGTTACTATCAAATT